>CAMAPE010000031.1:1205000-1552500 GCA_945859875.1 Cuscuta europaea | reverse complement strand
CTTCTTACTTTGACCACAACTCAAGTTTCTACGACTTTTAAAAAAGGAGGATAACGTTAAGTGTTGAAGAAGAGAAATCCTATAGACCACTTCACCCACTTGAACAGTCGAAGCTCATCTAAATCACCACCTATTCTCACCCACCCCAAGATTATTGTTAGGCTAGCGATAGGGGCGAAGGGGTTACAAAAAAAGGAAGACGCTTCATCCTAGAGGGCCCTCAAACCCCGATTGGACAGTACGTTGGGAGGATGTAAATTGGACTATAATCCTAATTTGATAGATAGAGAATGAAACTCTCCCCGATACCTTCAACTTGCAGAAGTCATATGCATTTTTAGCATAATAACCCCTCATCGCAGTTGCGAGATTCGAACCCGGGTGACACTCCCTTGCTATCAGTTAAGCTACGCTCACGGGGTGAAGGGCCGGTTACCCTTTTTATAAATTAATGCATCTAGTCTAGCTTTGTCGGAGTACACAACCTTTTTCATACGCTCGTTATTATTGGCCTGCCTATATGTAAATGCGCCATATGGTGTGTACAAAGTACAAACCCTCTGATCTCAGTAGTCTACACACTGCAAATCAATGCGAGTTTTTGTCTCCCTCTCTTCTTACCCCATCTGCGCTACATACATCGTGTATGGGTCAAAGGGAGCATTAATCAGCAATAATTATGGGAATTCAAGATTTTACCAAATCTAGGCCATAAATTTGGAGTAATGCTTCAATGCTAACCTTTTTGTAATGACTATTTTTCAAATAGACTGGGTTTATTCTTAATGACTATTTTTTTGGCATGTGTGGCCTGTTTAAACGTACAGTCTGACCTAAAGCTTGTTTACTAAGTGTGTTAAGAGAAAAACAAATAAGCCCAAAAGGTAAATATAAAAAATAAAAGTGACGAATTCTTTAACACGATTTAAAGCATAGCCCTAGGTTAGTCAGTAAAAATGTTAGTAATACGTCAATTATGTAGCTTATATATTTTTACGTACTTCAAATTATGAAAATTTTAAACATCAATAATCTTAATAACCTATTAACGCATTGCGTATATTTAAAATAGTGTTCTAGTATATAATAACCAACCATAAATATGCTTTTATGCCTGATTTTCATAGTTAAATACATTTATGTAAACATACATAAATGCGCTCTGTCATTGCGTTCAACTAAGATCATCATATACCACATTTGATAAAATTTATGTGGTTCTAAATTGTTCTTATTTTATTCTTACTTTATCAATATCAATATAAATTCAATTTTCATAATAACCGCACCCCTCCTTATGCGACAATGTAAATGGGACGGAGGTAGTATAAAGGAATAGTTTGTGTAATTGAATTTCTCCAATTATTCCCACTAGGTGTGGAACAAGTTAGCTCAGAGACAAGCTAGTTACATGTAAGGCCATCTTCAACAAGCACCATCTTCAACACCAAAATGGTGTATTTGACAAAAAAATGCTTCAACAATGACACTAAACTTTACACCATTACACCAAAATGGGGGAGGGGGAAAGGCTTTACGCTATATATGGCGTACGCCATTTCTAGCACCATTCTCTTTTTGTAATTTTTTTTCTTTCAAATATGACCCAAAGTTTTGATTATTATAGTTTTGACCCATTTTTAAAACAACAAATTAGGAAGTTTTACTTGGACTGAAATTCGTTGGTCCGGTCTGATTTGGTCTGGTATGAATTGATGTGGCCTGGTCTGATTTCTTTGTATTTTTATAACTACCCAAGTTTGATCTAATCCGGTCTGATCTGATCTGAAACAAATTACAGTCAAAGTAAAAACATCTTTATACAACAACAATAAAAACAATTAATTTGATAAAAAATATAGTATTATTGTGTAATGATTAATTTTATGTGGTTTTAGTTTGTATTTGTGAAATATTGATTATTGTGTTTTAATTAGTGAAATGCGTGAAAATACATATTAAAATGATGTATTTTAGTTTGTATGTGTGAAATGTCAAAATATTAAACGAGGGGCTAATGTATAAATATAAGATAGTTAGATACTTAAATAGAATAATGGTAAAAAGTTAGTAAAAAGAATAAAAAGAGTATTCCTTTTTTGTGATGAAAATGGTGTAAACTGTTGGAGATAAAATACTGTTTGATGTGATGTTTACACCATTTTAGTGTAAAAAATGGCGTTAACTTGGCCTAAGGACTATTTTTCGACATGTGTCTGGTCTCTTTACAAGTCTGGTGTAACCTAAAGCTAGCCTTTTTATTGTGTCTGTTAAGATAAACATATAAGTCCAACAGAAAAAATTGACGAATTCTTTAACACGATATAAAGCTTACCCCCTACCCCCAGTTAGTCACTAAAGTTCTTAATAATACATTAGTTATGTAGTTTATAAATTTTTATATATTTCAAATTTTGAAAAACTTTGAACTTCAATAATCTTAATTACCTAATAAGACATTGTATATATTTAAAACAATATTTTAATTTAAAACAGTTTTCTAATTTAATTATAATAGTTACCCATTAAAATATGTTATGCCTAATTTTTATTATAGTTAAATACGCTTATATAAATATACTTACATACATGTAAACACACACACACACAAACATACATATACATATAGGGCGGTCTGTTAAACAAAGAAAAATTTAGAATTAGGTTATTTATTAAACAAGTCATACTAAACCAGAGCTTAAGAACATTAGACAGTATCCTATACTTGGCATATTCCCATCCCTAATTCCAACCCATGTTAATTAATATGTGATGAAGTTTAATCCAACTGCGATCGAGAGCTATATTTACGAGAGCAGATGAAAATATGGCAGCGTAAGGCAATTTTCTATTATCCGGAGTTCGGTCCCTTCATAGGAAATATACGGGAAGTATTTATAGACTATAGGAATTAGTATTCTAGGAGGAAACTCATACAATAAATACTATTAATCACATGTTTAATCGAATACGACTCATGTAACGTCTTGGACGTTGTACAATGATTGTTCCTTTAAGTCCACGTTCCTTCCGTTATTCATGTCTGCTGCCAGATAGCTATGCACGAATGATAGCATGCCACATAAGCCTTAGGAATATCCCGACCTCACTAGAACTCCGCCCAAGCTCGAGATCTGCTGTCCAACCTGACATGTTTGTGGGTTCCTATCGTGAGTCTGATTCTTAATTAGGTCCAGCGGCTAATTAATATTAATCTCGTTTATGGGCGGATCCCGTAGAGGGCTAATCTCGTTGAGGGCTGATCCCGTTTATGGGCTGATCTCGTTTATGGACTTTTAATATAACTTCGTCTTTGGGCCATGGCACCATCAATATATTACCATAGAGTTATGTTCAAAAAAGCATTTTTAGTAATAAGATTGTATTTAATTAAGAGAAATATAGTTACTATTAGCCTATTCGTTTATAACCATTCATTTCTAATTGGTATTAGAGGTCAAACACTCGTGATATACACAAATCATTAATTAATTTCCACATTAAGATTTAATTAATTTCTAGCTATATATATTCAAAAGATTTAGTTAGTGCATGTTTGGTAGTTATAAAATTTTACTTTCTAACTTTTATTGTCCGTATTATTTAAATGTTTATAAAATTTTCTTGTTGTATGTTTACAACTAAAAGATATATTTTGAGAAGTTACACTTAGTAGTTTCTTGTTGTATGTTTAGTGCGACAATAATTAAAAGAAAGACGGTAGTTTTTAGCAATAATTAGTCACAACAGCTTGTTATACCAAATAAGACTTGTTAAATAATCAGTTTTTATCAAATACCCCCTCCTTCAAATATGAATGTTTTCATTTAAAAATAAAACAATGAGCAATCTTAAATAATAACTTAATTATCAAATATTAAAAATAAAACATCTATAACCCCAAAATTATTATCATTAACTCCATTATATTATATAACTGTCAAGCTTATTTCTCAAAATATACTTGAATTATCATATTTAATTACTGTTTAAATAATCATGTCATTTTATAATAGGAACCATCCAACCAGACATTTTTTAAAAAATGTTTTCAGTCAATAAACACTAGTAGTGACATAAAAAACACATAAAATATCTTTTCACCTAATGTGTCAAACACTCAATTCATACCCTTATGTGTTCTTGTTGGTTGACTTGTCATATCATAATTTCTAGCAAAACAACTTTCAAAGTAGTAAGATAGTTCAATAATTAGTTACAACTTCATCAACTTCATTTATTATTCAAAATAGTATATGTACTAATTCTAATTTTCAAAGCTAGTGACTCTTTGTTATTAATTAGATTATGAAGCAAAAAGAATATTCTAATGGTCAGGTGTTTGTTTTAAAATTGAAAGCCAGTGTTTGGAATACTCATTGGAAATGCTCTAAGCATTTTAAAACATCCACATTCCACAATGTGTATTTTTTTAGGAAAAATTAACATGAAAAATCTCACCTTTCAGCCGTTTTTTCAGAATAATCACACAGTTAGGTAATCTTAAAATAATCTCATCTTTGCACATCATTTTATTTTGTTGGTACATGACCGGTTGATGATCGGCTACACCAGATTTTTTGGTTTTTATTTTGGAAACCTTACATAGATAATCTCAATTTTTTACCATTTTCTCAAAACAGTCCCATGTAGTCATGTATCTTTTTTCCTTTTGTCATTAAAAAAATTCTTTTTTTCATCTTTCTTATTATTACACTATTTATTTTGGAATTTTATCAATTCAGGACCCGAAAGATGAAACGTATCAGTATAGGACCCGAATGATGGAAAACTATGAATTTAGGACCTAACGTTTCATAGGTTTTGATTTATTTAATATTTTATTAATTCCATTACTAATTTTTGACAAACTTTTCTTCACAAAAGTTTATTAGTTTAATAAAACGAAATAATATTTAAAATTTTTTAATAAAAAAAAATTATGACAACTTAGGTCCTAGATTAATAGTTTTCAATCATTCAGGTCCTAAATTGATAGTTTTTCATCATTCGGTTCCTATATCGATGCATTTTATCTTTCAGGTCCCGAATTTATACTCAATAGTTTTTTCTTTCTTCTTATTCTTCCTCGTTATTACTCTGTTTCACTTTTTATGTTTTACTATTCGGTAAATTCTCATTTAAAGACCTTTATGATTTACTACTCTTATAATTATATAGTCGTATATTTTATTTCAATTTTTGCTTTCTTTCCATTCTTCTTTTTTGCCTGGCCTTTTTGCCGTCTTAGAAGTTATTTTGTTTTTTTGTCCCTTTTCAACTCAATTTTTTTTGCTAATTTTTGACATATTTTGATTAGTGACTTATGACTTGTTATTCTAGATTTCTTATTATTTTTAACCTTTTCAGCTAATTTCCCTCCCATATATCTTACACCCCTTTTTTCTTACTTTTCCTTGATTGTTTTATTTTTCTTTGTATTTTAATTTTTCCTAATTTAATGCTTTTTTTCACAAGGAGATTTTACCATAATTGATGGAATTAATGGATGATCTTACTATAAAAAATACGATGATGCAGAAAGAGAGAAAAATGGAATTAAGCTAACAACAAGCAAGAAAGGAAGAAAGAAGAAAAAACACAAAAAAGTAATAAGAACAAGGGAGAAAGTGAAAATAAAAAGAAAGTATAACAAAAGTGGAATGTGAAAAAGATCTTTTATAAAAAGAGAATAATTAAAAAAAACTATGAAAGGGGAAATGAAGTTAAAATATGAGAAGGTGAAGAAAATGAGAAATAAGTTTATCCGGGAAGCCAAATAAAAAAAGACTCTCTTAATATAATGACAAATAGAATATATACACATGTAAAAGAAATAGAAACAAAAAGATGAAAAAAGAGTAATATGTGTCTAAAGAAAGAAAATTAAAAGGACTGTTTTGAGAGGATTTGTGAAATATGCGATTATTTATGTACTCCTTCTGTCCCACAAAATTCTTTTCGATTTGACTTGGATCGGAGTTTAAGAAAGTGTGAATAACGTGAAAATATATGAATGTCGTTGAGTAAGAAAATGGTAAATGAATGATAGCCACACAAAATTTTTCAAAAATGGAAATAGGAATAATTTTTTCGAACGTTCCAAAAAAAAAGTGAGAAAAATTTCGAAAGACGTAGAGAGTAATGTTTTCAAAGAAAAAGCAAATAACCTAATCAATATATATATATATATATATATAAAAGAGGAACTTTTTAAGAGCATACAAAGTGCCATATAATCCTGTCATGTCATTAAATATAACAATTATTTACTTATTTTTATACCTTTTGTTTTTATTAGATTCTATTTTTGATTGCATATTGATATGGAAACAAAAATCCTTATAAATCCACCTTAATTAATTTGGTAAGCTTCAAATAAGTAAAATAATTTTTGGTTATCAAAGTGAAATTCTAATAACGTTTATTGATATGGAAACTAATTTATACTCCCTCCGTCCCCCAATTAAGTTACCACTTTCTTTTTTTGGGCAGTCCCTAAATTCTCTACATCAAAACAGTGTCAAACAGTGCAAAACAGTGTCAAACAGTGTTTGAACATTGCAAAATAGTGCACTCCACAGTAAAGTCAAATTTATTTTTATAATTCGTGTGAAGTCAAACCAGAAACTTAATTGGGGTCGGAGGGAGTATTAGTTTACTACACCGAATTAAATAGAAACAAATATGCAAATCAGTTTACTTATTAATTTGACACCTAATAATAAATTAGTAAGCTTCAAATAAGTAAATAATTAAAAATGAAATTAAAAATTATAACCAACATAAAATATATATATTTTCACAAGTAAATATGCTTAGCTTAGCCAAATAAGTAAAAATTTTTGGCTGTTTCTTTATTTTACACCTAAAATTCAAATATGTCTTCACTTTTGAAATAGATTCCTAATCTAAATTAGAAAATCTTTATAGGTTTACGAATTCCTACTTTTATTTTAATAGAATGTTTTTAATTGGATTGATTTCAGTTCCAAATTAAATCAGATCAGATAAAACTTTAATAATTATAACAATAAGTCACATAGAAAACAGACATCTAATAGACCATATTAATTCATACTAAATCAAACCCGAAATTTTAATTCAATTAAAAACGTTCTTATTAATGAGTAAACTGTAAGATCTAACAATTAAGAAATATAGATTTTTATTATTATTGGGTTCATAACAATTATGTTTACTTGAGATGCTTATGTAGAAGACCAATTTAACTTTTTTTTTTCATATATTTTTTTCTTTGTTTCACAAATGGAATATATTTCACATATATTTTTCATGATACATAAGATTCCATCTATTTAACTAGAATTCAATCAATTTCAGCAAAATAAGTTAATTCTATCTACTTTAGTATTATCAAGCATACTCTATATTAGACTAAGTTTATTTTTTTTTAAATCACATTATATGTGATCCGATAGAAATTAAATTTCAAATTAGCTAAATTACATACTGTCCGTGCATCGCACGGGCTTGAAACCGTGCATCGGGCTTGAAAGCTAATATACAATCATTGTTGTAAATTTTCCCGTTTTATTATACTTTCTCAGCATTACTTTCATTGATATGTACTATCAAATCATACATTTTTTTTTGCATCTTATCAAATCATACATTCGCACATTAGAATATATAAGGGCGAGAATAGTTGAAATAATTATGGAATAATATATCAATATATGTAAACACAAATATTTTTCGAGTCATTTACTTCGTGATTCAACTACAATAACAACCAATAGGATTACAAGAATTTAGCTGATGGAGTTATGGGACTAGGCCCGGAGCCTAATCGACCCAAACCCCAAACTTAGACTAGCAGGACCAAGCCCATCAACCCAGAGCTCGAGTCGGCCCAACCGATCAGGCCAATCAAGGAGCGGAAGCCTAAGAGAGCTTGTCGTCCAGCCCAGCGGGGAGCCTGCCTTCCAGCCCGGCCAGGAGCCTGCCTTCCAGCCCGGCCAGCGGCTTGCCTTCCAGCCCAGTCAAAAGCCTGCCTTCCAGCCCGGCCAGTGGCCTGTCTTCCAGCCCAGCCAGGAGCCTGCCTTCCAACACAGCCAGCGGGCTGCCTTCCAGCCCAGACAGGAGCCTGCCTTTCGGCCCGGCCAGCGGCCTGTCTTCCAGCCCAGCCCGGAGCCTGCCTTCCAGCCCAGCGGAAGCCTGCCGCACGAGGAGATCAAGCGTTCTGTCTGCCAGCCAGGCCGACCTGCCAGCCAACCAGAAAGAGTAACGACCAAGAATCAATGCACTATTAATTATGTATTTAATTCCGTATTAATGTTGTAATTAATTTAATCATCATTATGTTCGGCAGTTACCATTTGTAATTGTCTATAAAAGGCAATTCAAATTTCAAATACAGATATGTTATTTCTGGCAACTAAATACTTTTAGCTTCTTTCCTTATTAGCATTATTTTCTTGATTTCCTGCTTGAGTGTCGTACGTAGCTTTCCTAAAAGCCTACGATCGTCTTATTTTGGACCAACATTGGTGCTTTCATTGAGAGCCTCTATTGTCTCTCACATCGCTCGAGTAGGAACACAAAGGAAGATGGCTGGAATTGTGTGCCGACGTGACCATGCCTCAGTCCACACCGAGGAATCCACCCGGCCTAGCCGCCACCGTGCCCCCGACAACCACGGACAAGGCAGGGGAGAGGCGCGCCAATGTGACCTTCGGAACCGGTTGTCAGGCAACAACGACCTGAGGGTGACGCTCAACCACACCCAAGGTGAGCGCTCGGCTCGCAGTCGGCGAGGTGGAGGCCGACATCGTGCTCCGCGCATGGACCCGACTCGACTCAACGCTGGAGTGGAAGCCCTATAGGAGGCGACTCGAGTTCTGGGGACCTTGGTTCAAGGTTTCCTGCAGATGGTGTTCGGAGGAAACGTGGATGAGCCTGTCCGTCAACAGACGCCTGCAGATGTGGAGGTGTCCTCCAGGCGGCGTGATGGGCGACGCTCTGGATCCGACGAGCACAAAGTGGAAGAAGTTTCTCAGCAGCTTAGCCGGTCCCATCAGAAGGTGGGGAGGGGCGCCCAGCAGGGGCGCTCAATGTAGATGGAAGGAGGCGAGTCATCTCGCCCTTCTCACCGTGTGAGCAGCCAGACTGGCTCCATGGAAAGGCAAAACGTGGGGGCCCGACCTCACGTGCACAGGCGACTTGGAGGCGCCGCTGGACAACGCCTTGACGAGTTGAGAAGAAGAGTCGTCGGGGGGAGCCCTACACGGCTGACCTCTGGATACCTGAACCTTTCACCCAGGCGGTCATGGATGCGCTATTGCCAAGGGGCTACAAGGCTTGCACCATCGAAACATACAAGGGCACTTCTGACCCCCAACATCATGTATCGCGATACCTTTCCTACATGGTGATGATAGGATACGAGGATGCCATCCGATGTCGCGGTTTCTTTGTCACCTTGGATGGCCTGACTCGTGATTGGTATGACTCTCTACCCGACGGGAGTATCACGAATTTTCGGGAGTTGGCTCAGCGCTTTCTCTTGAGGCTCGCGAGCTCCCGAGACGTCAAGAAGAACTTCAGCCACCTATTCGGCCTAAAACAGGGGAAGAAGGAATCATTGTCCACCTTCTTAGCGAGGTGGAGGACCGAGTTAGTCAAGGTTCAGGGCCTTGATGACAGGACCGGGGTGGCCATGCTCACAAATTCTGTCCGGTCAGGCGAGCTTTACAAAGATTTCATCAGAAGTTCCCCTACCTCGTACGAGGAGGCACGCGGTCGTGCTGCCTGTCAAGCTGAGGCGGAGGACGCCTTGCAGAGGAAAAGAGATGAGGAAGAAGGCGCAAAGGAAGAGAAGAAGAAGGAAGCTGGTTCGGGCGCCGAGAAAGTTGACGGCAAAGCCGGCAACAAAAACAACAAGTACAAAGGTAACAAAAGCAAAGTCAAGGGCAAGGCTGATGTCCCGAGCGGACCGCTCATGCCCGTCAAGCAATTGACTCCACTTTCTCAGCCGGTCGGGGCCATCCTCGACTACGCAGAAGAGCAAGGTTTAGTCGACTTTCCGGAGGAGTGTGACGTGGTGACCGCCAAGCTCAACCACGACCAATATTGTCGATTCCATCGGAGAGCAGGGCATGATACAGATGATTGTGTCATTCTCTGACAGCAGATTGAGGAACTCATCCGAAAAGGGTACCTGGGCCAATTCGTTGGCAAACAAGGAGGCATCCCGCAGAAGAGGACCCTGATATGGCAGCGGTCCGACCAAGCTACCACATCAAAGGAGAAACAACCTGCCAAGAAGCGAGAGCTCAGCGGCTTCTATGAGGAAGATGATGTCGACTTAGGGGACGACTCCCGGAAATACCATCGATGTTCATTCATATTCGGGGGACCCCAGGGAGGTGACACCTCTGGAGAACGGAAGCAGTGGGCCCGAGCCCTGTACGTCGGGGAGATAACCAGGGCTCCCGCCGACAAGAGGGTGAAGAGCGATCCAATCTTCTTCACCGACGCAAATTTGCCACCGATGCCTCCGCCGCACAGGGATGCCTTGGTGATCAAGGTCGAAATCAACGACACCATCGTCCACCGAGTCCTGGTGGACAATGGGAGCTCCGTTAACATCATGTACTATGACACCTTCCAGGATCTCGGCTTGGACCAAAAGGACTTGATCCCGGTAAGAACCCCACTCTTAGGCTTCACCAGGGACTCCATTGAGTCGGAGGGTAGCATAGTCCTCCCTGTGATGGTGGGCTCCGAGCCCTGCGTGTCCAAGTTAGACGTCGAGTTTATCGTCGTACGTCTAAGTTGTGCGCATAAGATCATCATGGGTAGGCCGGCCCTGGAAGACCTCAGATGTGTGATATCCCAGGAGCACCTATGCATGAAGTTCCCCACTTCGAATGGCCTCGGAGTTGCCAGGGGAGACCAGCGGATGCCGAGGAGCTGTAATTTGAAATCTTGCAAACAAATCGGTCAGAAAGACTTGAGGGTCCACACCATCAACAACAAAGCCGTGAAGTATGAGGAGGGTTAGCTCCGCGGTGAACCCACCTCAGAAGTGGAGGAAATCCAAATTGACCCTGAGAGGCCGGAGCGGAAGGTCAAGATCGGGACCGGGCTCCCGGTCGGCTTGAGGGAGAAGATCATCCAGGTCCTTGTACTTTTTAACGTTGTCTTTGCATGGGGACCGGAGGACATGCCCGGCCTCGACCGAAGCATCGTTGTCCATCGGCTGGCGGTCGACCCAACAACGAAGCCCGTCCAATAGAAAAGAAGACACCTCTCAATTGAGAGGAGAGAATTCATGAAGAAGGAGGTCAGCATGCTCCTGAGTATCAAACACATTCGGGAGGTCTTATACCCGGTTTGGTTGGCAAACGTGCTCCTGGCCCCGAAGCTGCCAACCTGGAGGATGTGTGTTGTCTACACCGATCTCAACAAGGCATGTCCGATGGATCCATTCCCATTGCCTAACATCGACCAACTGGTCGATGGGACGGCCGGATGTGAGCTCCTTAGCTTCATGGACGCTTTTCGAGGATACCGTCAGATTTTCATGCATGAAGACGATGCAGAGAAGACCTCGTTCGTCACCCCAGAGGGGATTTTTTGTTATCTTGTCATGGCCTTCAGGCTGAAGAATTCTTGGGCAACGTACACGAGGATGGTGGCCAAGGTATTTCAGAAGGTGCTTGGAAGGAACATGGAGGCTTATTTGGACGACATGATCATCAAGAGCACCTAGGCATCCGATCATGCAGATGACCTGGCAGAGATCTTTAGGATCATGAAGGTAGTCCGACTGCGTCTGAACCCGAAGAAGTGTACTTTTGCTGTCCAGGGAGGCAAGTTCTTGGGGTACATGGTTACACGGAGGGGGATTGAGTCAAATCTCGAGAAGGTAAGGGCAATTCTTGACATGGAACCTCCGAGATCGGTGAAAGAAGTTCAAATTCTCACCGGCCGGCTAGCAGCCCTCGAACGCTTCATGTCCAAGTCCGCCGAGAAGTCCCTACCCTTCTTCCAGGTCCTAAAGAAACAGAACAGTTTTATTTGGAATGATGAGTGTCAGCAAGCCTTGAGGACTTGAAGAAGTACCTCCTCTCTAAGCCTTTACTCAGCAAGCCGGAGAGGGGGGAGACGCTGATCCTTTATCTCTGAGACTCTCAAGGCGCAATCAGTTCCGTGCTGGTTCGCGAGGAGGAAGGCATTCAAAATCACGTCTACTATGTTAGCAAGACCCTCCAGAATGCTGAGCTCTGGTATACCTCGCTCCAGAAGACGTATATGCCGCCTACATCACTGCCAAGAAGTTGACACACTACTTCCAGGCACACCCGATCTGAATCCTATCGGACCAACCTTTGGGCGCCGCCTTGAGGGTGCCTGGCACAACCCGGGTAGTGAAGTGGTCAATGCTCCTCAACCAGTATGAGGTTGACTTCCAGCCTCAGACGTCCATCAAAGGTCAAGCTTTGGCTGATTTCATCGTGGATTGCACAGCCCGAGAGGTGACGGAGAAGCAACAGGAGAGCAACGAGCAGTTGTGGACCCTAGCGACTGACGGGTCGGCCGGAGCAAAGGGATGCGGGGGCGGAATCGTCCTCATCTCACCTGAGGGATTCCGGGCCTACTACGCCTACCGCTATCTTTTCAAAGTCTCCAACAATGAAGTGGAGTATGAGGCCCTATTGTCCGGGCTACGGCTAGCAGCCGCCATGGGAGCAGAGTGGATAACGGTGAAATGTGACTCCCGACTGGTCGTTTCCCAGGTAAAAGGCGAGTTCGAAGCAAAGGAAGAAAGAATGATGAAGTACCGAAATGCTGTTCTGGAGTTGCTCGGGCTGTTTAGACAAGCAGAGTTGATCTGCGTCCCGAGGAATCAAAACTCATACGCTGACCTCCTTTCGAAGCTATCTTAGGGGCTGCCAGAACACATATCAAGAATCGCACGCATTGAGGAGATGACGACCTCAAGCATAGCAGCCTCACCATCCCTCAAGGTCATTCCCCTGCAACTGGTCGCCTGGTGCTGGGTGGATGACCGCCTGCGCTATATAGCCGACGGGACGCTCCCCGATAGAGAAGAGGAGGCAAGGCTAGTCCGGCGACGAGCTCCGCGCTACGTCGTCTTGGACGAGAAGCTGTACAAGAGGTTGTACAATGGGACCCTACTAAAGTGTTTGTGCACACATGAGGCGGACATGATCGTCTCTGAACTCCACGGGGGAGTGTGCTCCGCACACCAGGGAGCATGCACGATAGCTAGGAAGGTCGTCCTCCAGGGGTACTTTTAACCAACAATAATGAAGGATTGTGCCGACTATGCAAGGAGATGTGAGACATGTCAGAAGAGTCCCGACCGGCTAGCAACGATGTACACACTAGAAGTGGGCATGGTTGGTTAACCGTATTTTGGTTAACCAATTTATGGTTAACCGAGATTCCGATTTATATATTTATAATATGATTAACCGTACCGTAATAATGGTTAACCGAGTAATATTTAACCGTGGACCCGTGGTATAGGTTAATCATTAATTGGTTAACCAAAAAACCGTCCGCGAGAAGAAGCAAACATGGTAGCAGTCCTCCCTAGTCCCGTATATACAAGAAACCAGTGCACTTACTTCTGGACTCCCGTATGTCAATTTCTTTTTTTGCTCTTCTTATTCTTTTCTTTTGTGTCAATCGAGCATTTTCATCTCTTTATTATAAAGAGAGCATGGGCATACATATGGAATTATTAATAAATTTAATACGGAGTATTTATTTTCAATGATTAATTCATGTAGCAATTGTTGTAGATAATCCTGATAGATAACAACTACCTGACTCATGTAGAATGTGATAAAGGTAGTTGGTTAGTTTTCAATAATAAATTTATGCATTTACACGCACAACCAATTAACCTCTGGGACAATGGTTTTGTATTTATTTTCCATTAAATGGGGAAAACAATTTCGGCTAAAGGCTTATTGTGATATGAATTTGGAATAATAATATCTTAACTTTGCATTATCGGTTAACCGACGGTATTTAATTTCAAAACCTTAACCGTACCGTGAGCTGCTATATTCTTTCAGTTGGTTAACCGTACCACAAATCTTTAAAAATACGGTATCGTTAACAAAAAAAACACCGGGTTTTCGGTTATTTACCACGGTTAAGCGGTTACGGTTTTTCATGCCCACCCCTAGTACACACCGATGAGCACTGCCCTTCCATTCACAAGATGGGGCGGTGACCTGGTCGGTCCCTTGCCAACCGGGTCGGGAAACCGAAAGTTTGTCATCGTCGCAGTGGACTACTTTACGAAGTGGGTTGAGGCCTAACCGCTCACCAGCATCACGCATCTCCAATGTAAGAAGTTCATATGGAAGAATATTTTTCATAGGTTTGGGGTTCCCTACAAATAATCTCCGACAACGGAAGGCAGTTTGATTGCGAAGCTTTCCGGCAATTCTGCGCAGAGTGGGGCGTAGAATCCAGCCGGCTTGCGGTCTGCTACCCTCCGGCAAATGGACAGGTGGAGAACACCAATCGGACAATCGTCGATGGATTGCAAAAGAAGTTGGAGGCCCTCGGGACTGCCTGGGTGGAGGAGTTGAACAATATACCCTGGACCTTCAGAACAACCCCAAGGAAGGCAACCAGAGAGAACCCCTTCGCCTTGTGTTATGGGTTTGAGGCGATGCAACCGTTCGAGGCCGTAGTCCCCAACCGACGAGTGGAAGAGTTCGAACCAGCCACCAATGAGGAGAGGCATCGAGCCGAGCTCCACCTCATCGAGGAAAGAAGAGATCGTGCCTTCATCAAAGCAGAAAACTATCAACGACAAGTCAAAGCATACCAGGACAGCCGAGCCCGGCCTCAGAATTTTGATGTTGGTGATTACGTCTTGAGGCGAAGGAAGGCCAACAAGCCGACAGAGGGAGGTAAGCTTTCCATTAAGTGGGAAGGCCCTTACGTGGTTGACACCGTGATCGGCTCTAGAACATACAAGTTGAAGACAACAACACGCTGACTAGTAGACCACGTCTGGAATGCGGAGGAGCCATCGCACACAACAAGGACCAGACCTATGGAGCCGCCGGGTCACAGACGGCGGCCGGTTGAATTGACATTCCGTCGAATCTGCGGCGCTGGGCTACGTGAGGAAGACGCACGCACGCGGTTCTAGGAGAGAGGAAAGAAAAGAAATAAAAGAAAAGAGAATGAAAGAAAAGAAAAGGTAAGAAAACAAAAGGAAAGAAAAAAAGGAGGGAAAAATAAAATAAAGTTTGAAATAATTATAAAATAATAATAATGAATTTCAGGAATTTTTGGAAGCTGACATGACTTCTGAAATCTGGGAGAAAGCTGACTGCTGGAATGCTAGGATGCCGAAGAAATTAATGTGAAAAGCTGAGAGCCTTATTTAATTTGGAAATTTCCATAAACTCCGGGACTGACATAATCCGCAATTATTGCTCCCTGGTATGTGAATATCTTTTAATTGGCAGCAGACTTGAACTACTCCCTCTTAGCCGAGTCTACTACTCGACTAAGGGAGTGGGAGACTCGTGATGGGGTTATGGGACTAGGCCCAGAGCCTAATCGGCTCAGGCCCCGAACTTGGACCAGCAGGCCCAAACCCCGCAACCCAGAGCTCGAGTCGGCCCAACCGATCAGGCCAATCAAGGAGCGGAAGCCCAAGAGAGCCTGTCGTCCGGCCTAGCGGGGAGCCTGCCTTCCACCCCGGCCAGTGGCCTGCATTCCTGCCCGGTCAGGAGTCTGCCTTCCAGCCCGGCCAGCGGCCTGCCTTCCAGCCCAGTTAGGAGCCGGCCTTCCAGCCTAGCCAGGAGCCTGCCTTGCAGCCCGCCCAACGGCCTGTCTTCAAGCCCAGTTAGGAGCCTGCCTTCCAGCCCGGCCAGCGGTCTGTCTTCCAGCCCAGCTCGGAGCCTGCCTTCCAGCCCGGCCAACAGCCTGCCTTCCAATCCAGCAGAAGCCTGCCGCACGAGGAGCTTAAGCGTTATGTCTGCCAACCAGGCCGACCTGCCAACCAACCAGAAAGAGTAACGATCAACAATCAATGCACTATTAATTAGGTCTTTAATTCCGTATTAATGTTGTAATTAATTTAATCATCATTATGTTCGGCAGTTACCATTTGTAATCGCCTATAAAAGGCAATTCGAATTTCAAATACAGATATGCTATTTATGGCAACTCAACACTTTTAGCTTCTTCCTTATTTGCATTATTTTCCTGATTTCCTGTTTGAGTATCGTACGTAGCTTTTCTAAAAGTCTACGAGCGTCCTATATTAGACCAACATTAGCAAAAAAGTTTATCAAAAATCACCTATGTGATGCAATTTTAATATCCGCAGAGAAAATAGAAAACTATTGAAAAAGGTACCATTATTATATTGTTTGGTGCGGGTATTAGAGAAACCACAACAAATACATAGTACTCCTCAAGAGATAACTAGTGTTGTAGTGATAAGTAGCTCCCACCTTCCCCAAGAGACTGTCTTTCTCCTTAGGACCAAGTTGACATTGACTAAGATGTGAACCCGCATGAATGCCCCTCATTCCCCTCCATGACATGTCGGTCCACTTGAACATAAACCTCAAGAAAGTCCACAATACCTTTTGCCAATTCCTCTTTCATAAATCTAAAAGGTTAAATTGTTAATGTGAATCCAAAACTTGGCCTCATTAAGATGAACCTTTTTTAAAGGTCTTTGCACCGCTCATAAATTCATAATTGCTTTAACCAAACAAGATCTTGTTCAAACACCTACCAATAGTTCTACCAATATCGATGTCATGGTAAACGTTAGTAAAAAGTCTTCTCCGGTCAAGATTTTTGAAACTTAGGTCCTTCCGGTGATGCAATTCCATATCCGTTACATAACTATGGATATGGAAATGCAAAACGCGTTAAAGATATTCAAACTTACATCCTAACAAAGGCATACACCCGTCCACCGTCGTGTAGAGAAAAACAAAAACCCTAAATTGATCACAATAACTTTTTCCAATTCCTCTATCATAAACCTAAAAGGTTACCTTGTTAATCTAAATCCAAAACTTGGCCTCACCAAGATGAACCTTTAAGGGTTTTTGCACCGCTCATAATTGCCTTAACCAAACAAGATGTATACTCTCTCTGATCCTAAATAAATTTAACACTTTTCCTTTTTGGGTAGGTTCAAAATAAACTTCATACTTCTTCTCTTTTCCTTATTTGGCGAATTATATACATCCAAACGGTGCAAAAAAGTGCAAAATAGTGCCAAACAATGTCAAACAATGTCACAACAGTGTACTCTACAGTAAAGTCAAATTTATTTCCTTAATTTGTGTGAAGTCAAATTGAAGTTTATTTAGGACCGGATGGAGTATGTTAGTAAAAAGTCTTCTTCATCAAAGATCTTCAAAACTTACGTTCTTACTCCGATGCAATTTCATATCCATTGTTACATGTATAGACTGTATAGACTATGGATATGGAAACACAAAACGCGTTTAAGATATTCAAACTTACATCCTAACAAACGCCACATCAGAAAAACTAAAACCCCAAATCGTTTCACATTTAAGAATCATTTAGACACGTTAATTACATATCAATTCACACTAAAACCAAGTGTCATGAACAACATAAATGTTCAATTTACACCATAAATAAACTCATTACCACAAGCCAAATGCCAATTACCCACGCCAGGCACCATTTACTAAATTTATTGGTATCTATGCCGCTCCCAAGGTCCCAACCTCCCGTTCTACAATTTTAAATTCCCTCCAACTTAACAGCTCTTAGTTTTGGTAGTCCTTTTCAGTGTGTTTTAAATTAATACTTATATCTTCCTATTTGAATCAAAGAATTGTTTGATCAAGATATTTTCAGTTGAATAGGAAATTTTTTATTTGATCTGCTTAAATTTGATATTACATGATTATCATATGCACAAAGAATATTTTACTGTTGATCTTTTTTAAATTTTCATGAGACTCAAACAAATCCATTTAAATACATGCTTATATTCTTTATTACCAAGTACAAAGGGATGGAGTATATTTTGTTGTCCAAATTGTTTGAAGGAGTGTAATTTCACAAATCCTAACCCTAGTTTTATGTCTTCATATCATAATAAGGAAATTTGAAAATCCAATATACAAAATCATATCCTTTCATGGTTAATATTAATATAAAATTAAGAACTTCCAATAAAGCAAGAAGTTATAAAAACCCACAGAAGTATAATTGATCAGTTCATTATAGAGCATACATACTACAGAAGTGAAGGAAAATCCAAAGTTCCCTTTGTTTTTTTTTTGTTTTTTGTTGGGGGTAAAGAGAGTCTAGAGAAAGACTAGAAGGGTAAAACCGGAAGAACATGATCGCTCTGGATATATACGACAACCAATACACACGTACATCAGATATGCAGTGGAGCCTCACCCGGCGGCAGCGGCGGCGGCACCGGCATCTGCGGGGGCCGTTTCCTCTTCTTCTTCTCATAGCTGATTCCTCTGGCCTTGGACTGCAAATCCCGAACTTCTCGGAGGTAAAGCCTCACAGCCCGCGCCCCGAACGGGTTCGTCTCCGGCGTTCCGCCGTTCTCCTCGTACGCCGCCCGCAGCCGGCCGATGAGCGCATCGAGGCTCCCCCAGGCCTGCCGGAGAGGGCACGGGCAGGGCGCCGGCGGGTTCGGGTGCCCGTAGAAAGGGCATATCTGGGTGTGGACCTTAGTCTTTCCGAACTGGTCCAGGTACCGGAGGAACTCCAGCACGTGGGCCCCGCTGCAGCGTGAGAGTGCCAGCGGCGGCCGGTGGTTTTTGAGGTACTGCCCGAACGTGTTCCAGTCCCGCCGCTTCTGATTCTCGTACCGGCTGGACGACGCCGGCGCCGCCGGCACCGCCACGACGGCAGAGGCGTAGTTGGGGTTGTCGGGGTTTGAGCAAGCAACTACTTCATGAGAGAAGGGATTCATTTCTTTTCTGATTTTATATGTATATTTGCTTCCCAAATCTCTTGGATCAAGAAAGCTCTGAACTTTCTGCCTTTCTGGTCTTCTTGAAATTTAGGGTTTTTTCATTAAAGAAAAAAGGCAGGGGATCAAATCAAAGATGTATAGAAGGAAGGGGCTTTCCAGAGATTCAATGATGTATATTGGTGATTGAAAAATCAGAAGATTGCCATATTTGTTGCAAAAACAGGAAGGCAGAGAGAGAGATTATCAGTGATGGGTATGCAAAGATGGGGTAAAATGATGATGGATTGAAATGATGAGATTGATGGGAGAGTGGTTAACTCAAATTTTATGACTCATTTCTTGGAGTTTCTTGGTAGGAGCCAAATCCAGGAAATCTTGGGAAATGAAGGGGTTAGTGAAGAGAGGACTAGAGGAGGAGGGGTAGGGATGAGTGGAGTAAAGATTTGTGTCATTTATTCCTTTGGTTCCCTTTAATGTTCTTCTACATGTTTTTTCGCATATTGAGAATTCAAATTTTCTTTTTTCCCCTAATATTAACAAACTATCTATATTACTCCGTATATTTCTACCAATGTTTTTACTTTCTAGGTGCGCTTTACGCTTAACAAATAAAGGAAAATAGTGAAAATCGTCATTAGACTTTTCTTAATATCGTAAAGCAATAATGACCTATCCAACGGACAATATCTCTACGAGTACTAATCCGAAGTATTTACACACCAATTATTTTAGTTATAGAGTGTTAATTCTGTCGAAACCTATTTAATTCAAATATGATCGAAGAAGTTGAATTATAAAAAAATTATATTAAAAATATATGTTATTAATATAATAAAGAAACAATTATATTCTAGTTAAGTTCATCCTTTAAATACTTTCAGTCTATTCAACAAAAAAGTAACTTCTACCTTAGTTATTTTGATTACTACACAATTCAGCGCATAAAGTTAATAGCTACTTTTTCAGGACGATTTAATCACCTAAAAGGGGTTGGAAAAGTGATAAACCATATCGAAAATTATATTATATTTTTATTCCATTCGACTTGAATTTGAAAGTTTTCATGATTTTATTAAGGTTTTATAGAATTCTATGGTTCGATTAATCATCTTGGATTTTTAGGATTTTGGTTCAATTTTTTTTGGAAGAAAGACACTAAATTAATATTAATAGTGAAGAAGACAAGAGACAAAGCAATCCAGTAGGTCAGAGCTATTCTGGGATGAGACATAGAAATGAGAACTCGTCAAGTTTGCTAACCCCGCAATCTGGTAAACTAATCTATCAACATTGTTGTTCATGCTATTACAATAAACTGACAAAAAACTAGTTATTAAATAGGAAACATGATATGCACTAATTAGTAGTACATAAATGTTTTTTTTATGTTTGATTTGTGTGGATTGTTTACCGTTTTACTTAGTTTGTAAACATTTGTGTGATTTTAGTTGTAATTGTATTTTAACCTTCATTTGTAAGTTGTAAAGTAGAATTAGGAACTATGGTGTTCGAAAGGGGGACTTTGAAGTGATTGGACTGTCCAGGAGCTGAAACCCGACCGGGTATAACACTTGACCCAGTCGGGTAAGATTTAACAAACGAAGAAGCTCAGGAAATTTCCAGACCCGGTCGGGTCCCCTATCCCACCCGGTCGGGTCTGACTTGACCCGGGACATTTTAACGTGCTGAAACACAAGAACGTGAAAGATTATCTGATTTTGACATGCACCCGGTCGGGTGGGCACTTGACCTAGTCAGGTACCCGACCCAAGGTGTTGAAAAACACCTATAAATAGCGCATTTTTCCTTCACTATTTCCCATCCCTTCTTTCATACTCTTAAGCTCAGTTTAGAATAGCATTTCTTTATATTTTTCTAGCATGTTTAGTCTCCAAATGACTAGCTAAACTCTCATTTCTTGGTGTTTCTCTTGAAGCTTGTTGATTATTAAAGTTGTGAGTTATTTTCTTAACTTCTTCCCTTGAATATTAATTCTTCCCTTAATCTATCTATATAATAATGTTGGGGAGTGTTGCTAAGATGGCAATTAGTTTACATCTTGACATTAGTTATAGTAGCATTTATTTTCTTCATCTATATATTAATGTTAGGGAGTGTTACTAAGATGACAATTAGTTAACATCTTGACATTTATATTCTTCCTTGAATATTAATTAATTCCTATTCATATTTCATATTAATATTTTGAACATTACTTAAAGGATCAACTAGTTTTGTTTCATATATTAATTATTACTACAAACGATTGACGAACCGATGGTTAATCGTTGATGGTTTCACAAGTAAGTAACTTCGGTTTATTAATGCACGGTCGTGGTTAATAAACTTAAGAGGGATTAATTTTGTTGGTTAAACTGAAACCGTTGTGTTGAGGTTATCAATCTCAATTGATTTCATCAAGGAGTTAAGAGATTAAATGCTACTATCAAGTTGGTATATGGCTGTGTTCTATACTTGACTAATAGTAAGGGTTATTAATGAACGGTCGTTGTTAATAACTACCCTCGATGAATTGGATATACTCCTCGATTGAGTGTTCGAGAGGGAATAAGTTATAGATATAACAATGATCGACTAAAATACATCAACAAGTGGAAAGTAGCAATGCCAAGTCCTTTTTATCTTTAAATTAAATCTCATATAAGTCGTTCATCTTAGCTTCTTATTAAATTAAATCATTCAATCCCAAAACCCCCCCTTATTTACTAGTTTTACATAAAAAGAGAAGTATTCATTTCCCTGTGGATACGAACTCTACTACGCTATACTACGTATAAGTGTTAGTATTGAATATTACTTTGACGCACCGTGACAAAGTGCCCGTCAAATTTGGCGCCGTTGCCGGGGAAAGACAATAATTTTTCTTTTTTTGTCAACTCAAGAAAAACAAAAACAAAAAAAATATTACTTATGTTGGTCCAAAATAGAACGCTCGCAGGCTTTTAGGAAAGCTACGTACGACACTCAAGCAAGAATTAGGAAAGTACGAATATGAAAAGTTAGCCAGAAATAGCATATCTCATTTGAAATTCGGACTTGCCTTTTATAGGCGATTACAAATGGTAACTGCCACAGACACTAATGACTAATTAATTACAACATTAATACAGAATTAAACACATAATTAATAGCACATTGATTGTTGGCCGTTACTCTTCCTGGCTGGCAGGCTGGACGCTTGAGCTCCCTCCTGCTGGACTGGACGGTGGGCTTCCCGCTAGGCTGGAGGAAGGCTTCTGACCGGGCTGGAGGCAGGTTCCCGGGTAGGCTGGAAGGTAGGCTCCCGGGTAGGCTGGAAGGCAGGCTCCCCGTTGAGCTGGAGGTAGGCTCCCACCTGGGCTGGACCGCAGGCTCCCAACTGAGCTGGTGGGCAGGCTCCTGGCTATGCTGGAAGGCAGGCTCCCCACTGGGCTGAAAGGCAGGCTCCCCGCTGGGTTGGTCGACAGGCTCTCTTGGGCTTCCGCTCCTTGATTGCCCTGATTGGTTGGGCCGACTCGAGCTCTGGGTTGCTGGGCTTGGGCCTGCTGGTCCAAGTTCGGGGCCTGGGCCGATTAGGCTTTGGGCCTAGTCCCATAACCCCATCACGAGTCCCCCACTCCCTTAGTCGAGTAGTAGACTCGGCTAAGAGGGAGTAGTTCAGGTCAACTGCCCATTAAAAAATATTCACATATCAGGGAACCATAATTGTGGATTCTGTCAATCCCACAATTTATGGAGATTTCCAAATTTTGAATAAGGCACCCAACTTTAAAAGGCCCCAAATTAATTCCCTTAGCGTTCTAGCATTCCAGCAGCAAGCTTTCTCTTATACTTCAGGATCCAGGTCAACTTCAAAAAATCCCTGAAATTTATTATTATTATTTCATAAATTATTTTCGGACTTTATTTTATTTTTTCCTTCCTTTTCTTTTCTTCCCTTTTCTTTTCTTTCCTTCCTCTTTCTTTCCTTTTCTTTTCTTTCCTTCTTTTTTCTTTCCTTTTCTTTTCTTTCCTTTTTTTTCTTTCCTTTTCTTTTCTTTCCTTTCTTCTCTTTCCTCTCTCTCCTGCGACCTGCGCGCGCGTCTTCTCCGAGTCGCCCCAGTGCCGCAGTCCCCCGCCGAGTTGGTTGACCGCCGCCCGGTAACTCCACTGTGTCATCCTGCCGTTCCAGGCGGACGTCCTGTGTTAGTCGCCGGTTGCCGACGTCGCCCGCCAGTCCGGCGAATCTAGCTGGTCGGTCAGCCTAGACCTTGGTCGGCGCAATTTACAGGGGCTGGCAGTCGTCGTTCCACCTCTGGCCGGCATCATTAAGGGGACCGATAGCCAGACGCCCCTCAGCCGGATGATGTCCTTCTCTCAGGCGGCCAGGCTGTTTGCCGCCGCGTGGCTCCTCCGCCGGCCATTCTTGGAAGTCAAATTCCAAGGCCGCCAACTACGGGGCCACGGCTACGACGGACAGATCCCCGGGCAGCCAAGGCTCCCAGGCCACGACAGACAGATCCCCGGGCAGAAAGATGCTTCCAGGCTGGTGTTCTTCGCCCCTCGCGTTGTTCGGCGAGTTTTCGCTCCGATGCGTGGAGGCCAATATCAAACCCAGCAGGTTGGCGCCCCGGTCGGCAGTGCGGCTTCCAAGGTTGTGGATGTAGCTTCCAGCCCGGCAGCCACCCGGCGGTGGCGGGTCCAAGGTCGGAGTCCTGGATTGGATGCCCCGGCTGGAGTCTCTACCCCCGGGGTTCCGCATTGTCCGGTGAGCCGCCGCTACATGTTTCTTCTGTCTTTAATTTCCATGCGTACCTAGACTGGGCATCGATCCCCTGGTTTTGAATTTTGATGGAGTAGAAGGCTGGAGTCG
The DNA here is from genome assembly GCA_945859875.1 of Cuscuta europaea. Classification (NCBI taxonomy): domain Eukaryota; kingdom Viridiplantae; phylum Streptophyta; class Magnoliopsida; order Solanales; family Convolvulaceae; genus Cuscuta; species Cuscuta europaea. The sequence goes on along the minus strand of CAMAPE010000031.1, from coordinate 1,528,660 downwards.
GGGTAAGCGCTCGCACTCTGGAAATAGCATCCCGCAGATGGGAGACTCGTCAGACGGGGAGTCCCCGAGTGTGTGTACGAGTCGTACTCGTACACTGGCCGAGCACACACACTCGCGCCACCGAGTCACGTCATATGAGTGTGGCGATTAATAAGCTCTAATATAAATGTTAATACCGCACACTCTTGACTTCATACGAGTTCTTGCGTGCTCTTACCCTTTCCAAGTGCATCACACTCCGATCTCGGGGGACGAGTCACCGTTCAAAAGTTTTTACTTGCTGGTTCGAACTACTAACCTCAGGCGACGAGTTAAACTCTTATTAGGGGCCTAGAGCCACGCTCTTCCGAGCAATTTTGTCACTCAATTGACATTCACATTTCTCGAAAAGGTTGATATACTTTAGTTCTTTGGGGTTGGATTATCCATTCGAGTGAGGAGTCCGACTCACTTACTCACGGATTCAATCTTTCTTACGGAGACTGGGTTGAGGCCTAACTTGGGAACTTGATGTCATTCTTTTCAAGTAGTGAGTCCGACTCACTTACACACTGAGCCGTGGTTCGACACCAGGCCTGATGCTCTATTCTACACCAGTTTCTTTTATGTGTAGGTATAACTGAATGAAGTGGGGGACTGAGGGTCTTACCGTCTTCAAGGAAGCAAATGACAAACCTGACGAGTTTGAGTCCGACGAGAAGATCAGTTCTAGCCATCCTATTCGCAGATGGCGATCATTGCAATAAAGGCTGAGGATCTCACCTCTTGTTTCATCTTGGGGCGTCAGATGTACTCTATTTCCCTTCATTAGGATTTTTTCCCATTGGGTTTTTTCCCATTGGGTTTTTTCCTAATGAAGGTTTTTAATGAGGCATCTCCCCAACATGGATAAGGGCGGGGATTTTCTAGTCTCGGAGAAGAGCAACTGACTTGGACTACTCCCTCTTAGCCGAGTCTACTACTCGACTAATGGAGTGGGGGACTCGTGATGGAGTAATGAGACTAGGCCCAGAGCCTAATCAGCCCAAGCCCCGAACTTGGACCCATGGATCCAAGTCCATAACCTGGAGCCTGCCAGCCAGCCCAGCGGGGAGCCTGCCAGTCCGACCGACCTCCTAGCCCGGAAGAGTAATGGTCGAGCAATTAATGCGCTATTAATTATGTATTTAATTCCGTATTAATGTTATAATTAATTAGTCATTATTATCGGTAGCGGTTACGATTCGTATACGCCTATAAAAGGCGTGTTGTAATTCAGATTAGAGGAATCAATTTGTATATGCTATTTCTGGCTAACTTTCCATATTCGTACTTTCCTAATTCTTGCTTGAGTGTCGTACGTAGCTTTCCTAAAAGCCTGCGAGCGTCGTATTTTGGATCAACATTGGTGCTTTCATTGAGAGCCTCTATTGTCTCTCACCTAACTTGAGTAGGAATCACATAGGAAGATGACCGGAATCTCGTCTCGACGTGACCATGTCTCAGTCCACACCGAGGAGTCCACCCGGTCTGGCCGCCAGCGTGCCCTCGACAACCATGCATAGGGCAGGAGGGCGACGCGCCAAGGCAACCTTCGGAACCAATTATCAGGCCACGGCGACCTAAGGGCGACGCTCAACCACACCCAAGGTGAGCGCTCGGTCCGCAGCCGTCGGGGGGGGGGGGGGGGAGGCCGACGTCATGCTCCGCGCATGGACCCGGCTCGACTCAATGCCGGGGTGGAAGCCCTACAGGAGGCAACTCGGGTTCTGGGGACCTTGGCTCAAAATTTCCAACAGATGGTGTCTGGCGGAAATGTGGACGAGCCTGCCCGTCAACAGACGCCAACGGATGTGGAGGTGTCCTCCAGGCGGCGTGATGAGCGACGCTCTGGATCCAACCAAAACAGGGGGGAAGAAGTCTCCCATCGGCGGGGGGAAGAAGTCTCCCAGCAGCCTAGCCGACCCCATCGGCAGGCGGGGAGGGGCGCCCAGCAGGGGTTCCCAACGCAGATGGAAGGAGGCGAGCCCTCTTGCCACTCTCACCGGGCGAGCAGTCGGACTGGCTCCACGGAGAGGCAAAACGTGGGGCCCCGATCTCACGTGCACGGACGACTTGGAGGTGCCACCGGACATGCCCAGCCCCGCGCTGGAGCTGTCCGGGGGAACCCACCGCCGGCCGAGGTGGAAGATCTACGACAGCGCCTTGACGAGTTGAGAAGGAGGGTCGTCGGGGGGGAGCCCTACACGGCCGACCTCCGGATACCCAAACCCTTCACTCGGGCAGTCATGGATGCGCCGTTGCCGAGGGGCTACAAGCCCTGCACCATTGAAGCATACAAGGGCGCTTCTGCCCACAGCATCACGTATCTCGATACCTTTCCTACATGGTCATGATGGGGTACGAGGACGCCATCCGATGCCACGGTTTCTCCGCCACTTTGGATGGCCCGACTCATGAATGGTATGACTCTCTAGCCGACGGGAGTATCACGAATTTTCGTGAGTTCGCTCAGCGCTTTCTCTTGAGGTTCGCGAGCTCCCGAGACATCAAGAAAAACTTCAGCCACCTGTTCGGCCTAAAACAGGGGAAGAAGGAATCATTGTCGACCTTCCTAGCGAGGTGGAGGGCCGAGTCAGTCAAGGTTCAGGGCCTTGATGACAGGACCGGGGTGGCCATGCTCACAAACTCTATCCGATCGGGCGAGCTTTACAAAGATTTCGTCAGAAGTCCCCCTACCTCGTACGAGGAAGCGCTCGGCCGTGCTGACCGGCAAGCCGAGGCGGAGGACGCCTTGCAGAGGAAAAGAGATGAGGAAGAAGGTGCAAAAGAAGAAAAGAAGAACGAAGTCGATTCGGGTGCTGAGAAAGATGACGGCAAAGCTAGCAACAAAAACAACAAGTACAAAGGTAACAAAAGCAGAGGCAAGGGCAAGGCGGACGTCCCGAGCGGGCCGCTACAGCCCGTCAAGCAATTGACTCAACTTGCTCAGCCGGTCGGGGCCATCCTCGACTACGTGGAGGAGCAAGGTTTAGTCGACTTTCCGGAGGAATGTAATGTGGTGACTGCCAAGCACAACCACGACCAATATTGTTGATTCCATCGGATGATTGCGTCATTCTCCGACGGCAAATCGAAGAGCTTATCCAGAAAGGATACCTGGGCCAATTCGTTGGCAAACAAGGAGGCATCCCGCAAAAGAGGAGCCTGACGTGGCAGCGGTCCGACCAAGCTACCACGTCAAAGGAGACACCGCCTGCCAAGAAGCGAGAACTCGGCGCCTTCTCCGAGGAAGACGATGCCGACCTAGGGAATGGCCCCCGGAAGTACCATCGATGTTCATTCATATTCGGGGGACCCCAGGGAGGCGACACCTCTGGAGAGCAGAAGTAGTGGGCCCAAGCCCTATATGTCGGGGAGATAACCAGGGCTCCCGCCGACAAGAGGGTGAAAAGGGACCCCATCTTCTTCACCGACGCAGATTTTCCACCGATGCCTCCGCCGCACAGGGATGCCTTGGTCATCAAGGTCGAAATCAACAACATGATCGTCCACCGAGTCCTGGTGGACAATGGGAGCTCCATTAACATCATGTACTATGACACCTTCCAGGGTCTCGGGCTGGACCGAAAAGACTTGATCCCGGTGAGAACCCCACTCTCGGGCTTCACCGGGGACTCCATTGAGTCGGAGGGCAGCATAGTCCTCCCCATGATGGTGGGCTCCGAGCCCTGCGTATCCAAGTTAGACGTCGAGTTTATCATCGTACACCTAACTTGTGCGAATAAGATCATCATGCAAATAAGACCTCAGATGTGTGATATCCCAGGAGCACCTATGCATGAAGTTTCCCTCTCCGAATGGCGTCGGAGTTGCTAGGGGAGATCAGCGAATGGCGAGGAGTTGCTATCTGAAAGCTTGCAAACAAATCGGTCAAAAAGACTTGAGGGTCCACACGATCAACAGCAAAGCCACGAAGTATGAAGAGGTTCAGCTCCGCGCTGAACCCAACTCAGAAGTGGAGGAGATCCAGATTGACCCCGAGAGGCCGGAGCGGAAGGTCAAGATCGGGATCGGGCTACCGGCCGGCTTGAGGGAGAAGATTATCCAGGTACTTGTCCATTTTAGCGTTGTCTTCGCGTGGGGATCGGAGGACATGCCTGACCTTGACCGAAGCATCGCTGTCCATCGGCTGACGGTCAATCCAACGGCAAAGCCCGTCCAGCAGAAAAGAAGACACCTCTCAACCGAGAGGAGGGAATTCGTGAAGAAGGAGGTCAACATGCTCCTGAGTATCAAGCATATCCGGGAGGTCTTGTACCCGGTCTGGCTGGCAAACTTGGTCCTGGCCCCGAAGCCGCCAACTTGGAGGATGTGTGTTGATTACACCGATCTCTACAAGGCATGTCCAATGGATCGATTCCCATTGCCTAACATCGACCAAGTAGTCGATGGGACGACCAGATGTGAGCTCCTTAGCTTCATGGACGCTTTTCGAGGGTACCATCAGATTTTCATGCATGAAGACGATGCGGTTAAGACCTCGTTCGTCACCCCAGAGGGGATTTTTTGTTTTCTTGTCATGGCCTTCGGGCTGAAGAACTCTGGGGCAACGTACACGAGGATGGTGGCCAAGGTATTCCGGAAGGTGCTCGGAAGGAACATGGAGGCGTATGTTGACGACATGATCGTCAAGAGCACTTGAGCGTCCGATCATGCAAATGATTTGGCAGAGATCTTCGGGATCATGAAGGCAGTCCGTCTACTCCTGAACCCGAAGAAATGTACCTTTGTCGTCCAAGGAAGCAAGTTCCTGGGGTACATGGTCACACGGAGGGGGATTGAGCCAAATCCTGAGAAGGTAAGGGCAATACTTGACATGGAACCCCCGAGGTCGGTGAAAGAAGTCCAGATTCTCACCGGCCGGCTAGCAGCCCTTGGACGCTTCATGTCCAAGTCCGCCGAGAAGTCCCTACCCTTCTTCCAGGTCCTAAAAAACAAAATGGTTTCGTCTGGAATGATGAGTGTCAGCGAGCCTTCGACGACCTGAAGAAGTACCTCCTCTCTGAGCCTTTACTCAGCAAGACGGAGAAGGGAGAGACGTTAATCCTTTATCTTGGGATTTCCCAAGGCGCAATCAGTTCCGTGCTGGTTCGCGAGGAGGAAGGCGTTCAACGTCCCGTCTACTATGTGAGCAAGACCCTCCAGAATGCTGAGCTTCGGTACACCCCGCTTGAGAAGACAATATATGCCGCCTACATCACCGCCAAGAAGTTGACACACTACTTCCAAGCGCACCCGATCAGAATCCTGCCGGACCAACCCCTAGGTGCCGCTCTGAGGGCCCCCGGCACAACCCGGGTAGTGAAGTGGTCGATGCTCCTCAACCAATATGAGGTTGACTTCCAGCCTCGGACGTCCATCAAAGGCCAGGCTCTGGCTGATTTCATTGTGGAATGCACGGTCCGAGAGGTGGCAGATAGGCAACAAGAGAGCAATGAACAGTGGTGGACTCTAGCGACTGATGGGTCGGCAGGAGCCAAGGGATGCGGGGGCGGAATCGTCCTCATCTCACCTGAGGGATTCCGAGCTTACTATGCCTACCGCTATCTTTTCAAAGTCTCCAACAATGAGGTGGAGTACGAGGCCCTACTGTCTGGGCTACGACTGGCAGCCGCCATGGGAGCAGAGTGGATAACGGTGAAATGTGACTCCCGCCTGGTGGTTTTCCAGGTCAAAGGTGAGTTCGAAGCGAAGGAAGAAAGAATGATGAAGTACCGAGATGTTGTTCGGGAGTTGCTCGGTTTGTTCAAGCAAGCAGAGTTGATCTGCATCCCAAGAAATCAAAACTCCGATGCAGACCTCCTCTCAAAGCTATCCCAAGGGTTGCCTGAACACATATCGAGAATTGCACGCATTGAGGAGATGACGACCTCAAGCATATTAGCCTCACCGTCCATTGACGTCCTTCCCCTGCAACCAGTCGCTTGGTGTTGGGTGGATGACCTACTGCGCTACATAGCCGACGGGACGCTCCTCGATAAAGAAGAGGAGGCAAGGTTAGTCTGGCGACGAGCTCTGGGCTACGTCGTCTTGGATGGGAAGCTGTACAAGAGGTCCTATAATGGGACCTTGCTAAAGTGTTTACGCCCACATGAGGCGGACATGATCGTCTCTGAACTCCACGGGGGCGTGTGCTCCGCCCACCAGGGGGCAGGCACGTTAGCTAGGAAGGTCGTCCTCCAGGGGTACTTTTGGCCAACAATAATGAAGGATTGCGCTGACTATGCAAGGAAATGCGAGACATGCCAGAAGTTCCAGAAGAGCCTCGGCCGACCAGCAACGATGTACACACCGATCAGCACCGCCCTTCCATTCACAAATGGGGTGTTGACCTGGTCGGTACCTTATCAACCAGGTCGGGAAACCGGAAGTTTGTCATTGTCGCGGTGGACTACTTTACGAAGTGGCTTTAGGCCAAGCCGCTTTCCAGCATCACACATCTCGAATGTAAAAAGTTCATATGGAAGAATATTTTCTGCCGGTTTGGGGTTCCCCTCCAAATAATCTCCGACAACGGAAGGCAGTTTGACTGCGAGGCCTTCCGGCAATTCTGTGTAGAGTGGGGCGTAGAATCCAGCCGAGTTGCGGTCTGCTACCCCCAGGCAAATAGACAGGTGGACAACACCAACCGGACGATCGTCGATGGTTTGCAAAAGAAGTTGGAGGCCCTCGGGACTGCCTGGGTGGAGGAGTTGAACAATATACTCTGGACCTTCAGAACAACTCCAAGGAAGGCAACCGGAGAAACCCCCTTTGCCTTGTGTTATGGCTTTGAGGCGAGGGCACCGTTCGAGGCCGTAGTTCCCAGCCGGCGAGTGGAAGAGTTTGAACCAGCCAGCAATGAGGAGAGGCTCCGAGCCGAGCTCCACCTCATTGAGGAAAGAAGAGACCTTGCCTTCATCAAAGCGGAAAACTATCGACGACAAGTCAAGGCCTACCAAGACAGCCGAGCCCGACCCCGGAGTTTTGACGTCAGTGATTATGTCCTAAGACGTAGGAAGGCCAGCAGGCCGACAGAGGGAGGTAAGCTGTCCGTCAAGTGGGAAGGCCCTTACGTGGTTGACGCAGTGATCGGCCCTGGGACATACAAGTTGAAGACAACAACAGGCCGGTTGGTAGACCGCGTCTGGAATCCTGAGCACCTGATGAAGTTTTACCAGTAGAAAATCGAAGTTTCACTTTTCTTTGTAAACTTCTGTGCTCCGAGCACGGGATTACAATTTGTAATTCTTCATGTGGTCCGCCCACATCATGAATTCAATATACTTTGCTAGCGATATTTTGTCTTCAAAAGAGGTCTGACCTCGGCCAGGCTCTTTAACTGAAAATAGCCAAGCGATTTTCAAGAATCCGGGCAATTTTCTAAAGTAAAGAGCTAGCCGCGACAATCGAGGCGACGGTACGGCCGGCCTCCGGGTCGAGGGTACTCAGGATGCTGACCTCCGGGTCCTTTCGAGTGCTCACCGCCTAACATCGCTGGCCAAGCAGCTCGCACTCTCGTCATCCCTGAGTTGGCGGTGCGGGTTCGTTCTGGTGGATCATGCAGGGTCTGCCCCTATTGTTTGGCTATCCATGCGGGAGTAACCAGATTATTCCCCAAGTCCAGGCAAACGTTACCGGTTAAAGTGACAGTAGGACTGACCCCCGAGTCATGAACGTTCAGGATACCGACCTAAGGGTCTTCCTCGTCGGTTCAATGTCCGACCTTGCTGGCCAAACAAGTCGCTTACTTGTTGATTCCATATCAATAGCGAACAGATCACTTCTACCCAACTAGGAGGGGCACGGATAGGCCCGGCCACGCCAGCCTAACCGCCCCCATGAGGTTAGAGAAGCCAGATCCCCGAATAAATTGCTAAGTATTCGTAATGCAAAGTATAGAAAAGGAACATATGATTAAGAGGTAACATTCATTCAAATTTTACATATGACAGCTACAAGCTACAAAAACAAAATGTACAAGAGTCATGGATGGGTGGACCCATAACCATTAAGTATAATGATCTGGGCATGGGAGTTACTAGAAACCTCATGAAATTGTATCGAAATTCAAACTCTGGTGTTGTCCTCACTAGATGGTCATCCTCCTCTGGACAGATGGTTGCTAAGTTCAATGGAGTTATCTCTTACTCATCACAATTCTTCAAGCACATGTGAAAACGTGGTCGAGGCCTGAAACTCTGCAAGTGCCTTGCCGCCTGCCATCGCAACCTTCGCCTTGTCAGAATCATGAAAGAGCTTTTCTTGGAAATAACGAGCAGTCCAAGATGCACCTCCAGACTTGCAAACCTGCAAAGACAAAAAAAAGATAGAAATAACAAAACGTCAAACCGCATATCAACATGGAGAACATCAACAAAGGGGCCCTGCCTTGGCCGCCTAGTGCGTATTGGTCGGCTTCCTGAGCAACGCCTACCGGCAGAGGGTCGGCCGCCTGTCCCCAACCAACACTTCCCGGTCAAGGTAAAGCCGAGCACCGGAGGAACTGCTCACGTGGGGCGCCAGGTAGCAGCCTGCAACAAACCACCTTCGAGCTTGTGGGGAAATCTAAACGCCTACCCCAACTGCCGCCTTTAACTCCATCAAAACCCGGGATGCCTAGCCAACGGACGCATGGATTTCCGCCGACCCCAGAAGAAATGAAACACATGGCAGTAGTTATCCAACAGCTTGACCAATCAAGAAGGGGAGGATGTCATCCGACCTGGGGCGTCTGGCTGCCCGGCCGCCCGGGGAGGTGGGTCACCGAGATGCATCCTATGAGATCCATTCCCGACCTGCATCACCGGATTTGGGGCTTAGACTGTCTGCCTGGGAGGGCCCCGTCGTCACCACCAGCAGGGTACTATAGCGAGGCAGATGAATCGGCTAACCTGGAAGGCTGTCTGTCGGCGTGGATGCCGAGGAATACGCCGAACCTATTTGGAGCGATGAAACCAACTGGCAGATTCTTGTCCAACCTCCAATAGATGCGAGCGTCGGCCTGATGCGATTGGGGTGCCTGCATCGTGGTTCGTGAGAGATGGCTCCGACAGGTTCCAGGCCAAGCCATGGATCAACGCTGGTAGCCGCATCTGATAGAGGAATCCGTCGAGACTGGCGGTCAATGCACAAGGCGTTGGTCAACCTCGGGTTGACTGCAGCGCAGCGCGGCACTAGGGCGACGCGAGGAAGAAGACGGACGCAGACCAGGGGAGAGAAGAGAAAGAAAAGGAAAGAAAAAAGAAGGAAAGAAAAGAAAAGGAAAGAAAAAGGAAAGGAAAGGAAAAAGAAGGAAAGAAAAGAAAGGAAAGAAAAGAAAAGGAAAGGAATTTTCGGGAGCTGACCTGGATTCTGAAGTCCGGAAGAAAACTGACGGCTGGAGTGTTAGGATGCTGAAGGAATTTATTTGGAGCCTTTTTTGGGAGCCTGATTTAATTTGGGAATTTCCATAAACTCCGAGATTCACATAATCCACAATTATGGTTCCTTGATATGTGAATATTTTTTCGGCACCTGACTTAAACTACTCCCTCTTAGCCGAGTCTACTACTCGACTAAGGGAGTGGGGGACTCGTGATGGGGTTATGGGACTAGGCCCAGAGCCCAATCGGCCCAGGCCCCGGACTTGGACCAGCAGGCCCAAGCCCAGTGATCCAGAGCTCGTTCCGGCCCAACCGATCAGGCCCATCAAAGAGTGAAAGCCCAAGGCGGCCTGCCTTCTAGCCCAGCAGAGAGCCTGCCTTCCAGCCTAGCCAGGAGCCTGCCTTCCAGCCCAGTGGGGAGCCTGCCTTCCAGCCTAGCCAGGAGCCTGCCGACCAGCCCAGCTGGGAGCCTGCGGTCCAGCCCAGTGGGAGCCTGCCTTCCGGCCCGGACAACAGCGTGCCTCCAGCCCAACGGGGAGCCTGCCTTCCAGCCTACCCGGGAGCCTGCCTTCCAGCCTACCCGGGAACCTGCCTCCAGCCCGGTCAGAAGCCTTCCTCCAGCCTAGCGGGAAGCCCACCGTCAAGTCCAGCAGGAGGGAGCTCAAGCGTCCAGCCTGCCGGCCAGGCTGACCTGCCAGTCAGGAAGAGTAACGGCCAACAATCAATGCACTATTAATTATGTGTTTAATTCTGTATTAATGTCGTAGTTAATTAGCCATTAGTATCTTTGACAGTTACTATTTGTAAATCGCCTATAAAAGGCAAGTCCGAATTTCAAATGAGATATGCTATTTCTGGCAACTAAATCCCTTTGCAACTTTCCTTATTCATATTACTTTCTTGATTCCAGCTTGAGTGTCGTACGTAGCTTTCCTAAAAGCCTACGAGCGTCCTATTTTGGACCAACAACTTAAATATAAAGATTTCTATTCTTCTGAGCTTTGTTTGAGTATATGGTTAAACACCGATCTATAAACCAAATCACCTACCAAACAAACTCCGAAACAGAACAAGCCTTTGAGAGGTTTAGGAATTTATTTCCGAATACTTCTTCAGAGGATTCATCAAGTGCTAGTTCTTATTCTAGCGAGAACGAAGAGCCAATCACTATGGCTCAAGAAACAAGAACGTTGAGGGAGCTCACAACTCCTAACTTAAATGAACAACCTCTATGTATCACCTTCCCCACTCTTGATGAAGGTGCGACATTTGACCTCAAATTAGGCCTCATTCATCTACTCCCTTCATTTCATGGCCTAAGAGGCGAGGATGCAAACAAACATCTTGCGAAGTTTCATATAGTTTGCACTAGTATGAAACCGAATAATGTTATAGAAGAACAAATCAAGCTGAAGGCCTTTCCGTTCTCACTGGACACGACTAAGGATTGACTATTCGATCTTCCCCTGGGAAGCATAGATACATGGGCGGCAATGAAGAAATGCTTCCTAGAAAGGTACTACCCTGCCTCTGTCTCATCATCTTTGAAAGAAGAAATCTCGGCCTTACTGGAAAAGGCCGAAGAAAAAGAATGAAACAAGGGATGTTCACGATCTCACATAAAAAAATAAAAAAATAAACGTCGTGCCAAGACATTAAATAAGGCGCTTCTTGGGAGGCAACCCAAGTTTGTATTTTGTTTATATTTATTTATTTTTGTGTGTGTGAGAAAACTTTTAAAAGAAAAAAATTGGGTCTGGGGAATACACCCGGCCGGGTGCCACACACCATACCCGGTCGGGTATAGCAAAAAATTTGGTTACCTGTATCATCACCCGGGCGGAGGAGCACAATTTTGGGAAACATGAAGAAACCCGACCGGGTGTCTAAACTTACACGGCCGGGTATTCAAACCAGAAAGTTCTGGCTTTGCTAATACAGGACTACCCGACCGGGTAAAAGACCTCACCCGGCTGGGTCTACAAACCAGAATACATTCTGCCAACCCCTGGGACTCCTACCCGACTGGGCAATCACCCTACCCGACCGGCTAGACAGACATTTCAGCCTATACCAGGTCGGAATACCACCTATATCGTGAGCCCCCCCCCCCCCCCCCCCCCCCCCCGTATTACAAAAAAGGAGGGGGGGAGAGCCCGTTGTTATTTATTCTCAAACCTGGTGGCTCGGTTGATTGGGACTCCTGTAGGCTCACCTTGCCTTATACTCTATTGGAAAACAAAGCAAAGAAGGAGGCGGAATGGAGAAAGGAAAGGGACAGCCCACCACTGGAACTTGCTTTGCTCTCGCTCGGCTCACTCCCACCTGTCTGGCACACCCCCTCTTCCCCATTTCTTCTTCTTCATTTCGAACCACCATCCCTAAATCCTCCATTTTCAAGCATCCCAAACTTCGATTCCTCCCCTTCTCTCAACCAAATCAATCCAACAAACCCATTTTCTTCACCTCCTTTGCACCCTCTACAATTCTATACCCACAAATCCACCCAAATCCACCCATTCAAAAAAACTGAAAACCCTAACCCCCATCTTCAAAGGCCCAATTCCCCCCCCCCAAAAAAAATCTCAAGAAATCCCAATTTCTTCTGCTAATAATCATCCTCTCCACTCTTACAACCCCAAGATACCCAAAACCCACCAAAAATCCAAAGTTCCAAACCCCACCCTACCCAAGTCCGAAAATACCAAGAAAAATTCCCAAAAAAATCTACTTTCATGGCTCCTAAAAAGCCCAAAGCATCTTCTTCAAGGGGTAACCAAGCTATTGCACCCGTTCCCGGTTTTGAGAGTGTGAAATTTGACACCGAGGTCCACAAAAAGTGCTTCATAGGGCAAACAAACGGGAGGTAAAACAATCTCGTTTCATATGCATTACCACGCTAGTGTCACTCATGCTTGATGCGATTATGCGTGAGATTTTCACAAGCGTTGGGATGCTTAGGATATTTGAGATGCAATATGTTACCTACCCACATTTGGTGTATGAATTCTTTAGTTCATTCAAGCAAATAGCAAATGTTGATTATCATGCTGAAAGTAGAATCACATTTCGTTTGTTGAATGAGAACTATTCATTGACCAAGCGGGAGTTTGCCTAACACTTTGGCCTCCCCTTGTTCAATGAAGAACGTGAACATGACAGTTTTGTGGGTGTGGAATTGTGGCAAAGGATGATATGTCAGGTGGATGTGGAGCTCAGACACTTTAGTGTGAATCGCGTACAACATCCGGTCTTCCGAATTTTCTTAAAATTCTTATCAAACTGTTTTCTCGGAAGATTGAATAACCATCACACAAGGGTATGGGATATTTGTATTCTTAGACAAGCTGTTTTACCAGCACTAGTAGAAAAATGGTCTATAGTGACACTAAATTAGTGTCACTAAAAGTTTTAGTGACACCACAAAAGTGTCAACGAATGGTTGGAACTCTGACACTAAAAAATGTGTCACTAAAAAGTGTCAGTAAATTGTGACACGTTAGTATCATAAAATATAGTGATACATTTGCATTGGTATACTTAACGACACTTGAATATCATATAAATTAGTGATATCACTAATGTTACAAAAACCTATGATACTCTTGCGCCATCCAGATTTATGATATTATAGTATCAACTATTGAACAATTTTAATACTTTTTTGCACCACCATATCCACTTTAAAGTTTAATTTTCAAGCTTGTAGACAAATATAAAACAAATTCATAATCAAAGTATCCCATAACTAACTAATTGTCATTTATATTCAAATCAAAGTCAACATGAAAATTCAAAGACAAGTTAACTTGTTCTTGGAAACAAAGCAAAATCCAAAATACCAATATTCTTAAATTCTAGTCTAACTACATAGGGCTGCAAACATAAAGTAGTCATTACATAGGTCCTGGAAACACATAAAGTATATCACAAGCATCCAAATGTTATGTCCTTCCAGCCATTTGTTTAACCGCCATAATGCATACGAGCTTAGCAAAAATCCAGCTAACATTGTTCATCACATTCGTCACTGAAGCCTGTAAAAATAATAATGATAACTATTTCAATCATCATACTACAGACAATCCTAATTAGTGAAAATTACATTCTTAACACACTTATCTCAATAAATAAAATTTCAGCTTACTCATTGAGTAGGTTTGCTGCATATGAGACTCATTCCTCACGTATTTGCAGAATATCATCTTCAGAGTACTCACTGACCGTGGAAAACTAAAGCAACACCAAAATAAAAACTTAACATTGCTTTTACAAAACTTATCATCACCACTATTTTATTTTCATTTAAAGAAGGTAGAGTCCAGCTTATTGCTTCTTTACTTGTGTTAGTCACACCAAGTAAAATTGTGTAATCTAAATTGACCATAACTTTCTAGATTTAATAGCTGTAATATGAAAAAAATGTAGTCAATGTATATGTTATCTTAAAAGAGCATTAACAAAAAAATACTAAGAAAACATCCAATCAAGGGAATCCCTTACCCTCTTTAAGACTGCTCCTTTAAGATTTTTCAACCGTCCATGGAGCAATAAGTGCCCCCTTGCTGCTAATAATTCCCATAACATGCTGAAAACAGATGGCAAAAATTACAACATCTTTAGCAAAAACTACATCTACTCTTTTACATGCATGTAGATGTTTTTTTACATAAGAAATACCTGCATATGTAGATTAGTAATGCATTCTTCTTAGTTCTAATTAGTAAAATAGATTATTCGGCCTGTACATGTGAATCTGTGATGCCAAATAACTAAATAAGTAAACAGATTCACCAAGTTCTGCATGGTTTGCCAAATATTCAATTCACATAATCCCAGCTTGCATTTAAAAGACCTAAAAACTGTAAAACTTCAGCTAGTTTCATTAATGAGTGAGATGGGGCTTATCTCCATCCAATCTCAACAATACTTATCCTCATCCAATTTTCGCTTTTACCGGAGTAAAACCATTGTGGTCTTCTTCATTGGTACCCGAAAAAGAGTGAACAACTGTATGGATGTCCTCAGAAATAACATTATCACTGGACTGAGTAGGGACATGTGTAGTATGAGTACACGGAGGATCAGATAGAATATCATCATGTCCTGTTATAGCATCATCAGTAGGAAAGGCATCAGGGGCACTCATTTGATGAACAATTCCTGCGGTTACTGCACCTGTTACAGGTAGCCACCGAGGGTTCATCAAACACATATGTGCCTGCCTTAGGTAAACGTTTAACAATAGAAGCATCAAAATGGACAGTAGCATCACCATCAGAAGCTTTGTTAACCAAGGGGTCAAAAGCAACCATAGTAGTATCTGAAAGGGCAATGGGGGCAACCAAACTAGTATCAGGGGCACATATTGAAGCAAAATCACTGACTGTTATAACAACAGGGGTTATAGAAGAGATTCGAGTGTCAATAGCAGCTATAACAGTATTATCATCAGGGGCTTCACAAACTGTGTTAACAGGACCAACACCATCATAGGTACTGAGTAAAGCATGGATTCCAGGATGTGGTGAAACAACCTAGACAACAAGTTTACCAGCAAAAGCCTTATTACCTGTAGCAGCAGAAGTAGGTGCAGTATGCACAACAGAAGTAGGTACAAGATTCACAGCAGTAGTGGCACAATAAGTATTCTAAAGACACTCTATTACCATTCTTTATCCAAGACCTGTCCGTCTCACTAATAATACATGCTATGTGAATACAATATAAACAAAACTCAGAAGGATATACACTTAAACGACATCAATTACTATTCAAAAAAGTATATACTATCCATTACTTTATAAGTTTGTCTTGAGAAATGTACATTATATCCAAAGAGTATATATTCTCAACTGCTAGCTAGTGAAAATCAGCATTTACGTTGATACACGAACCGTAGAAGATGTAATAAAACTCATAAGTGTACTTATGTAATTCACATATTAGTAGCTATTATATACCTCTATCATCATTTTCATTACATGTAATGAAGTAGCATATCATTGAAATATATTGTTTTCTTTTTTTCAGATTAAAAAACATAACTCATACTACAAAAATCATTAAAGAAGTAAGGTTTAACTACCTTTTCCTTAATTTGCTATCAGTAATGAAAATAAATTAGTTTTGCTATCAGTAATGAAAATAAATTGGTAAATATGCTTATGGAATGCTATTTTGAAACTGACTTTGTTATTTTCTTACAATTAGTAATCTAATAGAGTCATTATAAAAATAAACCTGAATATTTAGAGGGTATGTTATCAAATAACAACAAAGAGAATCTTTATTACTCAAAAGTAAACATGAAACTGTGAATTACAAAACTGAAATAACAAAATTCATTTATTTCGTTACAGTAACTCAGGCAATTGATGCATGCCTACATAATTGGGACTCGAATTTCAGAATTTTTTATGAATAAAGGCAAATCAGTACAGTATATACAAAACCGTAGAAATTAAGAACAAGTACATTGCCCGAAAATCAAAATATACTACAAATCCTCAATTTCGTTATCAGTTAACAAGGTGAGGGTGAAATGTTAGACATTAAGTACATTCATGTACAAAAATCGAAGAAATAAAGAGAATGGATGATTAATACGTTCTCTTCTCGAGTTGGCCGGTGTGCCCTAAACTCAGAGTTGTGTCGCTGATGATTCTCTTAGGTTCCGCGGGCAAGAGAAGAGCATGCGTCGAAGGAGCTGGAGCTTAATTTGTTCGTGTATCAGCTCGAAGGAGCAAGAGGCCTACGAGTACGAGAGCATGCGTCGAAGGAGCTGGAGCATGAATCTAGGGTTTTTACGAAATGAAGTAATGAGAAGGCCGACCAATTACGTGTACGTCAAATGGGCTGCTTGTTGGAGCAGGGGAAAAAATGTTAAGTGTTTGAAAGCAAGTGATTAATTGTTGTGGTGGGGTCAAAACATGTGGAGGCAAAGATGTGGAGGGAAAAAATGGATGAAAAAAATGGAGGGAATTAAAAAGTTACATCTAAAAGTGTGGTAGAAATTCGCATCTAATATCACTATTTTTATTGATACTATAGTGTCATGAGTTAATGACACTTTTATGTTAATGCATTTGTCAGTGACACTAATTTTAAAAAGTGTCACTATAAAAGTATCACTATAAGCCAGTTTTCTAGTAGTGCAGGTCCGGATCAAGTGGATGTTGCCTCCATCCTATGGGATCACCTCAAGACAGTGGCAACTTCCACATGAACTATTAGGTTAGGGGGATTGATTACACATTTAGCTACACTCTATGGCTTTGTAGACCCAGGTCCCATTACCTCAGCACAACTAGTTTTCACATCATGGCTCCTGAAAAATACCAAAGATATTGTTCTTTCTCATAAAACACCCGGTGGGGTAGATATCTACAATTGGTTAATCGATCCACCTAATGCCATTTATGCACAAATACCCTCAGCCGACCTCCCTTTGGACCTTTCGGATCACCAAATTGGTGATGGACACCACTATTGTCTCCCCAGGAGAATACCACTCCATTACCAACAAGAACAACCCCTACAAGAACAGCCTGCAGTTGAACCCACCACTTCTCATTCCTGAACAACCTCAACTACAACCCAATGCTCACCGATATTCACCATTTGAGCAACAAATGCTAAATAGCATGAATGCTCTAAACCTCAACTACACTCAACTTCGGGAGGAAGTTGTATTGTATAGAACTGAGCAAAGGCAGAACTATGAGAGGATAGAGGAGCAAAGGAAAGCGGACTGGCGAAGATACGAAGTAGATCAACAGAGAGATAAGGAGGACCAAAGGAGGACTTTTGGCCTTATCTACTCCTATGTAGCACATCAGGATGCATTTGCATCTATGAGCACTCCTCCTCTGGCACCCTCATGGTATCACCCCGCTGAATGGGGTAATTTTGGCGGTTCGAGCTCTAGTGGTGGAGGCGGGGATGACGGATATGGCGGTGATCACATGGATGAGGATACACACTTTAGGGGCTACCATGGCTATAGAGGATTTTTTGATGGCGAAGATGCAGGCGGGCATTAGAGACTGTGCCATGGACTATCGGTGGGGGAGTTATTTCCGGTATGCTCACATTCATAGTACTCTTAATTCATGTTTCCTTTTTTTTGAAAAAAAATAAAAAAAACTAAAAAAAAGTAAAAAAAATAAAAACAAAAACAGCTTGTTAAGTTGAATACCCACAAAGGGCAGCTTAAGCAAAAATAAAGCAAAAATAAGAGTGAGTTTGTGAGATTTATTGAAGAAAAATGTGGCAAGCTGAGTTGAAAACCCGAAAGGGCACCTAGGCAAAATGAGAGAATGAGAGAAAGTATTTCTTTTGATTTTGCAGGATCCTAAGGGTGATGACTAAAGAGAGTTCATTGCATGAGGAAATTGGAATTAAAGATCCTTTGATGTATTCTTTTTATGTTGGGGATACTTTGTGATTATTTTGGTTCTAAAAACACTTTGTGATGGTTGCGTTGATGATCTTATCATTTGAGGATTTCTTGGATTACATTTACTCGAGACGAGTAAAGATTTAAGTGTGGGGATGTTTGATATGCACTAATTAGTAGTGCATAAATGTTTGTTTTTATGTTTGATTTGTGTGGATTGTTTACCGTTTTACTTAGTTTGTAAACATTTGTGTGATTTTAGTTGTAATTGTATTTTAACCTTCATTTGTAAGTTGTAAAGTAGAATTAGGAATTATGGTGTTGGAAAGGAGGATTTTGAAGTGATTGGACTGTCCAGGAGCTCAAACCTGGCCGGGTATAACACTTGACCCGGTCGGGTAAGATTTAACAAACGAAGAAGCTCAGGAAATTTCCAGACCCGGTCGGATACCCTATCCCACCCGGTCGGGTCTGACTTGACCCGAGACATTTTAACGTGTTGAAACACAAGAACGTGGAAGATTATCTGATTTTGACATGCACCCGGTCGGGTGGGCACTTGATCCGGTCGGGTACCCGGCCCAAGGTGTTGAAAAACACCTATAAATAGCACACTTTTCCTTCACTATTTTCCATCCCTTCTTCCATACTCTTAAGCTCAGTTTAGAATATCATTTCTTTATATTTTTCTAGCATGTTTAGTCTCCAAATGAGGAGTTAAACTCTCATTTCTTGGTGTTGCTCTTGAAGCTTGTTGATTATTAAAGTTGTGAGTTATTTTCTTAATTTCTTCCCTTGAATATTAATTATTCCCTTAATCTATCTATATATTAATGTTGGGGAGTGTTGCTAAGATGACAATTAGTTAACATCTCGATATTGGTTATAGTAGTATTTATTTTCTTCCTCTATATATTAATGTTGGGGAGTGTTGCTAAGATGACAATTAGTTAACATCTTGACATTAGTTATAGTAGGATTTATCATCTTTAATATTCTTCCTTGAATATTAATTAATTCATATTCATATTTCATATTAATATTTTGAACATTACTTAAAGGATCAACTAGTTTTGTTTCATATATTAATTATTACTAGAAACGATCGACAAACCGATGGTTAATCGTTGATGGTTTCACAAGTAAGTAACTTTGGTTTATTAATGCACGGTCGTGGTTAATAAACTTAAGAGGGATTAATTTTGTTGGTTAAACCAAAACCGTTGTGTTGAGGTTATCAATCTTAATTGATTTCATCAAGGAGTTAAGAGATTAAATGCTACTATCAAGTCGGTATATGGCGGTGTTCTATACTTGACTAATAGTAAGGGTTATTAATGAACGGTCGTTGTTAATAACTACCCTCGATGAATTGGATATACTCCTCGATTGAGTATTCGAGAGGGAATAAGTTATAGATATAACAATGATCGACTAAAATACATCAACAAGTGGAAAGTAGCAATGCCAAGTCCTTTTTATCTTTGAATTAAAATCTCATATAAGTCATTCATCTTAGTTTCTTATTAAATTAAATCATTCAACCCCAAAACCCCCCTTATTTACTAGTTTTACATAAAAAGAGAAGTATTCCTTTCCCTGTGGATACGAACTCTACTACGCTATATTACGTATAAGTGTTAGTATTGAATATTATTTTGATGCACCCTGATAAAGTGCCCGTCAAAACAACAAATAGAATTATAGTTTCTAGTTTTCTCTGCCACCAGTAAGGGGGAAGAAGTTTGATCATCCACCTCCAAAGAAACCATGCTCGATTTCACCAGCCATCAGGAAGGGAGAAGAGGTTTTTCCAGCCTCCTTCAAAGGGACCCATCCGATTTCACCAGCCATTGAAATCCATGTTAACATCAACCTCCACCAGATTCTTCAAATCCATTGCCCTGCGCTTTTTAGACTCCCCTTCATCTAGAGACCTATCATGTTGGTGCTCATCTTCTCTCCCATTTTACCCTTTCCTTTAGAGATAAGTCCTTGAGCCAGATAGCATCCCACCTCTGAACCCTTCTCTTGAATCCCTATCAGCTGCCCCTGACTTTCATTTTCCTCCCTGGCACTCTGCAGCTCACGCCCTGCACACGGGATTGCCCATTTATTCCCTGGATGCCCCCCCCCCCCCCAAATCAGCCCGCATCCAAGGGCCATAAGGCTTTTCTCCCATCCATGGACCCGCACTAGTGTTTGATAGATAATATTTTCCAGTCTGGCCCAGAATTCCACAAATGAAACAGAGGTTTGGGAGTCTGATATTTAAAATATGCCTAAACCTAGCTATCACATTCTCCCCTCACTTATCTTCTTTTTAGCGCATTCTTTATATTTATCAAGACACGAATATGAACATACTTGCTATCTCCATTCAAAGTTCTTTCATCAATCCGTATCAGTTTCCCTAAGTATCGCCCAATCCCATTCGCCACTCTCTCGGCCATAAAACTAAGGGGTAGGTTGTGAACCTGAACCCAAAATTTCACGTGATCCAGATCCTCCTCAAGTGGTCTCTCTCTCCACCCGACGAATAACAACTAAATTATGGTCATAGAACCACAGACTATCCTGCAGCACCATAGAAATATCGTTTTCATGATAGAACTGAACCATAAATCTCATATCACCAACCTGTTCATACTCACCCCTTTGCTGGATTGCCATATCATTGCCATTGTCTCCCTGAAGGAGATGTGATAGACAAGTTTGTTTGTGACAACCTTGGCAACAAAAAAAAACTTGGATTCTCCCCATCCTCACTGTTGATATTCAGTGCACCAGATTCAAAAACCAGACCACAATTATCTTCCTCCTCAATCGTCATATTACCATAAGCTTCAGCTATATTCACCAGTGGAGTAAAAAAAGATACGCACACTACACTAGCACACAGACCTTTTTGCACCACGAACCAGATTGCTCAAAACCAGATGCACAAGCAACACACAAAGTGACAACTCTAGACAGCCCTTTGCGCACAGAGACGTTTACTACGAAACGCAAATCAAACTTGGCCAGAGGCTAAAGCCCAACCGGAATCAAAGACAATCGAAAATACCTCACGAGGCTAAGTGAGAGTGCCAAAATTCGTTTTTTTATTTCTGCCTTGTTGCGAAGAATCCTCTGTAGCTCCCTTAAAGCCTCCCCGCTGCTACTTCTTCTCCAAGCCCCGATCGACGCAATACTCCTTAGGCGGCGGTAGTGCTGTAAGGGTTTTCCTCCCTTAGTACGTCGCATAGCTCCGTTTTTTACATAATACTACCTTTAATTACTTACGACTTCTAAGTAACAGAAAAAAATATGATTTTGGTTCAATTCTAATTTATGCAATTTGAAAGAAATAATTTCAAATTATAAGTTGAGATGCCTATGATTTGAAAGGATCGTAACCTTGAACGTGTTTGTATTTCTCATAAAAGATTGTGAAAGAATAACTTTTTACCACTTTTCAATTTATGCACTCCTGCCATAATGTTGTTGCTAACAACAATCACTACTAGGCTACTAACAATCAAGGGTAGTATAGAGGTCATGCTTGACTCGAACCCACTCCAATTAAAAAAAAACTCTTGGATTTCTAGTGTTACAAAATGTTCATGTAAAAGCTAATTCTAAAAAATTATTTGTATTGATTCAATCAGTATATTATATCGATGACGCCGCTGTCGGCAACTGTTGATAAAAAATTCAGTTTTTTGACATTTATAAAAGTCGACAAAGTCATTGGTTTTTGTTACATTCAATTGCATCGCCGAACAACTAACCGTAATCGAAAGTGACATAAGAATATGACATTAGTTTCCTTTTTGTTGCGTACTTTTTACAAAAGATAACTCAATTAATATTAAAAAAGATAACAAGAGAGAAAGTCATCAAATCAGAGCTCTGTGGTGAGACACAGGGCTGGAAAGTCACTTATTAGCGATTCAACTCGCTAACCCCTCAATATGGTAAACTCCACCAAAAGCACAAATGCACTTGCTACTAGAAGAAGGATTGAAAATAACTAAAATGTCTTGATATGAAGAAAAATAACTAAGAAAATAAGACCCAGTTAGTCAAGCCACTTCCTTTCCCTTCGACCATGTAGCTGCCGTGTTCCATCGAGATAGTCCCGAACGAATTGCTTCAACTATTTGAACCATCATGCGGAATGCTGGAATTGCTTTTGCTAGAGATCAACCACTTATTTTCGGGATGCACACTGCCTTTTCTCACATAGCCATGCTCCATATGACTTTTCTCCAATCCGAAGTTCAGTATAAATACTAGATGGACAAATGCGGTCTACGTGTCCCAAAATCTCACATAAAAAGCAAAAATTTGTGAGCCCCTCATAGTGAAAATCGACCCAAACTCGATTGTCATCTTCATGACTGACCATCAATCTTCTAGTCAAGGCATTATTGATGTTTATCGTCAATCTTATACATAGAATTGATATCCATTTCCCACCAAGAGTGTTTTCGTCAACCTGAACAAAAGACCATATACTATTTTCAATTCCCCAAACAGCTTTAAATGTCATGTAGATACTTTGCCATAATTCACAAGGTTATCCATAACCTTATCAAACAAATCTTCACTGATAGAGCATAACCCAAATTGAAAACAAAAGAAACAAAAACCAATACCAACGCTCACTAGGAGCGCGCAATCCCTCGACAAAAGAGATGTCAGATAAAAAGAGCAACAAACACAAAGAGCAGTGAAAAACTTCAGTCCAAACACCAACAAGAAACACAGAGCAACTATTGTAGCTTGGCGGTGCTATTTTTGGAATATTCTAGACTACCTATTTATTTTTGTTACGTAATTATTCTTTATTTATTAGTGATTGGATTTGTTTAGAATACTTCCTTTTAGATGGATAACCAATACAAGAATATCGGCATCCCTTAGCTGTATAAATTAGGGACTGTCTCCAATGGAAAACTCTTATTTCGGCCTTTGGTAAATTGTCTCATTTTAACGATCGTATGGATGGTAAGTTCGATAATAATGCTTGGATAATTGATACAGGAGCTACTAATCACGTGTGTGGAAATTTGGCTTTTTTATGTCAAATTAAATCTATTGAATCATGCTTTGTTGGTCTTCCCGATGACCAGACCGTTATGGCTAATCAAGAAGGACATGTCATATTATTAGATAAATTGGTTCTAAATAATGTGCTCCACGTTCCGGATTTGAATTGTAATCTTGTATCTGTATCTCAATTGAGCGACCAACTTGATTGTTTTGTTAAATTTACGAGTACATTATGTGTTATACATGAACATCACCCGAGGAGGCTGATTGGAATGGGTGAGCAGCGAAATGGACTGTATTATCTGTGTGAGAAACCTTCAGCACACGCGTTGGCAATAAGAGACTCCAAGAATTTGATGGTAGAGTTGTGGCATCAACGATTGGGGCACCCGTCATCACAAGTAATTGAATATTTAGCTCCTGTAAGTGGTTTCAAGAAAGATGAAAGTTTACCTTGTGATGTTCTTTTTAGAGTTAAACAAACTAGAGATTCTTTTTGTACTAGTGTGAGTAAAACTCATGAGATTTTTGAATTGATACATTGTGATTTATGGGGTTCGTATAACACTCCTTCTTCATGTGGTGCTAGACATTTTTTTACTATTGTGGATGATTACTCTCGTGTTATATGGGCTTATCTTCTTCTACATAAAAAGGAAGTTTTTAAAATGTTTCTTTCTTTTCTGGCACTGGTAGAGCTACAGTTCTCTAAGAAAATTGTCGTTGTGCGAAGTGATTATGGAACGGAATTTAATTGTCTCAAAGATTTTTTCCTTGCTAGTGGGATTGGCTTTCAGATTTCTTGTGTTGGGACGCCTCAACAAAATGGCCGTGTTGAGCTTAAGCATAGGCATATATTGAAATGTTGCACTTGCTTTAAGATTTCAGGGAAATTTGCCTATTTCTTTTTGGGGAGAATGTGTGTTTACCGCATCTCATCTGATTAATCGTACACCTTCTGCAGTTCATGATTATAAAACCCCTTATGAAATATTATTTGGTGTCCCACCGTGTTATAAATCTTTGCGAGTATTTGAATGCTTGTGCCATGCCTTTAATATGAAGTGCAAAATTGATAAATTCCTTAGTAGAAGTCACAAGTGTGTATTTGTGAGTTACACGTTTGGAAAGAAAGGGTGGGCACTTTATGATCTTGAGACTAAGGAATATTTCGTGTCCCGAGATGTGAAATTTTTTGAAAACATATTTCCGTTTTCCACCATCTCTTCTCCTGCACAACTTGCGGATAATCAAACTTCATCATCGGAAATATTAATTCATGATTATTCTGACTTGCCATCACACGCACCTCCTATTCCTAATGCGGAGAACTTCTGTTCTACTTCTACTTCACCTGATTTGGACACACCGCATGCTCCTCCATTCGATCATGCTGCGGATATGACACATGCAATAGAGCAGCCGACAACTTTGGGTTGTGGGCACCATGAACGTATACAATCCGTATGCCTCAAAGATTATGTTACTCACACCATTGTCAACAACAGTCCATTTCACGCCCATGTTGTTTCGTCACCTCCCTCAGGTACGCTGTTCCCTATAGCTCACTATGTTACTTGTGATACATTTTCTCCAAAACATCGTTCTTACTTGGTAGCTATTAATTCTGTGAAAGAACCCCACTCATTTCATAAGGCGGTCCGAGATGTTGGATGGCAAAATACCATGCATGAGGAGATATCTGCTCTCAGAAATAATTCTACTTGAGTTTGGTTTCTCTACCTCCTGGATAACGAGCCTTGGGATGTCGTTGGGTTTACAAAGTTAAACACAAATCTGATGCTAGCACTGAACGTCTCAAGGCCCGTTTAGTTATTTTTGGCAATCGACAGGTTGCTGGTCTGGATTACACTGAAACATTTGCTCCTCTAAAAATGGTCATCGTACTAGCATTTCTAGCTATTGCTGCCTCTAAAAATTGGGAGTTACATCAGATGGATGTGCACAATGCTTTTCTTCATGGGGACTTACATGAAGAAGTGTACATGACGATTCCTCCTGGCTACAAATCTACCGATCCCACGTTGGTGTGTCGACTCCATAACTCCTTATATGGACTTAAACAAGCTCCGCGCTGTTGGTTCGCTAAACTAGTTACTGCACTCAAGAGTTGTCGGTTTCTCCAGTCTTATGTTGATTATTCTTTATTTACCATGACTCGTGGTAATGCTCAGCTTAATGTGCTTGTTTATGTGGATGATCTACTTATTTCTGGCAATGATAGTGCTGCTATTGCCAATTTTAAATCTTATCTTCGTGCCTGTTTTCATATGAAGGACTTGGGTAAACTCAAATATTTTCTTGGAATTGAAGTGGCCCGTAGTTCCTCCGGAATTTTTCTTAATCAACGAAAATGTGCTTTGGATACTATAACTGAGACAGGTCTCTTGGGTGCCAAACCTGCCTGTTTTCCGATTGAGCAACATCACAATCTCGGAAATGCTGATGGCCCACTTCATCCTGATCCTGAACAATATCATCGCCTCATTGGTCGACTTATCTAATTGACCGTTATTCGCCCTGATCTTACATATGATGTTCATATTCTGTCTCAGTTTATGCAAAACCCTCGGAGTGACCACTGGTCTGCAGCATTGCGTATCGTACGATACATAAAAAATTCTCCTGGCCAAGGAATTCTTCTTCGCGCTGATATCGAGCTTACACTCAGCGGCTGGTGCGATTCAGATTGGGCTGCGTGTCCTCTTACTCGCAGATCACTTTCTGGTTGGCTGGTCTTTCTTGGTCATTCTCCGATTTCTTGGAAATCTAAAAAACAATCTACCGTGGCCCGATCATTTGCAGAGGCTGAATATCGCTCCATGGCTGCAGCAACATGTGAACTTAAGTGGTTAAAATTCCTCCTTTTAAGTCTCGGTGTTCAGCACCCTCAGGCTATACCACTTTATTGTGATAGTCAATCTGCTCTTCATATCGCGAAAAATCTGGTTTTCCATGAGCGTACTAAACATATTAAAGTTGACTGTCATTTTGTTGATGATTTGATCCAGGATTATATAATTGCTCCCAGTTATGTTCCTAATACTATTCAGCTGGCTGATATTTTCACCAAAGCTCTTGGGAAGACTCACTTTCAGAATCTCCTGAGCAAGTTGGGCATTCTGAATCCCCGTGCTCCAACTTGACGGGGGGGTATTGGAGCTTGGGGGTGCTATTTTTTGAATATTCTAGACTACCTATTTATTTTTGTTACGTAATTATTCTTTATTTATTAGTCTTTGGATTTGTCTAGAATACTTCCTTTTAGATGGATAGCCAATACAAGAATATCGACATCCCTTAGCTGTATAAATTAGGGACGTGCAGATATTTTGAAGAAGATAGAAAAGAGATATGCTTCATTCTTCTTCTACGCATTATTTTTTCTACCCATAGTTTGATAAATTATCAGCAACAAAACAATAAAGACACAAAAACCCATTTTACCCCAGCAAAGCCAAGATCGTGCTCCTAACCGCCTTCACCTCTACCTGAGACGTCCAAACCAAACGATCAAGCTGCTCGGCCGTGTGCGGCGATGCAAACCGCCAACTGCGATTGCCGCATCGTAGCTCTCTAGGGTTTTACATCTTAAAACTATTTTATTACGTTGGTAGTTACTCAAATTTTACATAATAGCGGCGATAACATATATGGAGAGCTCATCGACGCGTAAGAGCTGGCCCTAGGTGGAAACCTTCTCTAAAATTTGACCTTTTAGCCTTTTCTTCTTCAATCAACAAGAGTTTTACAAAAGGTGACCTCCTCTTCATAGTGAAGGATCAAATCAAATATTTTTTTATGCTTCCGCTCTTCTTAAATTTCTACTTTAGAGTATTTTGGTCTGACTTCTTCATTGGCCGAGAGTTTTGTCCACTTCAGGTGAGCGTGTGATATGTTATTCTACTTGCCGTGATTTTCTCATCAGTGTAATTGATCTGGTGAATTTTCGTTGTTCATGCTTAGCAAAGCGTTTTCAACCTTGTTTTTCTAAGTCTTCAATTACTCACCCTCCATCTAAACCACCGCCTCACTCTGGGAAGAAGAAAACACTCAACAAGATCTCTTTTTCAGTGGCTAGGCGAACTGATGATTCAGATATTTTTTACTTAGTTGAGTTTCCTTTGTTGATTGATGGTCAAACCAATTCTCCCTTTTCTGGTTCCTGGTGAAGTCGAGATTCTTGATTTAATGTATTTCCTT
This sequence comes from Cuscuta europaea, assembly GCA_945859875.1. Lineage (NCBI taxonomy): Eukaryota > Viridiplantae > Streptophyta > Magnoliopsida > Solanales > Convolvulaceae > Cuscuta > Cuscuta europaea. The sequence goes on along the minus strand of CAMAPE010000031.1, from coordinate 1,501,609 downwards.
TCTAGTTGGGACAATTTATTTTCTTTTAATTACCTTTTGAGTAGCAAGTTCAGCAGTGCTGTTAGATTAGTCTACATAGTTGCGGGTTTAGTGAACTTGTTTGGTCCTTGGAGGCCATCCGATTTTATGTCTTATCCCGGTGTAGCCTTGAGCTATTGCATTGATTTAACTCTTGTTACTTTTTATCATAAATAAATAAGTTTCTTTTTTCCCCAAAAAGTGGTGATAACAGTTATATATATATATATATATATATATATATATATATATATATATATATATATATATATATATATATATATATATAGGGTTTGGTTCAAATAAGAACATGATCTTAGGAGAGAAATGAGAACGAATCTGGACCGTTAGATTTGCTTTAAGTGAAATTCAATGTGCATTAGATGAAACTGTAATGTACATTAGGTGAAATTGAAATGTGCAACACAAAGCGTATGATACAATGTCATTAAGTGAAGCTGAATTGTGCATTAGGTGAAATTAAAATGTGCACTAGGTGAAACTGAAATGTGCAGAATAAAAAGGTACGATGTGATGTTATTTTTGTACATTTTATTCCGCACATTTCAGTTTCACCTAATGCACAATTCAGTTTAAATTTTTATTCTGCACATTTCAATATCATGTAATACACATTTCAGTTTCATCAAATGCATATTTCCGTTCCACAAAATACAATCCAACGGTCCAGATTCGTTCTTATTTCTCTCCTGAGAGTTCATTCTTACTGGAACCGCTCCATATATATATGCTTTGGTTCAAATAAAAACATGATCTTATGAGAAAAATGAGAATGAATCTGGACCGTTAGATTTGCTTTATGTGAAATTCAATGTGCATTAGATGAAGCTATAATGTGTATTAGGTGAAATTGAAATGTGCAGCACAAATAGTACAATGTAGTGGCATTATGTGAAGCTAAATTGTGAATTAGGTGAATTTGAAATGTGCACTAGATAAAACTAAAATGTGCAGAATAAAAGGTACGATGGGATGTTATTGATAGGCACTAGTTGTTAGTGCCTAAGTATACATTTTTATTATTGTTTGTAATGTTTATTTACTAGTTTTGTGCAAGTTTATAGTTGTTAGTTTGCATTTGATTGTAATCGTATTTCTAGCATTTTATTGTTTGTTGTAAGTTGTAGTTAGTTTGGCTATAAGTTTAGGATAGGTTTGGAAGCAAAAAGGATGAAGAAACCTGAGTTTTGTGCAAAACCCGGTCGGTTATGGACTTTACCCGGCCGGGTATGAAGTGACAAAGGAAACTGCTGCAAAACTAGCAAATACCCGGTCAGGTATTCCATATACCTGGTCGGGTATGAAGTGATTTCGGACCAAAGAACGTGCAGAAGACACAAAAACATGGGAAAATATTTGATTTGGTAAATACCCGATCGGGTATGTCAAAATACCCGGCCGGGTATCCGGCATTAGGTGTTGAAAACACCTATAAATAACCCCATTTTCCTTCACTTTTCATCCAATCCTCTTCCATACTCTTTAGCTCAGTATATAATAGCTCTTTCTTTATATTTTTCATCATGTTTAGTCTCCAAATGAGGAGCTAAACTCTTCCATCTTGGTTTTGCTACTTTGAAGCTTAATGAATTTGTAAGTTGTGAGTTATTTTCTTTAATCTTCTTCCTTGAATATTAATTCTTTCTTTCAAAATACTATCTCTATATCAAAGTCGGGGAATGTTACTAAGATGACAATTAGTTAACATCTTGACATTGGTTATAGTAATAGCTATTTCTTCCCCTATGTTAATATTGGGGAGTGTTACTAAGATGACAATTAGTTAACATCTTGATATTAATCATAGTAGGATTCATATTCTTTAATATTCTTCCTTGAGTATTAGTTAATTCCTATTCATATTTTATGTTAATATCTTAAACATTACTTAAAGTATCAACTAGTATTGTTTCTCATATTAATTATTACTAGAATCGATCGGTTAATACGCTTGTTATTAATCCGGTTCTTTCAACGGTAGTAAACTTGGAATATTAATGCATGCATCTCATGGTTAATATGCCAAGGGGAATTAATTATATTGATTAAACCAATAAAACCGCTTGTGTTGAGGTTATCAATCTCAATCGTTTTCATCTTAAGTTTATTGCTACTATCAAGTTAATATACGTCGCTTGTTCTATATTGACTCGATAGTAAGTTTTATTAATGAACGCATCTCGTTATTAATAACTACCCTCGATGAACTGGATATACTCCTCGATTGAGTATTCGAGAGGAAGATAGTTAAAGATATAACCGGGATCGACGAACATTTCATTAAGTGGATAAAAGCAAAACCAAGCCTCCACATCTCATTGAATTAAACTCATATAGGTTGTTTATCTTAGTGTTTTTAAAGCAAACAAATCTAAACCCCCTTTTGTTACTATTTATATAAAAGAAAAGTATTCCTTTCCCTATGGATACGAACCTTACTACACTATACTACATATTAGTGTCGTATTGATTAATTATTTTGAGTGCACCTAACGACAAGTGCACGTCAAATTTGGCGCCGTTGCCGGGGAAAGGCAATTACTTTTCTTTTTTTTTTATCTCATAAAAATCAAAAACAATATATATATATATATATATGTATATATATATATATATGTATATATATATATATATAATTCTTACTCTTCTATTTTCTGAGCTTACATGAGTTATGAGTATATGGATACCAACACTTCTTTCTTAGAGAGTCAAATTTCCTTCTTGACTTCTCTAATAAAGGAATCTATCTTTAACTCAAAAGTTCAAGATGCCAAGACATGCAACATTTGCATGTCTCACAGGCATCTTACGGATTTCTGCCCAAAACTCCAAGAAGAATACTTTGCACAAATTGATGATGTACCTCACATGAGGTATGATCCATTCTCCAACTTTAATATGTCCACGGAGGACATGGTTCGGGCTCTTACTAACAGTGTAACCGCCATGCAACAAAACATGGTGCAATTCCAAAATGAGACGAAGTCTAGCATTTTGGACTTGGAAACTCAAATGAGTCAAATAGCCGGAGTCGTGAGTAGGCTTGAAGCAAGGGATTCAGAAAAACCTCCTTCTCAACTAGAATGTGATCCTAAACAGCAAACTTTTGCAATCACATTGACAAATGAAGAGGAAATGCAAAAGGAGATCCAGAATCCAGAGGAAGTAGAGGAAGAAAAAGACACGGAGCTCCAACTGGTCAAAGAAGAGGATAATCTGAGCTTCAAGGTTAAATATCTATCCTTGTCATATTTTGAGGTACTCCCATCAATTCTAAAAATTTTGAGGGAAACTCATAAACTTGGAAAGGACAATGACATTTCTGAAATCCTCTTCAAAATTGAGGGATCGAAAAACTTTTCATTGACCATAGTAAACGATAATTTCTTCCCTTTCCTCCCACTGCATGAATCAATGACAATCTGGATATTTGATCCTGGAAAGATTCCCAAATTGAAGAGTCGAGAAGTTGAGCACTCCTATGAACGTCCTAGGAGTGAAAGTGTGAAAAAGATAAACTATCATGATCCAAGTTTGAATGACTGAACACAATGATGGCGTCGTGCCGTGACGTTAAATAAGGCGCTTCTTGGGAGGCAACCCAAGCAAGGTACGTTTACTTGTTTTATTTTATCTTTACACCTTTCAAAAAAAATCTGGGAGGAAAAACCCGCCCGGGTATATCCCACACCCGGTCGGGTAACAGCACAAAAGGATTATACCCGGGCAACACAGACACCGGGTAAAAAAAAGCTGAAAAAAATCAAAAAATAGCCTAATACCCGACCGGGTATTACAAAAACCCGACCGGGTTTTTGGCCAAAACAGCCACTGCCAAGCGAAAAACAGCATACCCATTCGGGTATTACTAAAACCCGGCCGGGTAATCGGGATTTCAGTCCGATTTGGCCCCAAATCAGCCCACAAAACACCCATTCTCTTCCCTAATCTCTCAAACTCAAACCCTCAACCTCCATTGACAATCATCCACACTTCAAACCACTCCAATCTCAACCAAAACATCCAAATTAACCCCACATTCTTCTTATCCACGTCATCCTCTCCAACCACAAAACCTCCAAAACAAAATGTCTTTTTTTTTCTCCTTGCCCTACTTTCCAAACCCACACACACAAAACCCACCAAATTTCCTAAATACCCTACAAACTGAATTTCTTAACCCCCCAAGCTCAACTTTGGAATTCACTAAAAAAACGAAAAAAGCACCAAAAAGAACACATATCTTCGACCACCAAGGGTACTTCTCCAACATGCCCACCTAGTACAACAACCGACGTGGTTTTATCCCTCATATTAGGGCGATTGGGAGTTTCTAGCTCCGGTGAACATAGTCTTGGTGGCGATGGTGGTTATGGAGGGTACGACGACGATCATGGTGTCGAACACTAGGGACAGTGTTTCGAAAAAAGTGTAGGGGAGGCACTCATTTGGTATGTACTCATTTTTTTACATTGTAACTTGCATTATTTTTCTTCAAAAAAAAACAAAAAAAAACAATAAAAGAAAAAAAAAATGCTAGTTAGGTTGAAAACCCCCAAAAAATGGGCAATCTAAGAAAAAGTGGCTAAAATGAGTGAGTTGTGAGAAAAAAAAATAAAAAGAGAGGCTAGGATGAAAACCTGAAAAAGGCTCTTAGGCAAAATGAGAGAATTAGAGAAAAATATCTATTTATGCAAGAAGATAATCAAAAAAAAAAATGTTGGATGGTTGTTCTGCTACTCTTGTGGTTTTTGAAAATTTCATGGACATGTTTTAATATACTCGAGACGAGTAAAGGTTCAAGTGTGGGGGTGTTTGATAGGCACTAGTTGTTAGTGCCTAAGTATACATTTTTATTATTGTTTGTAATGTTTATTTACTAGTTTTGTGCAAGTTTATAGTTGTTAGTTTGCATTTGATTGTAATCGTATTTCTAGCATTTTATTGTTTGTTGTAAGTTGTAGTTAGTTTGGCTATAAGTTTAGGATAGGTTTGGAAGCAAAAAGGATGAAGAAACCTGAATTTTGTGCAAAACCCGGTCGGGTATGGACTTTACCCGGCCGGGTATGAAGTGACAAAGGAAACTGCTGCAAAACTAGCAAATACCCGGTCGGGTATTCCATATACCCGGTCGGGTATGAAGTGATTTCGGACCAAAGAACGTGCAGAAGACACAAAAACATGGGAAAATATTTGATTTGGTAAATACCCGGTCGGGTATGTCAAAATACCCGGCCGGGTATCCGGCATTAGGTGTTGAAAACACCTATAAATAACCCCATTTTCCTTCACTTTTCATCCAATCCCTTCTTCCATACTCTTTAGCTCAGTATAGAATAGCTCTTTCTTTATATTTTTCATCATGTTTAGTCTCCAAATGAGGAGCTAAACTCTTCCATCTTGGTTTTGCTACTTTGAAGCTTAATGAATTTGTAAGTTGTGAGTTATTTTCTTTAATCTTCTTCCTTGAATATTAATTCTTTCTTTCAAAATACTCTCTCTATATCCAAGTCGGGGAGTGTTACTAAGATGACAATTAGTTAACATCTTGACATTGGTTATAGTAATAGCTATTTCTTCCCCTATGTTAATATTGGGGAGTGTTACTAAGATGACAATTAGTTAACATCTTGATATTAATCATAGTAGGATTCATATTCTTTAATATTCTTCCTTGAGTATTAGTTAATTCCTATTCATATTTTATGTTCATATCTTAAACATTACTTAAAGTATCAACTAGTATTGTTTCTCATATTAATTATTACTAGAATCGATCGGTTAATACGCTTGTTATTAATCCGGTTCTTTCAACGGTAGTAAACTTGGAATATTAATGCATGCATCTCATGGTTAATATGCCAAGGGGAATTAATTATATTGATTAAACCAATAAAACCGCTTGTGTTGAGGTTATCAATCTCAATCGTTTTCATCTTAAGTTTATTGCTACTATCAAGTTAATATACGGCGCTTGTTCTATATTGACTCGATAGTAAGTTTTATTAATGAACGCATCTCGTTATTAATAACTACCCTCGATGAACTGGATATACTCCTCGATTGAGTATTCGAGAGGAAGATAGTTAAAGATATGACCGGGATCGACAAACATTTCATTAAGTGGATAAAAGCAAAACCAAGCCTCCACATCTCATTGAATTAAACTCATATAGGTTGTTTATCTTAGTGTTTTTAAAGCAAACAAATCTAAACCCCCTTTTGTTACTATTTATATAAAAGAAAAGTATTCCTTTCCCTATGGATACGAACCTTACTACACTATACTACATATTAGTGTCGTATTGATTAATTATTTTGAGTGCATCTAACGACAAGTGCACGTCAGTTATTTTTGTACCTTTTATTCTGCACATTTCAGTTTCACCTAATACAAATGTGAGTTTAAATTTTAATTCTGCACATTTCAATATCATCTAATGCACATTTTGGTTTCACCAAATGCACAATTCAGTTCCACATAATTCAATTCAACAGTCCAGATTCGTTCTCATTTCTCTTCTAAGATCCGTTCTTACCGGAACCGCTCCCTATATATATATATATATATATATATATATATATATATATATATATATATATATATATATATATATATATATATATATATATATCAAATACAAACCTGGCTTAATATACTAACCTATAAACTAATTTCAGCCCTTTATTTTAGGTTGATCATCCGTATCTTCCATCTTAATTAGAATGGGCAATTGAGGGCTTATTAGTCTTTTAAGTTTATTTTACATTTGGAAATAAAATCACGGTTCCTCACATAACTCATCTCATCAGATCATTTCCTTTCCTGCACGTTTGATTAGGCTTCTCTCTAGGATCAAAGCTTCACCATCTCCATCTACCATTTCGTCTATGCAGGTTCCATCCACGTTCATTCATCAACATCCATCGCTACAAAGGATGTTGTCCCCAACTTCATCCCTGCTTCCATCTTCACCTCCATCTATATCTCCATCTCCATCCCTAGGACATTCCATCTACAAACTTTTCTTCATCATTGACGATAATAATTGCTTTGGTTATTCAGTTTATAGCCACCATCAATTGAGAACTTCTCTGCAACATAAGTAATTGTTCTCTCCTTTGGTTATAACTTTATTTCCATATTCATCTCCATCTCCTTCCCCATGAAATCTTGCACGTCAGATGTTTCTTTATTAAGTTTCTATGAGATTCAATCGATTTTGACATTTTTAATTTAATTTGGTTAAAACATACTTTTCTATTTCGAGATTTATCATATTTAACGTTTTGAATTTTCGTGTTCATGAAATTCATCAATTTCGTATTTATGAAAAAAAAGTTCAAATATTTCTACCTTAATGTGCCAGAAACATTATACATTTTGTGATCTCATGAATTTAGTATGCTTGTACGTTGAGTATACAATGCAGATCTCATAGCGATAAGATGCACTATGGACTTCTAAAGTACGTGCACATAAAATCTTACTAAACTGCAATATATGAATTTCTAAATGCACATGACACAATGATAAAATCCAATATATGAACTACTAAGATGCAGATGACAAAGCGGTCACATGCAGTGTAAACTTCTAAAGTGGATATATCATTTTACTAAAAGGCAATATTAGAACTTGTAAAATGACACTATCATAAATTTAGTTTGCTTGTCAGTTGAGTATATAATGCTGATGCCATGACCATAAGATGCAGTATTAACTTCTAAAGTGCACATATCATCTTTCTAAAATGACATATACAAATTATGAAACATAATGATAAAATGCAACATATGAACCACTAAAATGCAGATGTCATAGCGATAAGGTGCAATACAAACTTACAAAGTACACATGTTATATATATATACGAACTTCTAAAAATCAGGTTTATTCCTTCAACCCGTAGACCCAACACGTAACCTAGGGGTCTCGAGTGGAGGGGTTAGTAAATAGACAAAAGAAACAAGCAAGAAGAGGCCTAATAAGATGTCTTAGTACATTAATTTCGGTACAAAGGCTTGAGGCCGTTCATCCCTAGCCTATGCTACGAGCTGTTACATTGTTATACTATTAGAGTGCTTAGTTGTCAACCCCTTACAATGAAATAAATGCTTCTATTTGTACTACCACAGGGTAGTTTGATGCGTTGACGTGGCTGACTATGGATGACTCGATCCCAACCACCAAATCTTCTGCATTAAATGCGCTTCCCGCCACGATCTTGGTTTCCCGCCAAGGGGCAGGGACGTTCGTCTCCACGTGCTTGCCTCATATCCCCTGCTGGAATCTTGGTTTCATGCCACGGGGTGGGGACGTTCGTCCCCACGCACTTGCCTCCTGTTTCCTGTTGGAATCTTGGCTTCACGCTAGGGGGTGGGGACGTTCGTCCCCACGCACTTGCCTCATGTCTCCTGCTGGAATCTTGGCTTCACACCAGGGGTGGGGACGTTCGTCCCATGCATTCGGGCCAAGGTACCTGCTGATGGTAGGATACCTACGTCCCCTGGCCCTTCATCTTGGGCCTTTTGGGGACATTCGTAAGAGGCCCTTATGGGATAATGGGCCGGCCCTTATTGGGCCGGCCCTTATTGGGACGGCCCTTATTGGGCCATTATCCCAACACAAGTTCCCCACTTCAGATGTTCTCAGAGTGTGCGGGACATAAAGAAATTGAATTGAACCCGATGTACGTCTTCAGCTCGAGTACGTCGGCGCCACCGAATTCGATGAGCCACCCTGTATCTCATGTGGGTACGACATTCTTCATTTCCTTGGGATGTCTATGTGAACGGGCCTTGGCAGCCATTGGGGACGTACGTCCTCTGTCTAGAGGAAAGGTACTCTATGTTGTTCATCTTTGGGAACACCCTTGTTCTTTGCTCGACCGTCTTCTCACCGATCTTCCGTGCGGCCCTTGGGTCTTATGCTACGCGAGGCCGGTGATCTTCATGAAGAGCAGCCATATCCTCTTGGGGACATCCATCTTTTCGCTCGACCATCTTCTCACCGGTCCTCTGTGCGGCCCTTGGGTCTTATGCTACACGAGGCCGGTGATTTTGATGAAGAGCAGGCACATCGCCTGGGATCCTTGTTCTTTGCTCTACCATTTTCTAACCGATTCTCCATGCGGCCCTAGGGTCTTGTGCTACGCGAGGCCGGTAATCTTCATGAAGAGCAACTCTTTCCTCTTTGGGACGTCCGTCTTTTCACTCGACCATCTTCTCACTGGTCCTTGGTGTGGCCCTTGGGTGTTATGCTACGCGAAGCCGGTGATTTTGATGAAGAGCAGGCACGTCGCTTGGGATCCTTGATCTTTGGTCACCATTTTCTCACCGGTCCTCCGTGCGGCCCTTGGGTCTTATGCTACGCGAGGCCGGTGATCTTCATGAAGAGCAGCCCTATCCTATTGGGGACGTCCGTCTTTTTGCTCGACCATCTTCTCACCAGTCCTCTGTGCGGCCCTTGGTTCTTATGTTAGGCGAAGCCAGTGATTTTGATGAAGAGCAGACACGTTGCCTAGGATCCTTGTTCTTTGCTCAACCATTTTCTCATCGGTCCTCCGGGTGGCTCTTGGGTCTTATGCGACGCGAGGCCGGTGATCTGAAGGAAGAATAGGTCAATCCTCTTTGGGGCGTTCATCTTTTTGCTCAACCATCTTCCCACCGGTCCTCCGTGCGGCCGTTGGGTCTTATGCTACGCGAGGCCGGTGATCTTGATGAAGAGCAGGCATCTCGCCTACGATCCTTTGCTTTTTGCTCAACCATCTACCCACCGGTCCTCCGTGCGGCCCTTGGGTCTTATGCTACGCGAGGCTGGTGATATTCATGAAGAGCAGCCCTATCTTCTTGGGGACGTCCGTGTTTTCGCTCGACCATCTTCTCACTGGTCCTTCGTGGGGCCCTTGGATCTTATGATACGCGAGGCAGGTGATCTTGATGCAGAGCAAGCACATCGCCTAGGATCCTTGTTCTTTTCTCAACCATTTTCTCACCGGTTCTCCGTGCAGCCCTTGCGTCTTATGTTACGCGAGGCCGGTGATCTTCATGCAGAGCAACGCTATCCTCTTGGAGACATCCGTTTTTTCATTCAACCATCTTCTCACCGGTCCTCCGTGCGGCCCTTGGGTCTTATAATACGCGAGGCCGGTGAACTTGATGAAGAGCAGGCATGTTGCATAGGATCCTCGTTCTTTTTGCTCAACCATCTTCCCACCGGTCCTTCATGCGGCCATTGGGTCTTATGCTACGCGAGGACGGTAACCTTCATGAAGAGTAGCCCTATCCTCTTGGGGACGTCCGTCTTTTCGCTCGACATCTTCTCACTGGTCCTCTGTGCGGCCCTTGGGTCTTATGCTACGTGAAGTCGGTGATCTTGATGAAGAGCAGGCACGTCGCTTAGGATCCTTGTTCTTTTTGCTCAATGATCTTCCCACCGGTCCTCTGTGCGGTCCTTGGGTCTTATGCTATGCGAGGCGAGTGTTCTTCATGAAGAGCAACCCTATCCTCTTGGGGACGTCCGTCTTTTCGCTCGACTATCATCTCACCGGTCCTCCGTGCGGCCCTTGGGTCTTATGCTACGCGAGGCCGGTGATCTTGATGAAGAGGAGGCACGTCGCCTAGGATCCTTGTTTTTTGCTCAACCATTTTCTCACCGGTCCTCCGTGCGGCCCTTGGGTCTTATGCTATGTGAGGCTGGTAATCTTCATGAAGAGCAGCGCTATCCTCTTGGGGACGTCCATCTTTTTGTTCAACCATCTTCTCACCGGTCCTCCATGCAGCCCTTGGGTCTTATGCTATGCGAGGCCGGTGATCTTGATGAAGAGCAGGCACGTCGCCTAGGATCCTCGTTCCTTTTGCTCAACCATCTTTCCACCGGTCCTCCGTGCGGCCCTTGGGTCTTATGCTACGCGAGGCCGGTGATCTTCATGAAGAGCAGTCCTATCCTCTTGGGGACGTCCGTCTTTTCGCTCGACCATCTTCTCACCGGTCCTCCGTGCGGCCCTCGGGTCTTATGCTACGCGAGGCCGGTGATCTGATGAAGAGCAGGCACGTCTCCTAGGATCCTTGTTCTTTGCTCAACCATTTTCTAACCGGTCCTCCGTGCGGCCCTTGCGTCTTATGCTACACGAGGCCAGTGATCTTCATGAAGAGCAGCACTATCCTCTTGGGGACGTTCGTCTTTTTGTTCAACCATCTTCTCACCGGTCATCCGTGCGGCCCTTGGGTCTTATGCTACGCGAGGCCGGTGATCTTGATGAAGAGCAGACACGTCGCTTAAGATCCTTGTTCGTTTTGCTCAACCATCTTCCCACCAAACCTCTGTGCGGCCCTTGGGTCTTATGCTTACCGAGGCTGGTGGTCTTGATGAAGAGCAGGTATAGTTTCGGGAGTTATGTCTCCCTCTTCCCTCCTTTTTTTTTGGAGGAAGGAAATTTTGTGGAAGAAGAAATCTTTAGGTGCTCCATATTCCACATGCCGGCGGTGCGTCCCTCCATTGTATGGAGGAAGAACGCGCGACGAGCGTCTTCTCGTACAGTCGTCCATCACTAACCTCGAAGCTTAGGTTTGCCTCCTAGTCCGGGTGTCCCTCCCTAGGGTGCAGCCACTTTGGTCATTTAGTTTGGATATGCAAAGAAAAAACAGCTGATACCTGAAGTCTTTGTCGCCGGACGGAGGAGTACTTCCCGCACCTCCGAAGGTCATTTGATTTCCAATTTGTTCCTGCGGCCGTCCGACCCGAGTGACCCTCAGGCCGTTCGTCAGCATGGTGGTAGTCGGCATCTTTGACCTCCGGCTCCCACCGTTCATCCCGACGCTAGGTATGCGGCTTCTTGTACGGCTGCATCTGGTTCTGGAAGCCCGGACCCTCTGTGAACTCTCCAAGGTAGCCTCTCCGGATAAGGTCATCGATGGTCGCCCTGAGGCTGCGGCAGTGGTCCGTGCTGTGCCCGATCTTGCGATGGTATCCGCAATAAGCACGGTGGTTCTTGCCCATTGGCTCATTAGAAATTGGCGGCTCTTCGAGCATTCTCGTGTCTTTGATAGCCCAAAGATTTGGCTCACCGGTAGCGCCAGATGGATATGCTCGGCCTCCGTGTGTCGTCCGTACGTGGCCTGCTCCTGCGTTGCCCATGGGGCATAGGCGCCGCTCGTCTTCTTCTTTTTTGCTTCGGGGGAGTACGATGGCTTCGACCCCAGACGGTCCGACATTTTGCGAGTTGCAGGGATGGGCACCCTGTCCCTTTGGGCAATTTCTTCCTCTATTGCCACATATTTCTGTGCCCCTGGCCAACACCTCGGCATAACTGCTCCCTGGGTTCCTCTTCAATTCCAGGTAAAGATCCCCGGGTACAAGTGCATTGGTCAAGAGGGTGATGCATGTGTTCTCCGTGAGGACCTCGACCTTCAGGGTTTCATCCCTCCACCGTATGAGGAATGTTGACTGGGTTTCCTCCTTCCCTTGGCGGACGTTCGTCAACCAGCTGAAGTGCCTCTTCGTCGTGGAGCTGGAGATGAACTGTGCCATGAATTGTCTAGAGAGCTGTTCAAAGCTATCAATGGATCTGGGCCTAACCTGCTCGAACCATCCCTGCGCCGGCCCTTTGAGGGTGCTGAAAAACAACCGGTAGATGGCCTCATCGGAGGCTCCCAACATGGAGAGTTCTCTCTGGAATGAAAGTAGGTGGGCCTTCGGGTCCCCAACCCCATTATATGTTAGAGCGACGTGGGGACGAACGTCCCTCAGGATCTCCACCTACATGATCCTGGGGGACGAGGAGGAGAGTGCAATTCTGGGCTGAGCCGGATCAGTATCCGCCTGTCGCAGTTCATGGATCTACCTCTGGAGGTCCGTGAGCATCGCATCTCGTGGATCAGTAGCTGCGGCCGTAGGGGTCACCAGCGCCAAGGCATCTTGGGTACGCACGGCGTCAGTGCCATGCTGCCTGTTGGTGATGCGGGCCTCCTGCCTCAGGCCGCTGATCCTGGGGTCTGTTCCCTGGCCGCATGATCATTGCGGGGCATCATTGGGGTGCGGTCCCAAACTGCATGTTGTTGTCTTCTCCTGAAGGACCTGCGTCCGTTGTTTCCCACCATGTCCTGGGATTGGGCGTCCCTGACGACCCGTGTACGGACCGAGGAGCGAGAATCAGCATTCTCGCCCGTATGCTCACCAAGCGTGTGCATCGAGCGGAGAGGGGGGGATGGTGTACGATCTTCGTTTGCGGAATACTCATGTTCCGCCTCCCATTCGTCCGCCAAATGTTGGATAATGTCTGCCATTTCCCGCTGGACGTCCGGGTCCCGTCGGACCTCATAGGGGATCATATCGGTGAGCACCCCGAAGTCCCTGCGAGACCATGAACTGCTGGAGCGGGCCCCTGCCATCCGGTTGCGGCTCCCCTGCTGTGGGCCAGCCGTTCGGATGGTTCCTGGGAGTTCCTCTCGTTGTTTCTTGCTATCTTGCTTATGTTAACTATTTTCGGAGGTTGGTTTTAGCTGAGAGCTTAGTTTCCCACAGACGGCGCCAATGTTTAGGTTTCCTTCAACCCGTAGGCCCAACACGTAACCTAGGGGTCTCAAGTGGAGGGGTTAGTAAATAGACAAAAGAAACAAGCAAGAAGAGGCCCAATAAGATTTCTTAGTACATTACTTTCGGTACAAAGGCTTGAGGCCGTTCGTCCCTAGCCTATGCTACGAGCTGTTACAATGTTATACTATTAAAGTGTTTAGTTGTCAACCACTTACAATGAAATAAATGCTTCTATTTATACTACCACGGGGTAGCTGGATGTGTTGACGTGGCTGGCTGTGGATGGCTCGATCCCAACCACCAAATCTTTTGCATTAAATGCACTTCCTGTCAGGATCTTGGTTTCCCACCAATGGGAGGGGAAGTTCGTCCCCACACGCTTGCCTCCTATCCACTGCTGCAATATTGGCTTCACGCCGGGGGTGAGGACGTTCATCCCCATGCACTTGCCTCTTGTTTCCTGCTGGAATCTTGGCTTCACGCCAAGGGGGTGGGGACGTTCGTCCCCACGCACTTGCCTCCTGTCCCCTGCTGGAATCTTGGCTTCACGCCAGGGGGTGGGGACGTTCGTCCCCACGCACTTGCCTCTTGTCCCCTGCTGGAATCTTGGCTTCACACCAAGGGGTGGGGACGTTCGTCCCCATGCATTCGGGCCAAGGTACATGCTGATGGTAGGATATGTATGTCCCCTAGCCCTTCGTCTTGGGCCTTCAGGGGACGTTCGTAGAAGGCCCTTATGGGTTAATGGGTCGGTCCTTGTTGGGCCATTATCCCAAAAATCAGTAATATACGAACTTACATTACTGAAATGCAATATACGAACTTGTAAAATGCACATGTTATAATGATAAAATGCAACATATATACTACCTAAATGCAAGAACGACATATTTATCGCTATGTAGTTCTAATATGAGTTATTGAGATATTATAAATATATAATGCACATATGGTAAACTTAATATGCACATCAAGTTAATATATTATGCATATTCCATAACCCTACTATGCAGTGCTAAAAAATGAAAGGTTACTTAGGAAGTGATTAATTCCAAAAATCAAGTTATTTTTTTGAATGACCGACAATGAATGATTAATATTTAAAATTAGAAAGTTATTTTTCAATTTAAAGAAGCAAAATGAGGGATTCCATGCATGGATAAAATCTTCAGTTTTCCTTATTTAAACTTATATGGAGAAATTGTGCAACCTTCGATATTTAATTTGTTTTTTACTTGGATGGTTACAATTGTAGTGGTAGGTTAGCATTAATGAGGATTGAGTTATAAGGAGTATTTGATTTCTAATTTTAAATTGACGGCTCCTTTTAAAAAAGTTAATTTACCCTTGTATCCCTTCCTCATTAACCGTATGTAGTAGTGGCACAACAAGATATAATTTCATGCATCTCACCACAAAAACTCCTACGGTGGGTGCTATATGGGCACACACATATATATATGTATATATATATATGTATGTATGTATATATATATATGTATGTATGTATATACATATGTATACATATGTATACACATATGTATACATATGTATACACATATGTATACATATACATACACATATGTATACATATACATACACATATGTATACATATACATACACATATGTATATATACATACACATATGTATATATACATATATACATATATATATATATACACATATGTATATATATATATATATACATATATATATAGGGAAGAGATCAAATAAAAAGAGGTTCTCCCGTGCAAAGTGCGAACGATTGCACTTTTTTCTCACCGCGTTACACTTTTGTGTGTTTCTGTTGCATTTTTCGAAATTGCCACCGCGTTTTTTATCAAATTTATTTCACTTTTGGCTCATTTGGAGCCATTAGATTTGAAAATGAATGCACGAGATTAATTCTCACTTTGCATGGGAAGACCTCTTTGTAATTGAACCATCCCCTATTTATATATCATTTGGATATATTATTTCACATGATCTTTTCTCTCTCTCTCTCTCTCTCTCTCTGTATATATATATATATATATATATATATATATATATATATATATATATATATATATATAGGGAGCGGATCAGCTGAGAAGTGCCCTTAGGCTGAGAAGCTGCGAAGTCTAACTTATAACCAAAAAACACGAACTTTTAACCAAAAAATCATAACTTATAGACCCTCTCAAAAACACGAACTTTCTGCGAATTTTTTTTCAGGTTTCTGGAGATATTTTGATGTTGTGGCATTTTCGTAATTTTTTTGGAGGGGGTCTATAAGTTATGATTTATTGGTTAAAAGTTCGTGTTTTGAGCTTATAAGTTATACTTCTCAGCTTCTCAGTCTAAGGGGGAATTCTCACATGATCTTCTCTCTCTCTCTCTCTCTATATATATATATATATATAGGGAGCGGATCGGCTGAGAAGTGCCCTTAGGCTGAGAAGCTGTGAAGTCTAACTTATAAGCAAAAAATACAAATTTTTAACCAAAAAATCATAACTTATAGACCCCCTCAAAAACACGAACTTTCTGTAATTTTTTTTCCCAGGTTTCTGAAGTTATTTTGACGCGGTGACATTTTCGTAATTTTTTTGGAGGGGGTCTATAAGTTATGATTTATTGGTTAAAAGTTCGTGTTTTGAGCTTATAAGTTAGACTTCGCAGCTTCTCAGCCTAAGGGGGACTTCTCACATGATCTTTTCTCTCTCTCTCTCTCTCTCTCTGTGTATATATATATATATATATATATATATATATATATATATATATATATATATATATATATATATAGGGGAGAGTTCAAATAAAAAGACCTCTTCCCGTGCAAAGTGCGAAGATATACACTTTTGCATGTTTTGCTTTCACTTTTGCGTGTTTCTATTGCATTTTTTCGTGGTAACGAAAAAGTGCAACATATTTACGAAATTGCCACCGCAATTTTGGTCGAATTTTGTGCATTTTTGGCTCATTTTGAGCCATTAGACGTGGAAATGAATGCACAAGATTTATTCTCACTTTGCATGGAAAGAGGTCTTTGTATTTGAATTATCCGCTATTTATATATATATATATATATATATATATATATATATATATATATATATATATATATTGTCCCTATCTAAGTTTTCATGTTTGAATTACAAGCATTTTCAGGAATTATATTTTTCCTTTGACTTTCTGAAATAATGTTTTTACTGAGTGATAAATTTGACTATAAAGTGTATCATTTAGGCACTGTTTGATATTGTTTAACACTGTTTTGCACTGTGATATCATTATTATTTAAAGGTAATAGAGTATATTGATAGAGATTCGTTTACCAAATAAGGAAAATAGACATTATCCGGGAAAATCCATAACAGAAAGTGAGAAATTTTTTAAGATGCCGATGGGAGTATAAAGTAGTTTTGATATTGTAATGTTAAGGAAAAAAGTTAAATAAGTATTAGTGAACATGTTTATCACCAACAACAACAACAACATCCAAGCCTTAATCCCGAAAGAATTCGGGATGGACTAACATGAATCGGTCTATGATATCGATGTCAAATAGAGAAGACGGACAAGAAGGAAAACAAAGTAAGATAAAACGGATAAAATAAAGATAAATAAATATAAGATAACAATAACATAAGAATATAAGAAAGATAAAAGATAGAAAGATAAAAGAGCATAAAAAGCTAGAAGATAAAAATAACATTAGAATAAAAAAAATAAAGAAGATAAATGATAAAAGAGAAGAGTGATGATATGCAGAAAAGACATTAATCATCCACACAGATGTGCGCCCTCCACTTTGCTCTCTCCCAAGCCATTCTCTTATCCATCTCAAAAAGATGCATACAAGCTCTGATTCTTCTAATCCAAGTCGGTTTGGGTTTTCCCCTCGCTCTCTTCTCCGCCTCTTCTCCCCACCCCTCAAGTCATCTAACAGGTGCATCACTCGGTCTTCTATGCACATGCCTAAACCACCAAACGAGACTCCTGCTTCTTATCTTCTATAGGTGCTACTCTCACATTATGTCTGATTATCTCATTCCTCAAGCGGTCTTTTATGGTATGTCCACACATCCAACACAACATACGCATCTCTGCCACAGTCATCTTTTGAATGTGGCATTGCTTCACCTCCTAACACTCTATGTCATACATTAATGCATACCTAATTGTTGTTCGATAAATTTTACCTTTCAGTCTAGTCGTCATACCTCGATCACATAGAAATATGATGCCCTCTTCCATTTCATCCACCCAGCTTTGATTTTATGGCGTACATCTCCATCTAATTCATCATCCTTCTTAATTATGGAGCCCAAGTAACGGAATATATCACACACCCGGTATCTCTTTACTATCAAATGTAATCCCACTGTTGCTACTACTTCTACCTCCACCAAACTCTCATTCCATATACTTAGTGTGTGACACCACACCCGAACGTTCTAGAAATTCAAATTTAATTTCAAAGCTTATGTATTGAAATCTCCTATTTTCGAACAATTGTAAAACGATTAAAGTTTTACGGAACGTATGATTTATCATATTACTATTTGGACTCATACAATGATAACGGGCTTCTAAATAATTAATTGGTCCATATCATTGATATTGGGGCCCAACATCCTTAAATAAAGATATACAGCCCATCGGTACAATGTAAGAGCGGTCGGGCAGCCCAAATGTTATTTTGGGCCTAACCTGCTAAAAATAGTAATTATTCTAGAATGGCATCCTAGACCCATTGGAGGGTGACCCACACGGTTGGTAGCCCATATATATATATATATTAACGTCATAAATGAATGATGGAATGATTGGAGAAGAATACAAATGCCTATGGTCCCATCTTTGGCATTATTAGGCTAAATAATGGGAGTATGGTTTTCTTTTGTAATTGTACATCAAATAAATTATTGGGACCATCCTACACATATTAGAGACCAATAATATGAAGTAGGAGGTGGACTTGATCTGAATAAATTGGGGAGAGTATAAAAGTACATCTTATGACAAAAGAAAAAATGATAGGACACATCTTTCCACTCTTGGATGTATTAGTAGATATTTTGCTCCCAAATTAATTAGGGGACATGAGAGTACGCCCCACACCTACCTAGCACCTGCAAAATAGGTAGAATAAGTCAGAGCACATAAATGGGGTGGACCTATGGAGTTGAGAGCTCAAACAATACAAAAAGAAATAAAAGAGGGGGACCATCCCATGTTTGATTGGAATCAAACACCCTACCCATTATTTTTATGAACCACATGTTAGGATAACCTTTTGAGAGCTCCTAAACACCTCTACCTCAACCCCATTCGAACTCAAAGGGATAAGGAAGAAGGAAGAGCCGCACAAAACATTCTAGAGGAAGATAGGAGAGCTGGCCGCAGGATATTTTCCAGGTGCGTAGGCCTTCTTGTGCGACTCATATCTCGAGTTTCACTCATCCAATTAAAGCTTGCGAGGTGCCCCCTGAAAGATCTCGAGGAGAGGAACTCATAGGCGTGCGGTGTGAAGTAAACGGAGCAGTGTAAGGCCTCCAAATCGTCCGCCTCATTGCCTAAATCCTATGAATGATTGAAGAACTATTATACACTGGTTTAAGTGTATAAAATTTTATTATAGAGTTATTTTATTTTTTGGAAAGGTTAGATACTAACCTAGAACAAACCTTGAAAGGTTAGGAAACGTTTTCGCCGGAAAACACCCATTCTAGGGGCTGTTTTTGTATCATTGAATAAGTGTTGAACTAGCACCTTGAGGAGGCTGTCTAAACATCAATTCTAAGCAAGGAATCAGTTCTCAAACTTCCTTGACCAAAGCTTTGAGCATTGGATTAAAAAGGAAAGGTTTAACGCTCATTTGAGGTGAGGATCGACATCTAGTTGCTTACAACTTGTAGGTTAAGCATGAGATTACCTAAATGCCTAAATCATGTTTTTCATGGATTATAATGACTGATTATTGATGAAATATTGATATATTAGATAAGTAATGAAATTTCAAATGATTTGGAAATCATATTGATAAAAATGGAGTTAAATGAACTATTGTGTGAAATAGGCATTTTTACTCATGTGTAAATTGTGTAGATACATAAATGATTATTTGTGTATTACATTGGATGACTAGGTTGCTGCTACATATTTCTAAATATGTAGGGATTTACAAATGAAACATATGATTGATGGGAATAATCTTAATAGTATTGGAATACTAGTTAATGATTGTTTGTAATTATTAAGAAATTGAATCTAAGGATTTGATTGTAAGTGATATACTTGATTGTGGTTCAAGTGAGTAAATTGTTGTAATGTGATGCTAAGATCATGATAAGGCAGTCCGTAAGGATGTCCCGAAATAGATTATTGATATAACAATTCTAGGCATAGCGAGTGCTTAGGAATTGGGGTCTATGCCAATGCAAGGAGATGTACTTGAGCCCGATGCTCTAGAATTGCATTGGGTAGACATAAGGATTAGGTTCAGCCCATGTAAGGAGATGTACTTGAGCCGAGCTCTAGAATTGCATGGGTGAACATGACGTTGGAGATTGGTGGAGTAATTGACTTGTGATTGATATGCATGGTGATGTAGTCGAGTTGGACTCGAGAAATGCAAACATGTGTGTTAGGGTTGAACCCTATGTATTGTCGTGACTAGGGGTCACGGGGTTTGGTTTATGTTTTGAAAATGAACTTTGGGCCATGGGCCGACTACTTGACTTTATATATAAAGTAAGTATATTTTAAAAAGGGGTAAATTGGGGTTACGACCTAGAATTATATTATCACCCTATTTGAGGGTCTTATGTTTGAAATACTTGTTGTATATCTATTAGATGACATCCACACCAGTACTTTATAGCCGTATAGAGTACTGACCCCCTTTCAGGGGGCGTCCCACCACCATTTCAGGTTGAGGCTAGAGCTTGCTACCTGTGCTTGTTGATCGGGCGATCATCTCGGAGGGGAAGACTTGGTTCGTGCTTCCTCCATTCTGATTTTAAACATTTTAAAACATGCTCATGGATATTGTTTTTCATTATGGAGCCTGTGTGCTCGTGTTTGCCCTGTGTGGCACTTGTATCCAAACTATGATTTCCGCTGCATATTCAATTACTTATTATGTATGTTTATGGATGACTTATGTGTGAATGATATTCGAGACGCCTTGTACAATATGGATGAGTTGGACTGCGGTTGGCTATTCATATTGTACGGCGGATTGTTGACGTGTCCGGATAGGTCCGGGGCGTGACATAGTGTTGCTTCGGCTCAGTCTGAAACCCTTGGTTTCCAATGTTTGTCACCATACTTCCAACTTTGCCTTAACACCAGATAGCGTCTCATCAATCAATACAATATCATCGTCAAACATCATGCACCACGGTATATCTTCTTGAATCGACTTTGTAAGTTCATCCATGACTATAGAAAATAAGAAAGGACTCAGAGCAGATCTTTGGTGCACTCCGATAGTAAATAAGGCCCACCAAAGGACTTCTCAAGGTAACCTTTCATATGTCTTTTCTAAGTCAATGAACGCCAAATGCAGATCCTTTTTAGTGTCTCTATACTTCTCCATAAATTGTCTAAGATGGTGAATGACCTCAGTTGTTGAGCGTCCTGACATAAAACCAAATTGTTCTCTGAAATTTTCACACTTTTTCGAAGCCTTTGCTCAACCATTTGCTCCCACAGTTTCATGGTGTGACTAATAAGCATAATTCCTCGATAGTTGGCACATTCTTGTACATCACCCTTATCTTTAAATAGGAGAATGAGAGTACTCTTCCGCCAACTCACTTACATTTTGTTGTTTCTCCAAATCATGTTGAAGAAACGTGCTAGCTACTCAATGTATTTCTCTCCGAAAATTCTCCAAGCCTCGACCGGTATGTCATCTGGGCCCACCGTTTTCTTCCGCCCCATTTTCTCATAGCCTCTTTAACTTCTGTTTTTTTGATTCCTTCTCATGAAGTCCCAATTTACCATACACTCTAGTATAGTACTTTATTCCCATTGAACAAGGTGTCAAAATATGACCTCCACCTCTCTTTTATTTTCTCGTCCTCCAGTAGTACCCTTTGATTGACATCCTTCACACACTTATCTATTATGAAAATATAATTGAAACTAGAGAATGAAAAGTTTGAAAACCAAAACAAAATACGAAAAACTCAATAAAAAAACACTACCACTGAGGTAGGCTGGTAGGGGAATCGGAGCGTAATAGAATCCTCTCCAAGTTCAATAATAGCTATGTCTATAGTATAGTTTAAGTGTTGTATGAAAGAACTATATTTTTTATAGATAAAAAATTAAATTTATGTAGGATCTTGGCCGGCTTACCAAGTGTCTTGGATTGAAATTTTGAAATTTGATCCGGTTTAGTCTATACTAGGCTGATGTGATCTTTTAAAATTGTTTGTTCTATACAGATATGTTGAAGTCTTGTAGAGTATTAAGTTTTTTTTAATATAATCTCAGGCTGACTAAGATTGAAAAATGAGGAAATTGTGTGGCTATTAAAAATGTAAATTCATGTATTTGATATTAATTGAGTAAAATATGAATAATGCAAGAAAGCTTTGAGGGCTAGAGTCGACCCTAGGAAATCCTAGGCGGCGAACTATTGGACAAATCTGTCTTTGATAATGACGACGTTCTTTGGGCATTAACGAATCAAATGTTTTCTAATGTTGTTGCACTTTTTTTATTTATACCTTCTAGGGTTTTGTTTTGGTCCGACTTCTTCTATGACCGAGAGTTATTTCGTTTCAGGTGAGCATAGTTTTTTCTTTCTTAGCAAAGTCTAGACCCCGTGTCTTACTCGTCGGTGTAACTGATCGAGTGGTCCATTATTAATGGTTGAGAGGACATTTTCAATCTAGTTCTGCTGAAGTTTCAACTACTCCCCCTCCCCCTGAATCACATCCTCACTCTAAGAAAAATATAGCGTTCAACTGGATCTCTTTTTTTGGTGGCTGGTCAAACTGATGATTTGGATAATTTCTGCTCAATTGAGTTTCCTTTGTTGGTTGCTGGTCAAATTCGTTCTCCCTTTTTAGTGGCTGGTGAAGCTAGATCTTTTAGTTATAATTTTTTGTTCTCTTTTTGGAGAAGCAAGAGGAGCAGCAAGACTCTTAGACTACGACTACATTATTGCGTGGTTAACGATCTGGAAGGATTTATCGGATCTTTTTTGTTTTTTGTCTCATGTCATTAGCTTTAAGCTATTCATTCGCTTGTATCTTTGCTGTCATTTAATGCAAAAGTTAGTTTTTTGAATTTTAAAAAAATGTTAGAAAAATTTAGAATCACATATATACAACCAAATTAGTATGAGCTAATTAAATGTTGTCAAACATACAAGAAAGGAAGGAAGGGAAAACATAATAGGACATAATCAATATTATCGAAGTATAGTATATTGTGTTCAGAGGTGGACCCACTAAGGGTCCCACGGGTCTCGGGGCCCCATTGACCTCCAATTTGTGTTCAAGTTTTGTCTATTTAATCATGATGCTATATATATGGATGAGTTAGGTTTGCTTAACTCTATTTCTGCTTGGTCTCGTACCCTTGTGTATTCAAATTTGATTAGGTTTGAGATTGAAATGGAAGAGAACATCCTCACTAGACACTAGTATGTATTTTTTTTATTAGCCATCTTTTCTTTCTCTATTTCTAACATGTATATGCAGGGGTGGAGACAGGAAGCGGCTGGAGGAGGCCTTGGCCTCTGCAAAAAAAAAATTCTCAAGTATATATTATGTATAAATACTTTTAATCTAGAGAAAGTATGTTGATATTTTAAACTTTGACCCCTACAATGTAAATTTCTCAAAGCTCGCCCCCCTTAACCATAAATTTCTATCTCCGCCACTGTGTAAATGCTAACGTGCCTAGGAGTTTTGTTTTACCAACTACTAAGAAGCTATTTCAGACCACTGAATTTGGCAGAATCGACTAGTTTTGCTGAAACTATAAAGTTCTGATTAAAGTGTTCGATTGACTGATTCTGGTGAATTTTGAATAAATTGCATTTAAAATATATTGTATTAATAAAATAAAGAAAAAGTTATATAAAATACTCCCTCCGTCCCGCTAGAAGGTTTCTGTCCACTATTCACATGGTCAACTTGAATCATTTTTAATCTATTACTTTATAAATCAAATTTTTATCAAATTTACATTTTTTTTATCAGGCTTTGTAGCGGTTTTAATGTAGTTTCTGAATATGTTGATTTTATTTACTAAAAATAATCAGAGTCTGAACAGGGATTAAGTTGCTTTATCGTCAGTCAAGCATCGTAAACCACCAACGGGAATCTTCTAGCGGGACGGAGGGAGTAGCTAAAATGATCCTCTAAAGTAAATTCAGTCAATCTAGTAAATAAGTAACTTCAACCTTACTTATTCTGATTATTACACAATCCGGTACGTGAAATAAAAACTACGTGGTTGATGAAAAAGTTGATTGGTAAGACTAATGTATGATCACCAAACGGAATAGATCTGAGCTTAAGTTTTATGGTCGAGTTTTTGCCACTTTTAATCCTTCGACTATTATGTCTTTGACACTTTTGGTACCCAACTTTGATTTTTTTCACTTTTAGTCCTTGACTATTGTGCTAGAGGCCTAGAGACACTTTTGGTACCCGTCTTTGAAAATTTCCTTAGCTAGCCCTCCGACTTTCATAAAAATGACATTTTTGGTCCTTCAACTATTATAATAATGACATTTTTAGTCTTTAATTTTTTGTGTCAAAATAAAAGTGAAAGGACTCAAAGTGTCAATTTGATAATACTCTGAGGATTAAATGTGGAAAACTTTGAAATCGAGGACTTAAAGTGTATCTATCACAATATTCAAGGACTAAAATTAGAAAAAGTAAAAGTCAAATACCAAAAGTGTCAATGATACAATAGTAATGGGACCAGAAATGGCAAAAACTCTTTTATTGTCTAAATAGCACCTAAGGGAGTACATTAAGAGTCTCTTTTTCATACTTGTATAATTTTTTCTTTATTTTGTTAATAAAATATATTTTAAATATAATTATTCGTGATTCAGCAGAATCAGCCAATATAACCACTTCAGCCATTACTTCATAAATTTCAGCAAAATCAGCATTCAACCGATTTCAGTGTTACCAAATGGGCTCTAATTTTGTATTTGCACTGGAATCTCTATTTCATAATTCACTTTTACCCAAGAAAGCACAAGTAGTGTTCGGAAGAATTGTGAAATCCAATGGGTTTTACCAAAAGGGGGAGAACATGCTGCTATACTCTATTCTTCAGTGGTCATTTCCTTCCTTTTCATTGGTGGGAGTAGAAAGTGTTAGCAAAAGAGAAAGAACTGTTTCGTGTTTGCTTCTATGCAAAAAGAGGAGACAGAAATTAGGTTGATTGAGCTATTGCAGCAAAAGTATTTATGCAAGTTATCGTGTCTGTACTAATTTTAGGAAGTTAATTATTTCACCTGTGTTTTCATGCATAAACAGACAAACTGTAAAACTTACTTTTAATATTTTACATTTGAACGTGTGCAGTCAAGCACTGCTTCCTTCCCCGTTAAAGTTTTTTTGGTCAACAATGTAGGAGTCACAAAAATGTTATCACAATCACAATAATGTTTAAAAAGGCTTTCCACAAATAATATTATCTAGTCTCATTAACATTGGGGCATTGACTAAATGGAGAGGTTGTGCGGTTATTAAAAAAGTGATTTTCTGTAGTCAATACAAAATTAATAAAGTAAGATTAAAGTAAGAATGATATAACATAAACTTTACCAAATTTATTACGAAAACAATTTCATTGGGACGGATTGAAAAAGTCCATGCAATCTTAGCGGGACTGATAAAAGTATAATATTAGAAATTTGGATAAATTTGATTTCTAAAAAGTGACTACTTTATTTTTTATTTTATTTTTGTTTTTTTAACCCGGTGAAGGACCAGAAGACCATAAGGTCTTCAGGGGTAGGGGCCAAGGAACACCCTACCTGTTCATTAGATAGAAAAAGGATACAAAAAGTAGGAGGACTATATCAAAGCCTACTAAAATGACAGTACATAAGGAAAGTTAGTCGCATCAAAATTGAGAATCTCAACAAAATGATTAAAATGATGATTAATGATTTTAATAGAAATGTTCTTGTAAGCAAGGTACTCCGTGGCTCTGTTGATCCGGGAATGGATGTATGTTATGGTCCAAATGTAGCCTCTGAGCTTTTTTCTTACATTTTGAATATGAGGCCAATACGTCCAATGCTGTCATTTTTATATATAAAGAGAAAAATGGGACTTATAAGGTACATAGTAATAAATAATAAAAAAAAAACATGATGGCATTATCAATTTTATGATAGTGTCCATAACTGGCTTTGTAACTATTGTCGTTCACAGTGAAACATGTCCTAGTTTTTACCGGGGAAAAAATAAAAAATTCAAAAATATCGTCTAAATTTTCCGATAGCCCGCGGCGGTTTCTATTAACAATTGTTGACAATTGTTGCTGGAGGAAGCAGTGGGACAGGGGTGGGTAGTTGGGTATGAATTAGAAATTTAGAATTACAAGAAAACTATATTCATTAAACAATGCTTAGTAACATTTTTTGAAGAATAAAAAATGTAGAGGTAATATTTTTACCATTCTTGACATATTTAATATAAGAAGAAAAAATGACATCGATATTACTAATAGAGTTTCTTTGGACACAAATACGACTAGTTATGTTTTTGGACAAAAATATGACTAGTCACTGTGTACGAGTCACTATGAACCAGTGTTTTAAAAGGCGCTTGGCGCTAGTTGGGCGGTGACTGGCTGCCTAGCCTAGTGCCTAGTCCACCTAGGCGGGCACCTAGGGATGGACCCGGGCCGGTCCGGTTCCGGTTCCGGTTCCGGGCCGGGCCCGAGCGGGTTTTTTTTGCAAAATCATGGGCCCGGAACCGGACCAGGTTGATACCGGGTCCGGGCTTAACCGGGCCGGGCCGGGCCCGGTTCGATGTCTATATTTTTTTTTTTGCTTTCTTGTTATCCCCGACCCCACCCCCCAAACCTCCCCAAAACACCCAGCCCTAGCCTAGGAAAAGAAAAAAATTGAAAAAACAAAAAAAAAGACTCGGGCCCGACCCGAACCGCCCGAACCGGTTCGCCCAAAACTGGGCCCGAGCCCGGCCCGCCCGACCCGCCCAAACGGGCTAAAAGCCCGGAACCGGCCAACCGGTCCCGGTCCGGTCCGGGCCCAAACAGTACATGGCCGGTTCGGTTCCGGGCCGGTTCGGCCCGGCCCAGTCCATCCCTACGGGCGCCTAGGTATTATCCCTTGATTTCTATGTGTTATTTTTATTTCCATTGAATTTTAAATATATTATTAATAATTTTATAATATTTTGACGATAGGTAGAGCTCATATAATCAATAGATGTCATGTTTTTGTATAAAAATTATCAATAATAAAATAATGAATATATCAATGAAGAGAATTGTATTTTTTAGTTTGTAAAAATGTTTATATATACATTCTAAAAAATTATATATATTTCAAAATTATTTTTTATTGTAGTAATATGAAACTAAATTATATAGGAATCGAATACTTATTGATCAAATATTATTTTAAGAAAAAACATAAAAAATACGTTGAGTCGGGAAAAAATTAATCCGGCCGCCTAGCCCGCCTAGCCGACTAGTCGGCCGTCCAATTTTTTCCACTGATTACTCTGGAATCGGGCGCCCGGCCACCGCCTAGCGACTAGGCGGGCGCCTAGGCCGATTTCTAGAACCATCGGCCAATATGAACTAGTCACTAAATATGTCATTTTTAGGAAAATTTTAAAATATGTCATATTTTTGTCTTTTGAATTTAATTTAGGCCTTTTTATTCAAATATTACTATTAAATTAAGGATTTTCAATTAAGTGAGTTAAGTTTCAAAAGTCCAAAAATATGACATCCAGCAGTCTTGCCACACCACCGCCCAGCGACCTGCTCCGACCATAGTGACCGCCGCTCAGTGACTTGCTCTGGCTATAGTGACCGCCGCTCAGTGACTTGCGTCGGTCATAGTGACTGACGCTTAGTGAATTGCTCAGGCCATAGTGACCACCTTGCTCCGCTCAGTGACTTGCTCTGGTTATAGTGACTGCCGCCGCCCTATTTTCAGTGACACCGCCCACCGGAAGTAACTCACGCCGCCACCTCGTCAATGTCCCTACCAGCCCAAGCCACCTCTGCCTGTCCCTAGCCACCGCCGTTGCCCCGTCCACCGCCTTCACCCCTACCCCATCCACAACCTCCACCCTTACACCGTCCACATTTTTCGAGCCTTAACCACCAGATCCCCACCCAGCCCCCCAGCCCCCAGCCATGCCGCTAGCCTACGCACCAGATCCCAACCCGCACCATCGTCACTGCCCCACCCCTCACCACAATCACTGCACCACCCCGCCCCAACCACCATCTCAAGGTTTCTAACCCCTCTGCAACTCCATGGACGTCGCTGAATGCCGTGTGCCTGCGCCCTCCCCACTGCATCTCCCTGTGATAGTCTCAGCCACCACTCCGGCCAGCCACCGCACCCCAGTCCCACCGAACCTTAGGTCCAGTACACCCCAACCCCAACCCCACCACATGTTGCCCCAGCCCTGCACGAAGGAGAATAGAAGGAGAAGAAGAGGGAGGACGAAGATGATGAAGAACGAATCGAACGAGGACAACAACGAATCGAATGGAAATCAAATCGAATGGAAAGCAAACCAGGTCTATTCTTCCAGCTTCTGGGATGGAAGGAGGGTTGGGAACTAGGTCACGACGACTCAATGATTGGTTGGCCTAGTGAACTTGGCGACGTTGCAGGGACAGACGCGATGGAGATGTTGTGGAGTTTCCGAGTTCGGTGGATGCTTCGCCTCTGGTTTGCTGATGCTTCGATGGGAGTGAAGAAGACGCTCGGGAAAGTTGGGACGACAGAAATAAGCGGAGGCTTAGCCGTTGGGGTGTTTTAACGAGTTATAATTTTGGAAAATGTAAAAATTGTCATATTTTTGGAAATGAAAACTATAGTTGTAATATAGAGGCCATTTTTTCTTTAATTTACTACTATTCATGGAATACGTAATTTAGTAATATAATTAGAATTTACACATTGTAAAGAGACCTAAGACATTTGTTGATTATTTCAATCGAATAACTGCATCTAGAAGAATCAGAATCATTTGATGTTCTATATTCGATTGAAAAAATCGAATATAGAAGAATCAGAATCATTTGCTGATTATTTCAATCGAATCTTGCATCGCACTCTACCCCCCTAGGGGTGGACTCGGGTCGAGCCAACCTGCCCGGAACCGGACCGGCCCACTACGGTGCGGGCTCGGACCGGCCCGGTGAACTGGTTGGTTGGCCGGTTCGGGCCACCCGGCCTGGTGGGATCTCGGTTCGGGCTCAGGCCCTTCAAAAGGTGAACCGGCCCGGCCGGGTCGGGCCCGGGTCGGGCCAATTTTAATTTTTTTTTTTGAATTTTTTTTAAGTTTTTGGGTTGGGCTGGGTATTTTGGGTCATTTGAGGTGGTTAGGGCTGGTTTGGGGGTGATGGAGAGAGTTGGGGGTTAACTAGGAAAAGCCAAAAAAAAAAATATAACCGAGGCCCGGCCGGGCCCAGGCCCGAACCGGTCCACCCCTAACCCCCCCCCCCCCCCCCCCCCCCCCCAAGTTTGACGTTATTGCAGTTAATGTGGAAGAATCACGTGATCTTGATACTCTGAAATTCGAAGAATCTGCAATGAACTTTGGAAGCTCGTGAACAGAGATTCAAAGAAAGGGAATCCACTCGGCAAGCTTCTGTTGATCAGGCTGCCCCTTTGACTCAAGTACCTAAAAGAAATGAACCTTGGAGAGGTGGAAGAAGCAATATGAGAGGTAGAGGAAAAAGAGACAGAGGTGGACGAGGTCACTCTGGAGGAAGAGGACAAGAACAACCTGATTCAAACCCTCAAAATGGACAAAACTTCAAAGGGGGGAGAGGCAATTGGAGAGGTGGAAGAGGTAACATAAGATGAAGTAAGAATTGTAATACTTGAAATTTAATTGAAAAGGATTAATAGTACTACTCATATCAATACAGGTGTATTTCCTTTTAAGGGAGCTCATCACCCAAGAATTCCAAAGTTAAGCATGCTAGCACGGGAATAGTCTTAAGATTGGTGACCCCTGGTAAGTTTCTAAGGACGTGCACGAATGAGTACAAAGTGCGCGGTAAAGGCTCATGGTGGTTTGTGTGAACAGTACTAGAAGTCTGGAGGATGTGTAGGAGTAACTATCTCGAGTATTACGGGGCGGGATGTTACATGTGATATCAGAGCAACCCTGTGACAATGTACTGATCCGTTGGATATCCGGTGGGCACTTAGCGGGGGACGATTCTGGAATTTGATTGAGATTTGAGATTAGATTATGGGTGCGATGAGGACGTTGCGATCCTAAGTGGGGGTGATTGTAATACTTGAAATTTAATTGAAAAGGATTAATAGTATTACTCATAATTTAATGGTAATACCAACTTAAGATCTTTAAAATATTTATTTGAATTCTTTTACAAGTAACATGTGATTCATGTCATTTCAATTTATTATTCTCAAACCCCAATTACAGTTTTTCTTTTCAACCACTTTAATAATAATTATGACAAATTAAAATAAAATATATGAAATGGGATGGAAGTAGTATTAGTCCACACAAGCATATTTGTGATTTTGTGCACATAAATATTATGTTTATAGTTTCCCGTACTATATTTTCTCAGCACGTATAGGTTTGTAAGAAGCACTTTAAGTTCTAAAAAGTTTATCCTGTTTGAGTGGGATTACCATCCCAAAGCCTCTTGTGATATATAAATTCGACGCATTAGCTCTCGTGATATAAAAATGCCTTAAACCCCGTTCAAGAATAAATTTAACAATATGAAAATCACTTGACTTAATATTATGATTGAATATGCTATTAATCATTTTTGCGCCTGAATAACTATAAAATCACTTGAATAATAAATATATCAAAATCTCTAAATTATATAAAAATAATAATCATTTTTTGACAATTAAATTTGTTCTTGGAGGAGGTTTTGCGCCTGAATAACTATAACAAGGGATATGACGCATTTTTTAAAACGTACGAGATTGATACGACGAAGTTATATATCACAAGGGGATTAAGTGTGTTAAGCCCTTATTTGAGTTCATGTTTTTGTATAAAATTAAAAACTTTAAATAAAACTTAAGCATGGCAATGTGAGAACTCCTATTTTTTTTTCACTTTTTCTAGACTTTGAACCTTTTACCTTTTGTAACTAATTTTATTTCAAAATTTACTACTTCAGTGTTTTCACCATTAAATCACTCCTTATTACCAACTCGATCAATGGGCTAGTAGTGAGTAAGACTGAGGGCCTGTTTGGTAACATCCTCAGTACATCAGCTGGAATGGCTGAAAAGCCTGAACAACCTGAATTTGTTGAAGTGAAAATGTTTGATAACATATTGGCTGAAATGGTTGATTGAATGTAAAATTACTATAAAGGGTATTAGCTTATTTGTTTTAAAAATATGGGTGCTAACACTAGAGCTCTATTTCCATAACTCGTTTGGCATCAGCAACTAGCCGACCTAAGCAGGTCACAGGTGCTTGGCAGAAAGGTTGGGTAAGACAGTTGTTTGCTCCAAGGATTAATCTCAACAGATGTTTAATGTCATTTTCAAATGTATAAGATTGAATTACTGATACAAAGAAATAGGTTAGGGATCTCCACCAAGCTCCACTCTCAGGTTGTCATACGGATAAAATTTTGTGGTAAATGGGATTTTGGAAGCTTTGACAAAAGGTGAGAGTAACACCTATAGAAGATAAGATGTGCGTAAAAGACCGGGTGATGCACCTGTTAGACGACTTGAGGGGTGGGGAGAAGAGGTAGAGAAGAGGGAGGGAAAGACCCAAACAGACTTGGGTTAGACTCTGACTGATATGCGTTAGAGGAATCAGAACTGATATGCATCTCCTTGGGTTGGATAAGACTATGACTTTGGAGAGAGTAAAGTATAGGGCGCACGTCCGTGTGGACGAATGATGTCTTTTCTACCTTTCCTCTCTTATTTTATCGTTTATCTTCCAACCGGATTACACAATACGTCACTTTAATTACAAAATCAGATTTGACCCTAAAAAAATACTACCTCCTTCCCATAAAACTTGACCAACTTTACGTTTTTGGGCGTCTAAAAAAACTTTGTCATTTCCATTTAAAGTAGCAAATATGTGGCTAAAGTTATTTCTCTCTCCTCTGCATACATATCAACCACACATTTTTACTTTATTAATATACGTGCACGTTAACATTGGCCAAGTTTTATGGGACGGAGGGAGTATGAATGACCGAGAAACTAGCCAAACCAAATAAGTAAACCGAGTTGGAATTTTGTAAGGTGTTTTTGTCCTTTCTTAAGTCACGCTTGTCAACTTTTTAAAAATCTTCTCATTTTGGATTTTTAGTGCCCGTGCAAAATATAGACCATAACTCTTGTAATCAAAATAGAATAAAAAAAAAATCGAGTCCCAAGCAAGCTACATATTTGCTCTTGTTTTAGGGCTTAAGATCAGAATACGCCTGTCAAAACAAAGTGAAATATGCATTATGCAACCATGACATTCATAAGCTTCATACTTTTAACTGTAATAAAAGAATTTGATTCTAACCTATATATCTTCAGGCCTAGCATGAGCGTTGACAATATCTTACGTACAATATACAAATCTGCTTACTGAGCTGCTGTGGAGCTCAAAAACAAATATGCAGTATACATAATCTTATTGCCAAACAAATTGCCAACAGTGGAAACTATATGAAAAGGAAGAAAGGATCTCTGAGCCTCATGTACACATCGTAGAAAATGGCGAAAAATGCACCCGAGGGAAAGAGCTTTAGCCAGGGATAAGAAAACAATACAGTAAAAAAGTAATATAGAAGACCTGCACTCAAGACTTTCCTCTGTTCATAGCACCTTCACGTTGGTTACGAAAATGACCTAGGAGCTGTTGTGCCTGTGTAACAAAACGAAAATGATGATGACATTTTAATCCAGATCGGATGAATTAAATAAGCATGAAGTTTTTCCAGACAATTAAAATTCATGGTTTGCATCTTCAATCAGCTTATTGTGCTTATTAGCAGAATAATTAGCTTATTTTTGTTGAAATAATTTTTACCAAACACCACCGGTTTCAAAAGACTCGGCGGGTTTTGCCATTTCATCCAGTAAAAACTTACCAAAGGTGAAGGTGCCATGAGCGAGCCAAAGTAGAACAACCTCCACCTCCCCTACCCCCCCCCCCCCCCCCCTAAAAAAACAAAACTACCTAGTACCATCATTCCAACTTGGTCACGCAAACAAACAAGCAGTTCTGTTGTTATTACATTATTATTTATATAGTTTCACAAAACACAGTTTTAGTGTCAATGTGCATGTTAGTTCATCGTGTTAAAAATCACTGTTTATTATCAAACTTTGCAAGGCCAAACTCGCCAATATTGAATGTTGACCATGCCACTCAACTATCAGTGTAAAAAGACACAGGAATGACTAAATGTATCTAAATCATAACAAGTGATACGCTGAATTCAAAATGATAGCGCGGGATAGGTCATTGAACCCAAAATGTCAAATAAGCCATTTTCTCTTGAATACACTATAACAAATATCTCAACTCAAAGCAGGCTCGTGATATTTTCCATGCAAATGAAGAGTTTTTCATTATGATAATTTCTTGGAATTTGGTATTATTGAGACTCAAAGCTAAATCCTAGAAACCATATAGATAGTTAAAAGTAGTCCAAGGCTTTATATATGGGTTTTAACATTTCTATTTGGTCGATATGGAATAACGTATCATGCCTTAGTGTCTTCTTGGAGCAAGTTCTCGTATGTTGTGATTTCTATTTGGTCGATGTTGCGAGTTCCATCCTAAATGGTCACTTCATATGAAGAGTAGTCCAAGACTTTATACATTGTTCTTGACTTATGTTGGATGATTTAACACATACCATTACTCTTCTCAAAGTGGTTGTGACAGGCAATGCATACGGTATAGACCAATTTAACCTAGACAATTAAATGGCTCTATAAATTTGAAAATTTAATGTCACCGACCCATGCAACAGTCAAGTAGTGACTAGCGTGAACAGCAATAAATATAAGCAAGACTTCCATTAAGAAGCTAATAGATGCAACAAAAACTGTAGGAAAATCATGTATTACATACCTTTTCTTTTGCTCTAGTGGTACCGGATTGAGACAAAGCCACAAGAGGCGGAACGGCACCTTCTTGTAGCACAAGCCGGCAATACTTGAGACTACTAAGACACAATTGCAACAGAATTGAGGCCGCATTTTCCTTACCCCGCTGAGATCCCATCTCAACAATCTCAACGAGTGGTGGTATCCCCTCTTCTCGTGCAATAGCCAAACATCCCTCAGGAGTGGTAGCCAAATTTGCAAGAAGAGCCACGGCTTTATCAACCATTTCCGTTTCTGGCTCCAGAAAACTCACCAATTGCCTCACTGCCCCTGCCTGAATTATACGTGCCTTGTTTTCATGGTATATTGACAAATTAAAAAGGGCAGTTGCAGCATCTTTTTTCCCTCTCATAGATCCTGATCCTAAAAGGTCAACCAATGCTTTGACCGCCCCAGACCGTCCAATCTTTATCCTATACTCTTCCAAAAGAGATATGCTGAAAATAGCCGCAGCAGCGTTCTCTTTTGCTACCGGATTTCCTGCTCTCAAGACGTGGATGAGAGGTTCCGATGCACCCATTTCAGCAATTACAGTCTTCACATTTTCATTTATTGATAAGTTGAGAAGTGCAGTGACGGCGTGTTCTTGTGTCTCCGCTGAATCAGAAGTTAGGAGTGAGACTAACGGCTTGATTGCACCTGAGTTGCCAATAATCACCCGATTCTCTGTGTTGTGTTTGGCAAGATACCGCAGTTCCGCTGCTGCTTTTGTTTGTAAATCAGTGGATTGGCTCTTTAAATCTCTGATGAGTTCTTCTATACAGGAAGCTGTGACAGTTTCAGTGTGTGCTTGGGAACACTGGTAGTGCTTTGTGGATGAAAGAGAAGAATTCTTATTAGAATCTGTTGATGTGGGTGGAAGATAATCAATGCTGGAAGCAACACTTGATGCTGACTCACTTCTGCTATGAACATATGAATGTTCCGGGGACGAATGATCTGACTTTTCTTCAGCCTCCCTTACATGGGAAACAGCTGGGCTTTGTTCGGAGCTAGGAGAATACTATGGAAAGAAAATAGGCAGAATATTTGAGAAGAAAATAACCAGGAATGAAAGAAAACTTGAAATAACATAAAAGACAATCAAAACTTATTGACTGACATCAAACCTAAATGTGCCAGAACAAACCAATATACTATCATATGGTTGTTAGTTACTTCTCCAATTAAGTATCTTTGAAGATTGAACCACAAAGCTTCGTATGGTGTGGTTGACACGTCGCCATGATGTATACCTTTGCACGGTGACTGCGTGTCCCCGTTAGAGATCCATGCGACTATGAAAAAAGGCATCATATTGGTACACTTACTTTTAAAACACAATCAATCAAGCCATTTTGACCTCTTATAGCATATTATTTTTTAAAAAAAAAAATTGACTATTGATAAATCTTATAACAATTTAAAATAATTAGAAAAATAAAGTAATAATAATATAAAAAATAGTATAAATGTAAAAGTAGAAAAATAATTTAATAACATTAAAATAAAAAAATCAAAAATCAGAAAACTGAAAATATAAAGTGAAAATGTAAAAAGTAAAAAATAAAAAATGTAAAACCT
Organism: Cuscuta europaea; assembly: GCA_945859875.1. Classification (NCBI taxonomy): domain Eukaryota; kingdom Viridiplantae; phylum Streptophyta; class Magnoliopsida; order Solanales; family Convolvulaceae; genus Cuscuta; species Cuscuta europaea. The sequence continues at coordinate 1,466,100 of CAMAPE010000031.1, read as the reverse complement.
TTTAAATAGATGCGAATATACAAATAATTTCAAAAATGCAAAACTATAGACTTTAACGTTCTGAAATTTTTCACAAATTTTGGCTTGAAACTATAGATTGACTATTTTTTGGCTTGAAAATATGATGGAATAAAGCAAAATGACTCGCTAAACTGTCTGCGCTTCTTTGTTATGAAGCTTCAGTCAGTCCATAATTTTGAACGCGATTTTCACTATGGGTCATCCGGAAACAGCCTCTCTCTGCTTTAGTACAGGGGTAAGACTATGTACATCCGACCCCCTTACTCCAACGTAGGTGGGAGCCTTTGCGGCACTGGAGTGATGATGATGATGATGATTTCTTCAAATTTAAACATTTCTTTATGTTTTTAATATAAAAAACTTGCTATTACAGGTCAAAAGTGTACTTGTATGATATTTTTTTGTATAGGGGCTTAAGTGATGGATTGGAAATAGTACAACGGCTTATTTGACCCTTTTCCCAAAAAATTACGTCGCTAGTGTATGGCAGTGATATGTGCGTGCCAAAAAAATGATCATATCATTCTAGCTCAGTGTGCTTTTATTTCTATTGTATACAGACTAGGAGATCTAACCATGTGAAGAAAAAATTGTTAATCGTGTTTCATTTTCCTACGAGTCTTCACAACAAAACGAAACACATGGCATTTATTTTCCTTATCCTAGAATTCTTCCAGACCAAACATACCCTTAATTCTTCTTCTGCTTCGTCTTCTTCTTCTTCTTCTTCTTCTTCTTCTTCTTCGGTAACCTCAGGAGTAGAATCAGCATCATCAGCTTCCTCAGGCTTACATTTGTTCTGTTTGCACCAATTTTCAATCAGAGCTTTGATAGTTACATTTGTAGTGAATTTGGAGTGTGAGATTTTGAGGCGAGTTCTAGGGCAAGTAGTCAATCCTTGATCCATCCATTTTTGGATTGAAGCTCTCTCATATGTTTGGCCAGAATCAATGGTGACTGGATCCAACATGAGCGCCAAAGATAAAGGGCACATGAAATAGGGCGGAATTTTAATCCCATCTATGGATGTGAAGTTGTTGTCGAGCTTGATCAAGAAATTACGAATATGACACATGAGTTCAACTGCGTGATCTGTAATGTCACTTTTTCTATTCTCTACAGCTTTCACTCTCTCCTTCTCCAGTGCAATGCACTCGTTAAGTAGCTCCTCAGAAGATGACAAATTTAATGACTGTACAATTGTCATAAGATATTCTGAGGAAGGAACGTTTCCTTCACTTAGGCTGTCAACAACTTCCTTTATGCATTCTAACTTGTCCGGTTTCATACAATTATAAAACTCCTGTATACGGCTCTGAAAGAAAATAACATAATCAACACAACAGAGAGAGATGGAGAAAGTAAGAGACTAAAGCTCCTTTTGGTAATCCCATTATGTGAAAAGATACTGTGTATTTATTACTAGTTTTTTGGTAAAGCAGCTACAGGGAAGAGAGAAACTTTTAAGATATTCGAATTTTTTTTAAATTAGAGGAAAATGTTATCCGTGGATAACAAGTTTTTAAATGTGCAATATAATGGTTGAGCCAATGAAATAGAAAACATCGAACTGTTTCAGGAAAATGACTTCCCATTTTCAAAATTGGAAAATGCTTTCATTGCCAAACATAGGAAATACTTTCAAGGAAAATGTTTCTGATGTCAAACACAGGAAAAACACCAACCAAGAAAATACTTATTCTTGAAAACAAAAGGAGCCAAACAGTCAAAAATATAAAAAAATGCAGTGCAAACACAACTAGTATAATTGAACGGTAGTGCCGTAGTGGTGGATTTGAAAGATACAAAATTGCTATGCAAATGCAAATCCTTCACAAACAGAGCCTAATGAGCAGCCCAGAAAAGAAACTAAAAGCAGAGAACAACTATAAACAAACGCTAGTGTATATCCCCCAAGCATTTGAAACTCATTACAAATTGAAGTCCTCAGTATCATTTATATATGCTTTACCTCGGTATCATATAGTTCCAAACTACACATTGATGGTTCTAGTAATCCACACAAAGCGCCAGAGATCTCAAGAACAGAGCTGTGGATATTCCCCACTAGTTTCTTACTACGCAAAACCTGGTACAGTAAAAAGAAAACAAGATCATCATCTTAGAAGTTGTTTGGCTTCGAGATTCCATAGTGGTTAAATAACTGTATAGAAATACATTATCTGACTAATAATATACTTATGTCTAGCCTAAAATAAACAAATAGAGATAAGATTGAAAAAAGAAAACAAAAACCAACCTACCCACCTACCCCTCTCCTTCCCTCCAAAATCCCCAAAACAAACAAGTAACAACCCTGACATTAACTCTAAAAAACCTGTATTTTCATTTTTGTGAGGCAATTTAATAGAAAATGTACTTACTGTGACAATCTTGCTCTTCTTTGGGGTATAATTCTCGAGAAATTCCCTGGTTTCATTAATAGTTAAGTCCAGTTCTTCACACTCCCTACTGACAATTTCATCCAAGGGCACCTTTTTATGAACAACTTCATCCAGCAAAGGTTTCAAATGTTTCAACACACTTGCAGTAACTTCAAAATCCTTCTGACCAAGCACTGACTTTGATACCCGACAATTTACTAGATGAATGAATCGGGAAATGCTGTTTATAAGGCATCCAACTGGTGTCAAGTCCATTGGGCCTAAACACAAATCCGGACTTTGAAACCATCAATGCCAGAAGAATACATACAGATGATAAATGCCAATTCAATACATAAAACCCAAAAATTCTCATCCGCAGAAGGAATTGAACACATAGAATTGCTTTTATACAAAAACGCAAAGAGAAATAGAAATCGGGTGGTCGAATTCGTACCTGAGCTAAAACGATGAGCATGAAGAAAGAATAGATCTTGGAGAAAATATGGAATGGAATCTGTAAAAGAAAGACGCTTTAACACGAAAGCCCACCAAACCCCATTCAAGAAACCAGCATAATTAATGTGACCCTTTTTCTCCAACAATCCTTACAAAGGTGCCACCCCTCTTGGCAGTGCTTCATTCTAGAGAGAGAGAAATAAAGAAAACTCCTATATGTATAAGAAAAATATAGGGTTAAATGGTGAGGTACTGTCGTCGTCACAAATTTGTTGCAACTTGCAACTGCTGGGGACGACGTGATTAAATTAATGAGGCGATTAACGAAGCTCGAAGATATCTGTAAATCATGGTTAGGAAACCATCCAAGTGAGAATACTTTTTGGGAAGAAAAATACACAGAGGAGGCTACGATGATTAGCTTCCAAAACTTCCAGACATTTTAAATGGAAATGACTCATATAACCCTTCTACGTAGTCATGTAGACATGGCGCAAACCCATGTTTATGACTTAGGGGTTGTTCCCTAAACGGTGCTTCAATCCAAAATTGACATTTTGGCCACCTTCAAAGTTCTTAATAAGCGAAAAAGTTGTTTGGTAAATAGTTCTTCGTCACTAGCGTTTGTAGTGGGAAACGCTGAAATTAAAACCTTCTAATAGGAGAGTTTTGGGTTGACGTTTTGAAAAATGGTGTTTTTTACTAGTTTTATGGCCAAACAGCTAAATTACCAAGCATTTTCTGGCAACCCGCCAATTCATTCTGCTAGTCAAACCCGTTGACCAAATCCGTTATTGACAACCCGCTAACCGCTAACCGCTGAATGCCAAACACACTCTTAATTTTTGAAAGGTGTTTATGACATAGCAAGTGTTTGCAAAAACCTTTTTTTTATCGTTAAACCAACAAATATATTAAAACAACAAAATGTTCGTCACTTGACTGACAATACAATCAGATAAAAAGCAGGAAACAAAACGATAATAAGTCTTTTGTCTATCGTCCGCCCTTGAACCAGACTTAGAATATATCACCTTTGTAGAGTAATAATATTCGTTGATCCTGTAATGGACACTGAGCTACTGAAAGGCAAATCAGACCTCTCATCACCTGACCTAAATTCTAGAATCTTTCTGCGGCAAAATAAGAACACACCCAAAACAACATGCAATTCAAAAGAAAAACACAAACATAATAAAATAGAATTCATTCATCTTCTTCCAAGCCCTAGACTCGCTTGCACTCCATGGCGGCGGCTCGGGAGAGGGACAACCACGCCGTTCATCCACCTCAATAGTCATGCTTTTGTATTGATTGACAATACCCTCCATTGATATCCCTTGCTGCTGAATCGAACCCAAGCTCCGCCACAACTTAGCCGCTTGTTCGTTGTCTACCCTCGCCCATCGACCAGAAACAACAGCAGAAGATGAGCCACGACCGCCAAAGAGCTGCATCCCTGGTCATGAGCCTGTTTGTACGAGCAAAATCCATCAACGGCCGCTCTTCGTCAATGACGAAAGCGGAAGAACAAAACTTTAGAGAGGGAGAGACCGCCTTAGCTTATTATGTGTTTACAAAATAATAAGTACAAGCAATCGCAAACACTCTCTTAATTAATAATAGGTGTGTCACATATAGTTTCCACTAGTGACCCAATAGTTAATTTAGTCTCAATATGTTAATTTAATGAGTTTTTATTTTTCAACTTTCACATTCATCAAGTTTATTCTTTGTTACCTTTTTATTTATATTCCAAGTCAAATACAATTTTATGCATTTCATCACACCAACAAGAGATGTACGAAGTTTTTATTTCACAATTGCAAAGTAGGAGGCTATAATCAAATGAGAATATGGACATGACACATTTTACTCAATTCTAACGCATTTACAAAGAACTATTTCAGTGATATTTAGTAGGCGGAAAAGTGATATAGTTGTTACTTATTATAAAACAAGGGGTTGTTTACTTTTTTCTTATTAAGTCCGGAAGGAATTAAGACATCTGATTGAATTAAGACGTCTGTCTGGATTAAATGACACTGAGATAACAAGATATTTACTATGTGTGTTGAATGAGAAGTCTGACTTATGTTAAATGACCAAATAACCCTTTGTCTAAAAACAAGTGATGAATGTATATTATCTGTTTACATTGCTTGTTCTGAAATATAATTTCATATGTTACAATCCAAAAGATCATATTATCAAAAATGATATGAAGTATATTCATTCCAGAATAGAGGGTCTAATATAGATCATGAACTACTTCACATCCATTTCTTCATTTGCTCCTATAATAGAATATCTACTCCGGCTCAACCCACATCAACAAATGTATGGCAGTCACAAATAATTTTGAAAAATCTCCAAGCAAATCATCCCAGATTGAAATAGAAAAAAGCAAAAAAGAAGAAGATTGAAATGAAACATAAGTCAAAAATCATCGTATTGAGAGTTAGCTCTCTCATATCATCATTTGAACATATAATTCATATTATTCATAACTGGAGCAAACCTTAGTTGGAGAAAGATCCAACACACCCACCGAAGCCGTTAGAATACAATCGAAACACATTTTGAGGGAGTCGTCCGGAGCAATGCTCAATAATGAACCAGAATAAATGCTCGACGAACACCCGAAGCAAAACTCATCAAAGATTCATCAGAGCAATGCTAAACGAAGACCATTCCAAGATTACCGATGACCTTTTAGTCGGGAATGAATAAAGAGTTCAGAGAGAAGCGCAGAAGACGGAAGTCGAAATGGAGCACATGTGTGCTCCAGAAGAAGAATATGTGCGAGAGAGAGGAGCCAAAGGAATACGTTGATATACGGAGTAGCGATGAAGTATCGAGAGGGAGAAGTCAGGGTTAAAAATGAAACTCCTCCCACGTTGATACATCTGAAGCTGGAGGAGTGCTAAATTGTGGCTGAGTGAATAAGTCACAAATGGTCTGACCGAATAAGTCAATTTTATTGTTAAGTCACAAGTAAACAAGGTTATATAGCTGAGTGATTAAGTCATTTGTTCAATTAAGTCCATTAAGTCCTAAATAAACGGGCCCCATGTAACTTATATCAAGATATACCTCAGTGTGCATATTGGACTCCTTTCTGTAAGAAATAGCCGTAAAAAACAGAGAAATAATTTTGTACAATAAATGAAAGTATCAAAGCTAACTAGATTAATAGTGTGAGATTAAATTGCAAATTGCCTCAATATATGAATGATATTAACTCAATATTTGCTCATGGTGAGTACCAGATATAAAACTCATTCTTGATCAACACACCAGATTACGTTTGGTTGTTCAACTTAACTCTTTCAATCGGACTCCTAGGTCTACTCTTCCAACTAAATATGTAGTTATGATGTACTCCCCCGATCCAAAAAATACTTCCAACTTTGACTTGATATGCTTATTAACAAAGTGGATTAAAGTAGAAAAGTATGATTGTCGTTGATTAAGAACAAAATAAATGAATGTTAGCCACATAAAACTTTTCAAAAATGATAAGTGAGAAGATTTTTTTGGGATATCCCAAAATGATAAATGGGAAGATTTTTTTGGAATGAACGGAATAATTATCAAGCAAGGCATCGTTAAGTAACAATTTTGAATCTTCTACTTTTTTCTTTTTTCATCTTTTTTAGTTTAGTACAGGGGTAGGAATGCGTACATCATACCTCCCTTTACCTCACCATAGGTGGGAACCTTTGCGGCACTGGGGTAATGATAACGATGATGATGATCTTTTCAAGTTTGAACAACACTTATTCTTTGCGGCATTGGGGTATTTTTTTATGTTTTTTACTATATTTTTATAATTCAAAATACTTTTTAATATTTCTTTTTTATTATAATATAAAATATGATTATCCTATTAAGTTATGGCAAAGAAAGAATAAGAAGATAGAGTGTACTTTTAGTCGTATTTGTGCATTTCTGGATTGGTTTATTCCTATTTTGGGAATATTTTATCAAAAATGTATTAGTGGTGTAATCAAGGTAAGAAAAGGAAAAAGGAAATAAACAAGTGTAAGTAAAAAGAATGTAAAGTAAAAAGTTAGTACGGTGAGAAAAAGATCATTTATAAGAAGGAAACTAATCCGAAAAAATATATAAAAATGAAAATAAAATAATAACAAGAAGAAGAAATAGAATGAAAAATGCAATGCATAAACATTGAAAAAAATAAAAACAAAATTGAAAAGAAATAAAAATAAGAATAAGAAAACAAAAAAGGGGAATAAAAGAGTCAAGAGGATAAAAATAAAAAGGGAAAAATTTTAGGGAGAAAAAAGAAAAATGATACGTGGGATCGCTTAGAGAAGATTTGTGAAAGGTAGGATTTATGGTGTAATGTTTTGCAATGAAAGAAGATAACCTGTAGTAGCAGGTCATCAACCAACCGGGGATCAACGAATGAAGATGGGGTCCAAACAGTGGTGGACCCAGAAAAACGGACACGGGGTCCCTAAACTAATTTAACTCTAATTAATATAAAATTAATAAAAAATATATATATTACAGATGTTGATCAATCTTTTGTGGTCTGCTTCAGGGCTACAGTTGTAATTGAATCAAATCGAATCGAATATTGAATAATATTATTCGTATTTGTATGATTTGATGAATATTCGTACTCGTATTCGTTTAATATTCGAATCATAAATTCTATTCGTATTCGATTCATTACACATATTAGAATATATTCGGTTTGTATTCAAATGTTTAAATTCAGTTGTTTTAAATGCCAATTTTTTCACCAATTCAAATTATGATGTATCGTACTTTTTTATATTTTATTTATTTTCAGACATATGTTTAAATGTGCAAACTTAATTAACTAGAGAAGTAGAGCGCATGTATATACAGATGGAATATACTATAATGTAATATACTACTCTGTACTAATTTGGATATATGTACATTCGTATTCGAATACCAAAACTAATTTGTATTCGAATATTTTAAATTAGGATCCACAATTTCGAATCTAGATCACGGAGGGAGTCGAACCCGGTACCTCAGGAGCAGTAGTACTTTACACCATCATCTGCTCCGATTCCTCTACTGCAGTACTTTGTTTCTGTGGTCGCATTTGTTTTATATATACATGCATTCATTAATTTTGTAAAAGACATATGTAGTGTATAATATATATAGGTAAATTTTTGGAAGTGCATGGGATCCCGGGACCCCGTGGAATCCTTACTGGGTCCGCCACTGGGTCCAATGGTCAAATTATTACTGAATTACGATTATGTGATACTATTATAAGAAGACCATCCACTAAAAAATTGGATTATTAATTTCCATTTCGCCATATATATATAAATATGTAAATATATAAATATATATATATATATATATATATATAGAAGAGTTCAAATAAAAAGACCTCTTCCCGTGCAAAGTGCGAAGATAGGCACTTTTGCATCTTTCGCTAGCACTTTTGCGTGTTTTTGTTGCACTTTTTCGCGGTAACAAAAAAGTGTAACATATTTACAAAATTGCCACCGCGATGTTTGTCGAATTTTGTGCAGTTTTGGCTCATTTTGAGCCATTAGATGTGGAAATGAATGCCCAAGATTCATTCTCACTTTGCATGGGAAGATGTCTTTGTATTTGAATCATCCCCTATATATATATATATATATATATATATATATATATATATATATATATATATATATATATAATATTACTCCCTCCATCCCAAAAAGGTTCGCCAAATTGATTTTTTTTAGCTAATGATAATCAACTTTGAATAATATATTTTTTAACACAAATTATTTAGAGTATGAAAATTATACGTAGTATCAAAATGTTCCTTATTCACAATATTTTTATAAAAGTATAAAATTTATGAATTCTATACAAATATGATAATTAAAATCATTATCCAAAGTTCGTCATCATTGACCAAGAAAAGTCAATATGGCGAACTTTTTCAGGATGGAGGTAGTAATATACTCACTCGTTCCTTAAAACTTTTACCGCCACGAGATTTAATAAAGTAAACACTGTGTGGTTGAGGTTTGTGCAGATGAGAGAGAATCAACCGGAGCCACATTCTTTACTTTAAAAAAAGTAATAAAATTAGTGAGACATTCATAAAAAAAGTTGTCAAATTCTTAAGAGACAAAAAGCAATATATAATGTGGGTTGAAAATATAGACTGATAAATAAATCTATATGAACGAGTGTGGAGCACTAATAATGGGAGGAATTTTTTTAACATGAATGAATTAAATGGCGTCGTGGAGATGGGGAGTCAACTACCCGTTGACATACTACTCTTAAGCAGTGACGTTTTAATCACCAATAACTCATATCCCATACCGTAAAAACACCTCCGTCCCACTAAGATTGAGACGGAAAAAGATGACACGATTATTAAGAAAAGTGAATTTATGTGGTTGATATTAGAGATGCCAATATTGACCGATCCGTTGGATACCCGCACCGAACCGATCAATGTGGTCAAACTGGGGAAAACCGGTTTGACTGTGGAACGGGTACGGGGCGGAGAATACCCGATTTTTTTTAAATGAATAATGGTGCGGTTATGGTTCTATACAAATCCATCCTGAAACTGCCCCGTTCACTAATGGTGCGGGTATCCGCACCTTTACCCGATCCGTAATATTATTAATAAATTATACGGAGTAACTTTTTATATATCAGAATAATAAGTATATATGATAAATTGTGTACACTAAATCGTATATCTCATACTAGTATAAGTATACAAAGAATAATACACCAGAGGCCTACTTAAAAACTCTAACATTCCTAACTCAGTGTATTATGGATTTATGGTCCAGGACTCTGCTTCTTAACGGTGAGAACAACTCTCTTCGATCCTTCTAGATGAAACGATGCTAGGCCCGCAGTTCGGCTCTACCGCCGGTGGCTTCTAATCATTCTCATTATCAAGGATTCGTCCCAGATCATTCTTTTATTCTTTTTACTACTTTTTATTATGTTAGAAGAGATATTGAGTGCTTGTCATACTAATGAATTTAGGACTAAAATCGCTTGATTGTTTGAACATCTACTTTTGTATGATTTATGGTGCTTTTAATATATAATTTACTACGGAGGATGTTTACATTAACAAGTAGGGTTAGAAATTGGTTATTTGGTATCATTTGGGCAAACAGGTTTCCGTGGATAATTAAACCGATTCCCCGTTGCGGCAAGTACGGTTCAAATAAAATTACCCGAACAGGTAATGGAGCGGTTTTGGGGCAAACATTTATCCAACGGGGCGGTTTCGGTTTAATGTGTACCCGTCCCCGATCCGCCCACTTGCCATCCCTACTTGATAGATAAAGTAAGAATGAATACGAGTCACACAAACTTTACCAGATATGGTATGTGACAGTCTTAGTGTGATTTCCCGAAAAAGTAAAATGAGACAATCTTAACGGGATGGAGGGAGTAGTGTTTAATCAATACTCAATCATTTTTCTATACAATAATCTTATGTGGACAATGAAGTAAAGTATACCTACCACCCAACTAAATCCTCCATCTTTTTTATTAGGAAAATGATTTCACGCACAAGTTAAAAATGGCTTAGTGAAGGGTAAATTATCACAAGCATCTCATTAAATTATCTTACACATGCATTACATTCACTTGTTCATCAGTTTATGTCAGCGTTAGTCTAAAATGATTTTACCATTTGTTTAACTTTTTCTTAGACTCTAACTGTTTACATATATCATTTTATTTTATTTTTTGATCGCCAACCGGTCTTCTTTCGTATCATAAGCTTCAAGATCATTACATCAATCAAAGGAAAAACAAAACTGACACCAACTAAAATCTAACAACTACGACTGTAAATCCTACGATCAGACTTAGAAACGGTCACCCCTGAAAGAGCAACGTGAATCGCTAATCATGTAGCGGACTTTACCCAACCATCCCTGTTACTATAGATCCAAACATACTCAATGACATAAAAAGGCTGAATTCCCAAACAAACTGACAAACCTAACAACATAGACGATAACGAGAAGTCAAATGACAGAATAAAAATATCTCTTAGGAAAACTTCCACGGTCTCTAGCACCTCGTACAACCCATGGCGGTGGTTCAGGAGAAGGCCGTATCCTTGGTACCACTCTAATTGATCCTCCATTGTCAATCGTCATCTGACCTGCTTGAAATCCGTGCACCTCTCCTCGTCCCGCCCTCGTAGCAAATCCACCGCTAACGATCATCTTCATCGTTGTCATGCCCTTGCTACCAGCCTACCCTGCTCACGAACAATTTGATCGCCGAACCCTGACCTCAATGTCGTCAATCATGGGCAAGGATTCTTGTCAATCTGCCTCAAATCAGATCCCAACGCCGAACACAAGTGAAGAGGATTCACGACCGGAAGAACCAAACTTTAGATCTGCTAAGGAAAAACCAAACCCTAGACCTGCTAGGGAGAGACCGCTAGGCGCTCAAGTGAGATGATTCGTAAATGATATTCAGTTTTACAAAATCGAAATCCCTTAACAGTTACCATCAGCTTTCTTGTGGAGTGACCATGAATTGAACCATCCGTATCATGGAAGAAAAGGAAATTTTAAACACCAAGAATAATATTTAGATTTTTTGTAACTTCATCTTGTTTCCTATATATACAGAACTTTGACTAATTAGTAATTACACTCCAAGGCTTCTTGTTGAACATGTTTGGCACACAAAAGGTAATAGCTTCTAGCTTCTCTATTATTTAAAAAGAGCTTAAAAGACTCTAGTTTTGTGTTTGGCCCAATAGCTTTTTTGAGAAATCTAGGTCTTTTTAGGTCTTTTATGAGATGCTACGTAAGGTAGCTTTCAATAGAAAAGACCTTTTCAAATTCTTTCCTTTCCTTCGCATAACCCTCCCGATAAGCATGGGCATAACTTAAAAAAACATGTGCATAACTCATCAAAACCCTGCGCATATCTCTTCTTCCTCTTCAACACATTTTTTCTCTGTTCTTCAAAAAAATCTGCAGGTATTCTTCTCCTCTTCTCCTCCATTCTGATTATGTTTTTCAAACTCTTTCATCAATCTGTATTCTTAGCCCATGTGTTCTTTGTTTTTTTTTTTTAAATTTCATTTGAGTAAAACTTATGAAGGAGAGCCTAGTAATAGGAATTGTATACTCTGTTTTTTGTTGAAGTACAATACTTTGGTTACAAGATTAATAAATGAAATTAAAAAAAAACATAATCGTAGTAATTGATTATGAAAAGAGTAAGAGTAACTTGAGTTAAAGAATGATTGTACAGAGTATTAATCTCTTTCTTTGTTTGCTTTTATTGTTTTTATAGAGATTTTTTCCTGTTTTAGATCTTTTAGGCAGCTTGTCGTAATGAAGATTTCAAATTTTGCTGAAATTTATTTCCTTTTGATTTTCTTGATTCAAATACTTTGATATGTATTCTTTCTGATATGTATTTTTTATATTTTCTGAAATTTATGAATAAATAATGAGTCTTTGTAAGAGACATCTATCTATCTATGTGGTTATTTGTAATATTCTATGGAGAGTTGTTAAGGATATTGTGGAGTTGTTGATTTTGTTCCATAGATGCTTTTAGGCATCTTTCATTTGATACTACATGGCAGCAGCTAGCAGTTTAGGAATTCATTCATTTGCGATACGATTTTTTGATGATCTTTCTCTAAATATTTAGCTCTTCTTATTCATTAGGCGGAGGCATTAGAGTGAAAATCAAAATGTTCTAAATTATGAGATCTTTCCCATCTTATATTGGTCTTTACTACATTTTTTACTTGAAGGAATTAGCTGCAGTTTTCAGCAGCTTTTGAGCACTTTTCATCAGTTTTTGTGCATTGCTTATGTTGATGCAGTTTCCAGCAGGTGTAAAACTGTTTTCAGCAGCTTTTGAGCACTTTTCAACAGTTTTTGTGCATTGCTTATGTTGCTGCAGTTTGCAGCAAATATAAAACTGTTTTGAGCGGCTTTTATGCAGTTTTTTTGTAGTTTTCAGCAATTGCTTTGATGCAGCTTTTCCTGCAGTGTTGTTGTGCTAGTTTTCCTTTATTCTTTTGCTATTTTCCTGTATTTTTTGCTTTGATACATCTTTTTTCAATGAAGTGCAGTTTTGGACTTTTACAACTTCCAACAGTGATCAATTTGATCAATTTGTTATTGTTTCTACTTCAACGTGTTGATTATTAAGCAGAGCTGTAGCTTTGCATTTTTGCTATTTTCCTGCATGTGTATGTTTTAAACATGTCAAAATGAGGCAAAATACTACACTAGGGGACTTCATATGTACCATTGGACTGCTATAGATACAATACACAAAAAAGTAGTAATCAAAATAGAAAACTTTCTAGCCATTACATCCAAATCATAATCCAATAGTACATGAACTCTAATCAATAATAATACTAGTTTTAAGAGCATTATATGACATATTTTTGCTAGTTTTATTCTCCTTTTTCTTTTTATGTGTTCTATTTGCTATTTAGTTGTTACTTTTTTTTTGTTTTTTTTTTCCGAAGAACCACCAAAACAGTGGGGTAAATGTCGGGGAACATTTACCTAATTTATTAAGAATAGAAGTGGTTTACAATGCACAAAAATAATTACAAGAAAAGTAGAAGCAAAAGTGGGCCAAATCCCAGCCATAACATCCGTCCAAAAAGCCCAGAGAATATACGCTCCAACATAATACAGCCAACGCTCTTTGTCGGTAGGGTTTCAATAGGTATCGTGTAGCTATAGAGCGTCTCTTCATTTCATTCTTGAGAGCTGATCAACCGGTGTCGCGGAAGAATGGCGCCCCATGTTTGTCATCGAAGTATGCTTTCTTAGCGTTTGATGGGAGTTGGTTGAGAGATAGTGCAACCGGCGTTTCTTGACGGAGCCCAAATTGTGCCAGGTGATGAGCGCATCGATTCGTTTCGCGCAGACGGTGGCGGAACGAGATCTTCTTTTCCCTCCTGAGGACGTGGAGATCTTTCACCATTGTGGCCAGATGCGCAGGTATTGTTTTAAATCCTTGAATCATTTTGATGCTAATTAGTGAGTCTGACTGAACATTGAATGCCATGAATCCTATTTTGACCATTTCTTGAGTGGAGTAGTGGATCGCCTGCATTTCTGCGTGAAGAGCATTGGCTGAATTTAGAGGGAATGCTATGGCGCTTTTGAAACTTCCAGATGCGTCCCGCATGATCGCCCCTCCTGCACTCTTGGAATTCTGGAAAGCAGCATCTGTGTTCAGGTTAAGTGATGTGTTATCCTGGTCCTTCCATTTCAGTATTTGATGTTTGTGAGCATTGTGTATGAATTTTGGAATCAGTCCGTCATTGTAGAGTTCTTGGTCAAACTTGGCCCATTTTTTCTTCTGGTTTGCAAAGAGCCATGTTTTCTTCTGGTTTGCTATTTAGTTGTTACTATATTAGTGTTTCAGTTTTTTAATTTGGGACCATTCCTGGTGGAAATCTTTAATGAATTTTTTTACGCATGTTCTTTAATAATTTTATTCGCGTAAGACTCATTTTGACAATATTTATACACACTCAAATAGATGAGCTCCAAGAATGATAATCAAGAGGGTCGAATTTTTGTATGGATAGATGAGTTGCCCACTAATGATGAGGAAGCTTTTAATCGTGCACACTCTTCATTCCGGAGTTGTATTGAGAGATCATTTGGAGTACTTAAGAAGAGATGGAGGCTATTGAAAAGAATGCCAAAATTTAGCATCAATACACAAATTGATGTGATAGTGGCAGCCTTTGCACTGCATAACTATATTCGGAAGAACTCCAATGAAGACTTACTTTTCAATTTCATTGAAAATAACCCGGACCAAGATCTAATTGAAGAGCTAGAGGATGCACACGAGACAAATTCAAGTGATGCTACATATACTAACACATCAAGTGAGATGAAGGAAGACACTTGTATGAGTTGCAATATACTTTGTTACATTCAAATTGATTTTTGTTTTATTTTTATTAACGTTAAAGTCATAAGTTTTGAGGAACCTAAAAATCATAATATTTTAATTGGGATAAAAAATCATACTCTTTGGTATTAGCTATGTGCATGCTTGTATTTTATTTTGTCATTAATTAATATTTGTTCATGCCTTTAATTGTAACTTTATAATTTTAGCTACTTAAAACAGTTAGTTTTGCCAAACATGACTATTTAAAACAGTCAGCTTTTATAAAACAGCTACGAACTTTTCCACCTGCAAGCTTTTCAGCTCAAAAAAGCTAATAGTTTGAAAAATATCTTTTCAGCTTCTCTACCCAAACATAGCCTTAATCAACTAATACTTTTTCGAGGCTAATTTACGTCTTAAATTCTTGACTCGATATGGTTGTGAGGCGGACGTTTATCGAGTGTATACGGCTAAGCTAGCAATTACAAAATGATGAAAAGAAAGTTCCAAGAGTTTACCAATTGTACAAAAACAAGAAGTCAACGTCCTTATCATTTAGAGCTACTTCACTTGTATGCTTTCCCATTTCAACACTTCAATGGGCTAAAAATATTCCTCTACGTTTTGAACTAATATTCCATATCTGGCTTTGATGGATTTAATTATATACTCCCTCCGTCCCCTTTTAAATGTCCCGGAAGAGGGTGACACGAGTTTTAAGAAAAATAGGTTTGTGTGGTTGATATTAATAGATAAAGTAAGAATAAAGTAAGAATAAAGTAAGAATGATTTTGAGTCACACAAACTTTACCAAATAAGGTATGTGACAATTAAATAGGGATTTCCCAATATGGTAAAATGGGACATTTAAAAGGGGACGGAGGGAGTACATCATATTACCAAACCAGTCGGACTGGGCCCAGCCTTCCTCGACTCCTCATCAACCGGGTAATGAGGATTTAGATGGAGAGACCGAGGGAGTGAGACAAGGATGTATACGTGCAAACCCGGAAAGGGAGAAAAAATCATAGGTTCTTTTTGAACGGTAGTTTTCCAAAGGGGAGTGGGTGCTTTTTACTAAAAGAGAGCCAAAGAGTCATGGACTTAGGGATGGACCGGGCTCCGGGACGGGTCGGGGCGGGACTGGGGTTTTGGGTGGAGGGCGGTACCGGCCCGGGTTGATACCGGGACAAGGTCGGGCCGGGCTACCCGGGCAGGTTGGGTCAGGCCAGACTATTTTTTGATAATTTAGTTTAAAAATTAATTCAACAAGTGCTAGACAATAAAAAGTTAAAGTATATTTATTTCAAAAAGAATACAATTGAATATTGAAAAAATATTAAAACATTATTACATTTTCTAAAAATCAATCCGGATCTCCGGCACCGTCAATTGTTGTTTCCCCCATGCAGTGGCGGGTGGGGCGATGCTAACTTCTTGAGTTCTACGTTGGACCATCAATCATCGTGGAAGCAAACAAGCTGATGGATAGTCTACCCGGGGGGTATATATCCGAGGGGTTATTGCTGAGAATAACTTAGAGAGAAGTCAGAGCATAAGTAAGTAAGAGAGAGAGTATTCAGTATGAATGTCGTGGTTTACAACGGGGAAATGGGGTGCTATTTATAGTAGCAATAAATGCGAGACGGGGACACGTGTCAAGCATCCGACGGCCGAGGGGTCACATCAATCGGGGTGGCACTGGCGCTCCCATGTGGCCGCATTAAATGCGGTGGTTGGATGTGACGTTTGTACTTGGTACGGTGATCCAGGCGCATGTGAAGAGGATATTCTGTCAAGGTGGATGCCTTCGGCTGAAGGGTGCTGGGCCGAAGGCTCTTCTAACCGAGGGCTCCTACCTGCCGAGGGCTGCAGGCGCCGAAGGCTTGGTTTTCAAGCCTTGTTCTCCTGTGATGCCTCTTCTAACCGAGGGCCTCTACCTGCCGAGGGCTACAGGTGCCGAAGGCTTGGTTTTCAAGCCTTGTTCTCCTGTGATGCCTCTTCTAACCGAGGGCTCCTACCTGCCGAGGGCTGCAGTTGCCGAAGGCTTGGTTTTCAAGCCTTGTTCTCCTGTGATGTTTCTGAGCTCGATTCCGTCACTGGTAGCCTTCGGCCATAGGGCCGAAAGCACCCCTTTGCGTATTGTGGGCTGCTCAGAGCTCCATTTTGCTGGGCTTGGCCCGTTTGGGCCTGATTGTAGTAGAGGAAGTATGTGGGCCGGGGGTCCCTGGGCCATATACTCCATCAGGAGTCCCCCACTCCTTTTGCCGAAAGGTACTTGAGGGAAAAGGAGTAGCTGTGGTGATTTCCCCGAAGGCTTCCCTGTCCTGTTGGGTGCCTCATTTTCTCAATTCCCCCATATGTCGAGGGCTGAGAGCTTCCTGAAGGGAGTGTAAGTGTGTTGCTCGTATGTGTTTCTTTGTTGTAGTTTGTAAAGTAATGAGAGATTTGCATTTGTGTGCTTTGCCGAGGGCATTTGTTGACTGAAGGCTTTGTGTGGCTGAAGGCATCATGTGGCCGAAGGCATCATGTGGCCGAAGGCATCATGTGGCCGAAGGCATCATGTGGCCGAAGGCATTGTGTGGCCGGAGGCATCATGTGGCCGAAGGCATTCTGTAAGCCGAAAGCATCATGTCGAGGGGAGTAGATTGCCATTGTGATCTTGCCTCAGCCTGCTGTAGCTGAGAAATAGAAAATTTTTAACATTTGCGTGTTTTGCCGAGGGGAGTCCCCCAGTCCCCCACTCCTTTTGCCGAGAGTTTCTCGAGGGAAACAGGAGTAGAGTGATGCATGCCTTCAGCAGGAGCCGCCGAGGGGTGACGCCTTTTGCTCCACAATGGGGAGATGCCTCGTTAAAAACCTCATTAGGAAAAAACCCTGTGGGAAAAAATCCTAATGAGGGAAAAAGAGTACACCGGATGCCCTCAGAATGAAGCAAAAGGAGTGCACCCTTCGGCCTTGATTGTTGAGCGGCGGTTGTGTCCGTCTGCTGAGGGGATATCCAAGATCAGCCTTAGACCCTGCATGAAAAAGCTAAGGAGCTTGTAAGGACCCCCCGTTATCAAATAAAGGTGACGGAGGGGTGCAAGGCCAGGTGGGCCTGTGTGAGAGCCCCTGGCATCAAATACAGATGCCGGAGGGATGGAGACCGAGGGGCCTGTGTGATTGCCCCCGACATCAAATAAATATGCCGGAGGGGTGAAGGCCGAGGGCCTGTATGATAGCCCCTGGCATCAAATAAAGATGTCGAAGGGATGAAAGCTAGGCTGAGGGGCCTGTATGACAGCCCCTGGCATCAAATAAAGATGCCAGAGGGATGAAGGCCGAGGGACCTGTGTGATTGCCCCCGACATCAAATAAAGATGTCGGAGGGATGAAGGCCGATGGGCCTGTATGATAGCCTCTGGCATCAAATAAAGATGCCGGAGGGATGAAGGCCGAGGTACCTGTGTGATTGCCCCCGACATCAAATAAAGATGCCGGAGGGATGAAGGCCGATGGGCCTGTATGATAGCCCCCGGCATGAAATAAAGATGCCGGAGGGATGAAGGTCGAGGGACCTGTGTGATTGCCCCCGACATCAAATAAAGATGCCGGAGGGATGAAGGCCGATGGGCCTGTATGATAGCCCCCGACATCAAATAAAGATGTCGGAGGGATGAAGGCCGAGGGCCGTTGCGATGTGGAATCATGCTGAGGCCGAGGGCCGTTGGTGATGTGCGATCACGCTAAGGCCAAAACCATTATGACATAGGGTCATGTTGAGGCCGAGGGCCGTCTGATGTTGAGGCTGAGGGCCATTGTGATGTCCTCACGCTGAGGCCGAGGGCCGTTGTTGATGTTGAGGCCGAGGGCCGTCTGATGTTGAGGCCGAGGGCCATTGTGATGTGGAATCACGCTGAGGCCGAGGGCCGTTGGTGATGTTGAGGCCGAGGGCCGTTCTGATGTTGAGGCCGAGGGCCGTTGTGATGTGGAATCACGCTGAGGCCGAGGGCCGTTGGTGAGGTGAGATCACGTTAAGGCCAAAACCGTTATGACATAGAGTCATGTTGAGGCCGAGGGCTGTCTGATGTTGAGGCCGAGGGCCATTGTGATGTCCTCACGCTGAGGCCGAGGGCTGTTGTTGATGTTGAGGCCGAGGGTCGTCCTTATGTTGAGGCCGAGGGCCGTTGTTGATTTTGAGACTGAGGGCCGTTCTGATGTTGAGGCCGAGGGCCGTTGTGATGTGGAATCGCGCTGAGGCCGAGGGCCATTGTTGATGTTGAATCACGTTGAGGCCGAGGGCTTTTGGTGATGTGAGATCACGTTAAGGCCAAAACCGTTATGCCAAAGCCGAGGGCCATTGGTGATGTTGAGGCCGAGGGCCGTTGTGATGTTGAGGCCGAGGGCCGTTGTGATGTGGAATCACGCTGAAGCCGAGGGCCGTTGGTGATGTGAGATCACGCTAAGGCCAAAACCGTTATGCCAAGGCCGAGGGCCATTGGTGATGTTGAGGCCGAGGGTCGTTCTGATGTTGAGGCCGAGGGCCGTTGTGATGTGGAATCACGCTGAAGCCGAGGGCTGTTGGTGATGTGAGATCACGCTAAGGCCAACCCCGTTATGACATAGTGTCATGTTTAGGCCGAGGGCCGTCTGATGTTGAGGCCGAGGGCCATTGTTAATTTTGAGACCGAGGGTTGTTCTGACGTTGAATCATGCCAAAGCCGAGGGCCATTGGTGATGTAGAATCGAATTGAGGCCGAGGGCCTTTCCTTGATAGTTCCGGGAGTCCTTCGGGTGTATGTTCTTTCTTTCAGGCATCGACCGAGTGGGTTGATTCCCCGCCTCGACCGAAAGGGGGTCCAAGTGATCCGTCCGAGGGTTCGTCTGTTAGTCCCCCGGCGCTGGGCCGTCCCTTGATTGTGCCAGGAGGTCGTATGTTAGTCCTCCTGATGTGTGTTCCTTCTTCCAGGCTTCGGCCGAGGGGGTTGCTTCCCCGCCTCGACCGGAAGGGGGTCCAAGTGATCCGTCCGGGGGTTCGTCTGTTAGTCCCCCGGCGCTGAACCGTCCCTTGACCTTGGGGGGTCCCATCGTCTATTTACGGCGCGGGCTAGGCTTGGTCGGTTTCCGACGACTGCCGTTTCACCCCCAAGTTTGGGGATTTCGTCACCTCAGCCATTCTTTCAGGCCTGTCACCGTGCGTTGCGCGCCGGCGACGCGGCGAGCGTCCCGCTCCAAAAACGCGGGCCTTTTGCATGCCCCTCGTCTTTAGACACCATCGGCCATACCTGGGCATTTGGCCTCGAAGGGCCGATAAGATGTCTGGATTGTGTTGTAGTTTACTTAAATTCATAGAAACAAGCGGAATACAAGGGGTGCGTTGTTTGACAACGACTTTGTTAAGATACACGGCTCGAGGCCGAGGGCTCTAGGCCGAGGGGATGATAATGTGCCTCGAGGTCGAGGGCCCAAGGCTGTGACCGACGGCGAAGGCGAGGAACACGATTATCGGAGGTGGCGCTTCTTCAATTGGGGCTCCTCGAACTCCTCGTCGTCGCTGAACCTCCCGATTTCATGTTTCTTCGTTGCGATGTCCTCTTCTTTTTTATCGGTGTTCTCCCCGGCATTTTTCCCTGGGGAATTTTTGATGAATTGGTGGAGCTCACCCCGTTGAATTAAGAGTTCAATAGCCTTCTTTAACGAGACACAATCGTCTGTCTTGTGGGAGGTGCTTTTGTGGTAACGGCAATATGTGCCGCCTTGGTGGATGGCGTAGATCTCCCTCGCCGACCGAGGGTCCCTGGGGAAAAGGTCGTGCTCTTCCGCATAGTTGAGGATAGTGCTCACCGGATGCGTGAGGGGAGTCCTCGACATGTCCAACCGAGGGCGCCATTGGCGTTCGTTACGGCCTTGCTGGGTGTGACTTCGATGGTCTCGGCCTCCGGCCGAGGGCGTATTTGGGTCCGGCGTGTTGTTTGTCTTCTTCGATGGCTGGCCCTCATTCTTCTTGAAGGAGTGGAGGTCGTCGGCGTCGGCGTATAGGCTCCCCCGCTGGAGTGCTCTGAGGTATGATCTTGTGGGGTCGATGATGAGGCTCCGTGCGTAGGGGCTACTGCGGAGAACCCCCTGGAAGAGGACGAGGAGGGTACGCTCGTCGGCGCCCTCGACCTCGTCTGTCTCCTTCATCCACCGGTCAATGAAGGACCGAAGTGCTTCGTCAGGCTGTTGCTTGACGGCGAGGAGGTGGGAGAAGTGCTTTCTCACGCGCTTCCTTCCGGCAAAATGGGTGAGGAAGCGTTGGGCAAGATCTTGCCAAGAGTCAATGTTGCCCTCGGGCAATCGGTTGAACCATTCGTATGCTGGTCCCTCCAAGGTGGAAAGGAACCAACGACATAAGTATTCATCTGATGCCCCCATCATCATCATGTTGTTTTGATACCTGTTGTAGTGCTCCTGGGGGTCAGTTTTTCCTTCATAGGGCTTGATGAGTTGCCCTCGGTACTTTTCCGGAATTTGGGCCGCCAATACCCTTGGGGTAAATGGCGTCCTAGTTCGGAGTTGGATGACGGGTTCCCCGGAGCCTTCGGCAAATTTCCTTTGCATCTCCTCCATTTTGGCCAACATTGCCTCATACTTGAGGTCTGTATGAGGGGCAAAAGTGGTGGCGTGTGCTTTGGTGGCCTCCATCTCGTCGAGCCGGCGCTGGAGGGCCGCAATGATTTCGTCCCGGGGGTCCTTCGGGAGGGCCTCCGCCCCCTGCAAATGGACGCGGGCCGAGTGGGCCTGATTGATTTGATGGCGGGCGTTGTTGTCATGGAGAGGTGCCTTGCCTTTGTCCTGAGGGGGACGCCTTTCATTGGCCCTGGAGACGGATCCGCCACTTTCCTGAGGCCTCTGGAACGCCTTCCCCCCCGAGGCGGTCTTGGACCCCTCGGCGATCTTGCGCCCCTCCGAGTCTCTCGAGGGCGGAGGTCCAGAGTTGTTCGTTGTTTACGTTGTGGCGGTCCCGGGATTGGACTTCCTGGGAGGCCGTATCTTGGGCCACGACCCCCTCGGAGTTCCCAATCCGGAGGACCGGGTTCCCGAGGGGGTGTGGATGAGGGGGAGGCATAATATTCTCCCCGACCTCAGGTTGGAGGGGAACCAAAGTGCCGAAGGCACCCGGGTTCTGGGTGAGCGTCTGGATGAAGGCGGAGAGCGCCGATTGTACGTCGATTGTGATGACCGGAGGGCTAATTTGATTCTCGCTCTGGTCCTTCTTCTTGGCCTTGATGCCGAGGCGGGCATCGGGGGCATTCTGTTGAATTTGATGGCGTAGGTCGACAGCCGTCTGGTCCAACCCGGCGATGACACCGCCCCCGGGAGCCCTGTTGGAGGCTTCGGGGACGTCGACCTCGCCGAGGGCCAGGTTCCTGTCCTCTACATTCTTGGAGTTGGCATGAGTTGTTCTCACCATTTTAGCTAGGTGTTTTGTGTTTGGTCGAGGGGGAGGGTTTCTTACTTGATTGTTCGACCTCTCAACGAGAGCACCAAATGATGGATAGTGTACCCGGGGGGTAGCTTATCCGAGGGGTTATTGCAGAGAATAACTTAGAGAGAAGTCAGAGCATAAGTAAGTAAGAGAGAGAGTATTCAGTATGAATGTCGTGGTTTACAACGGGGAAATGGGGTGCTATTTATAGTAGCAATAAATGCGAGACGAGGACACGTGTCAAGCATCCGACGGCCGAGGGGTCACATCAATCGGGGTGGCACTGGCGCTCCCATGTGGCCGCATTAAATGCGGTGGTTGGATGTGACGTTTGTACTTGGTACGGTGATCCAGGCGCATGTGAAGAGGATATTCTGTCAAGGTGGATGCCTTCGGCTGAAGGGTGATGGGCCGAAGGCTCTTCTAACCGAGGGCTCCTACCTGCCGAGGGCTGCAGGCGCCGAAGGCTTGGTTTTCAAGCCTTGTTCTCCTGTGATGCCTCTTCTAACCGAGGGCCCCTACCTGCCGAGGGCTACAGGTGCCGAAGGCTTGGTTTTCAAGCCTTGTTCTCCTGTGATGCCTCTTCTAACCGAGGGCTCCTACCTGCCGAGGGCTGCAGTTGCCGAAGGCTTGGTTTTCAAGCCTTGTTCTCCTGTGATGTTTCTGAGCTCGATTCCGTCACTGGTAGCCTTCGGCCATAGGGCCGAAGGCACCCCTTTGCGTATTGTGGGCTGCTCAGAGCTCCATTTTGCTAGGCTTGGCCCGTTTGGGCCTGTTGGGCCTGATTGTAGTAGAGGAAGTATGTGGGCCGGGGGTCCCTGGGCCAAGAATATTAAGAGCCCAAATCAATCTTAGCCCAAAATCTTAGCCCAAGCAAGTCTCTTTTAAGCTAAATCCCTAGAGAAGTTACGCTACCTTCTTCGATAAGAGCCGCTGAAGCACTCGAAAATCCTTGGTCCGCTCTTTTCTTCTCCGCCTTTGAAACCTTCCTTCCATACCATCGGACCAAGCTTGTGTGTCATCACCTCTTGACCAGGTAAACTGAATTCCATTTTTTTATCTTGTACTTCTTCTGGGATTGTCTAAAAGCAAGTATCAAACACCTAAGTTGTCGGAAAGCTAACATTAGTCGGCAAATTGAGATTGGCAGAGCTAACAAGCTGATTTTAGATCATGATAATTAATTGAGTTCTCCCTAAAATATCATCCATACATGATGTTATGGTTCAAGGAATAATTTGTAAATTAGTGGGTTGTTAGACATGGACATGGCTGAAAACGTTTTAGCTAAATGATTTTATTTTCTTCTCCGGTTAAACTATTTTGGGTTTATTTCAATCAATTGTAGACCAGTTTGGCTGCTGCAATTCTTTTAGGTTTAAAAGGAATTCACGTACAGTTTTGAAATCATTTTTTTGTTCTGGAAAGCATACCTTTAAAGTCAAACTTGAGTAGTTCATTGGGTTATCGTGGATTCTTTTAGCTTCAGTTGGGATTCTTTTTACAAATTCAAGTAAAACTATGTAGTAGAATAAACTCAGTTAGGTTTGGGCAGATTTGGGTTTTTACCAAGCATATTTTGTTTATCCACTTACCAAATTAATGCCTAAATTGGATTAGGTGCCACTTGCAGATCTTTAATTTGTAAAATCTTCGTTTTTATGTCCAGTACAGAATCTGTAGATTCTATTATCCTGAACTTTTATGACTTGAACTCATGTTTGAGTTAGCACAGCCTTTCCACTTTTAATTGTAGTAGTTCCACAGCCGTAGCAATATTTTCCAGCCAATTAGCTTTATATGGGAAATAAAGATTTGTATTGATTATTACATTTAATTTAAAGATGATTTAAGAGAAGAGCTTACTGGAAGACATTATCAAGGTGCCACACTTGTTTGAGTAGTTTGAGTTCAGCTTCTATCAGGTAAGTTCACTACCACCTGTACATGTTTGTTCAGCCAAATGAAAGAAAGAAGTCTTGGTTGATTTTTAATAGATGATTTTTAGACTATTTGCTATTATGTAAACTTGGTGAATTATTTGATGAGTTATTTATTTGTCATATTTAGTTATGTTTATCATTCTGGCATAGTCAGGATTATGTCAGTACTTTTATTTCAAGATTTTAATGATGTTTTTATTCAAACGTCACCATGAAAAGAACTAATATTTAAAGTGAAAGATTAGGTGATATGTACTCGGGAACAAGTTCCCTCAGATTATCAGTTTACCAGTTTCAGAGAGTCCGATATGTTTAGTGGGTCGCTCCCCTGAGCTGTCGGATTGGCGTCTTTGAGTACATATCACGGGCCCACAGTTAAAATTAGCCACAAAGATTTTTACAAAAAGTTTATGAGATCCCTTTTATAAAGTTTTACAGAAAGTTGTTTTTGAGATACCTTTCAGAAAGTTTTACAGAGATGTTTTGAGAAAGAAATTTTGAGATCTCTTCAGTAGTTTTGAGAAAATATTTTAGAAAATATTTTCTTTTGGGATCTCTCTCAGAATTAATTTGAGAAGCTATTTGTTAGTTATTTGTTTAGTGCATGCTTATAGCCTAAAGTTATCTATTGATAAATTAGCATAGACTTCTCAGATATTTTTGTGGATCCATAGTGACTTAGTAAGCGTAAAGCTTATCAGTTTTTTTCTTCGCATGTACAGATACTAAAGGTAAGGCCAAGGCCTATGAAGATGATGAGAGAGTGGAACGCGTGCCGAAATGAGTTAACGGGAACGACGTTGGCGGCTTCTAGCTAGTTATTATTTTATTTAAGTATTTCAGATGTTATAATAAAGTGATTATTGTTACTCTATTTTATTTGAGGATTTCAAGTTTTAGTAAATTCCTGGATCTAGGTGGTTATCACATTTGCTGGTGATAACTAGATTTTATTGAGATTTTATCAGGGTTATTTCTTAAACAAAAGGTCGTTATATTGCAGTTTATTTTTAAAAGTAGTATGCTAGTGTAACGTTTCGTTTAACCCTGAGAGGGGCGTTACATATAGTCATAACAGGAAAGACCGGGGCGAGATCGAATTGAAGCAACATCATGAACACATATGAAGCCATCTAGTTGGAATTCATGACAAGTGCAAGTCCCTTCTCTTAAATTGACAACATATGATCTTCCTTTTATGTCAAAAACCTCAAACTCAAAATTGCATGATGGCTTAACCTGTAAATACAATGTGTGAAAAGTAAAAAAAATATGTTTAATAGTTGAAATATAAAAATTTAAAGTTTAAAGTCACATAGTGTATTCAATGACCTGCATTAAAGCTGCACTTGCTTGAGATAAAATAGGCAGAGAGCCTAGAATGGTTAGCTGCAACAACTTCTCTACGATCACAAAACCATTTCTGCATTGTGCCTAGAATAAATTCTACCAACTTGCAAATTGGATACTCACGAGCAGTGACAAAAACAACATTTAGAGACTCTGCATTATTGGACATCATAACAGAGTATCTATTGCGACTAGCATATGCACGAGACCACTTGTTGTTACCAATTTTTTCCAAGTACTTTAGTATACGAGGGTCATCATAATCAAGCATGGATAGATACTCTTCACATTCATGCACTGAACCTGCCCTGGCTGCCTGTAAAAATTTCCAAGACACCGAACGTGCAGATCCACGAAATTTGGATTTTATATTACCTAAAACGTGGTAAACACAAAAACCTTGTTCCGCGTGTGGAAAAACTGAACGCACGGCATTTAAAATTCCTTCATGACGATCGGACACGACATATAGGTCATCCCTGTGTTTAAGAGACTTTTTCAACATCTGGAAAAACCATGTTCAGTTCACAGTGTTTTCAACACTACAAATAGCAAATGCAAGTGGAAAAATTTGTTTGTTGGCATCCTGAGTGCGTGCCATTAGTAGTGTTCCTTTATAATAGGACTTCATAAAAGAACCATCAACAATAACTACTGGAATGCAATGTTCCCATCCAGCCCTCCATGGCGCGAGAGACATAAAAAAATACTCAAATTCTCCATTTAAATTGCAAGAATATGAGACAATAGAACCTGGATTTGCTTGATCCAGCATATAGCACAAAGACGACATCCTATTATAAGACTCGTTTTCAGATCCCTGAGCCAACTTCATTGCAATTTCCCTTGCATGCCAAGCTTTTTTATAAGACATTTTAATACCATAAAGTCTTAGCATGTCTGCAATAATATTTTGAGGTGTGTAAACTTTTTTGGAGGTGTCATCATATTCATGCTTAATGAGTTCGGCAATAAGAGATGCAGTTGCTTGACGACTATTAGCTTATCTAAGATCAACTGAACATGTGTGTTTGATATCAAATCTGAAATATTGAATGAATCAAAATGAGAACTCAGATGTATAGAAATGAGAATGAAGTGGTTATTAAGAATTGATTTCAATGCAGTAACATATGAAGAGAAGTAAAAAAAATCAGACCTTTGCACTTGAAACAAGCCGCTTTCATCAACACGGACTCCTCGGGTAGACCACTTGCACTCTCGATCGATACAAACTACATGCAACACGTTAGGAGATGATGATTTTGTCATGTATTGGAAACAATTTGTGATTGCAAACATCTACAAATCAAAATCCAGTTCTTTCTTGCTTTTATAAATAGCATGGAGAGCAATACGAGTGGGGTGAAAATGGGAGACAGAAGATGGGAGAGGAACTCCACATGAACCTGGCGAGACATCATTATACGAATCTTCGTCAAAAGAATAAGGCCTCACAACACTGCATTGAATGTTGGAATCCTGCTCTACACAATCACCAGACCATGTGGTTGTTTCATCCGCTCCATCAACTACTTCCAAACCTTCAACATCACAGGACTCATTATCACAATCATTTGGCACACCTACAATACATTCATTCACACATTAAAAAAGAAAAATGAAATTATAAATAATACATTCATGATATATAAAGTATAAGACATAAAATAATTATACGAAAATAAATAAACAAACTGACCTTCATGTCCATGAACTACTTCGACACAGAGGGTAGGTTATTCAGTTCTGACTGAATGCACTTCATTTGAAGATAAAACATCAAACTAGAATCATCATTGATAATAAGAGGGAGAGGGCATGCTTCATAAACGTATGAAATCCGTATACGTTTGTCGGAATATTTGAAGCCCAAGGAACCATACACAATGGCGCAGAATTCGTGAAATGAAGATGATAAAGAAATATCAATAGAAATAGCGGATGGACTGTGAAACTGAATGTTACCATCCCACTCTCCATCTACCTTCATCATCACATGTATGCTCGGAGATTGGTGCGGATGACCTAGAAACTCCATGGATAGGGAAGAAACTCCACGTATGCTTGAAAAAAACCTTCGCGGTATATTTCTTGAGACATGAGCAAGGTAGTCAAAGTCGAAAGGCGCACTTGAAACGCTAGGGGCCTACCAGCGCCTGAGGCGCAAGGCGCAAATAAAGCGCTCGCCTGACTCTGGTGAAGCGCATTACTTAGATAAAATAACATATACTATTCTATAATTACCAAATATGATGTATGTAACATCATATTGAACCAAATGCATATAAAATCCAGGATTCAGCCATTTAAAGTCATGATTTACAAAAAATAAAACACCAAATTCAGAATTCATGGCTTTAATACTAAAACTATAAATAAAAGACAATCAAATTGGAGCCTATTTCCCCTTGTTAAACTTGTGAGCCTACATAGTACTATTACTTTATTAATAACATAGCAATATACTAGTGCTGTGAGTATCATAGAGTAATACAGAGTATTATGACTATTATATACAAAGCAATATACTAATGCTGTGAGTAATATAGAGTAATACTGAGTATTATTACTTTATTATATACATAACAATATACTAGTGCTGTGAGTAATAGAGTAATGCAGAGTATTAATACATTATTACGAGTAATATAGAGTATTATATACATAGAAATATACTAGTACTTTATTATATACATAGAAATATACTATAAGAGTATTTGGATGAAGAAGACGGCATGAAAAAGAACACATATCTTGTTTAGTGGTGTGAGGGAGAACTGAGTTTGCTTAAGATGATGAAGAAAACTGAAAGAACTGGCTGGTGTAGAGCAACTGAGTCAGAAGAGTGAGTAGGCTGAAGAGCCGATGATGGCTAGTGATATAACTTCGTCGCAAGGTTTTAAGTGGTTTAAATGGTTTTACCCTATTATTTAGATGGGCTGAGTGTTATTAAAGATATGGGCTAATTATATTTTAAAGTTTTAAACCAAAAAAAAGGCTTGTCAGCCTTTTCTGGATCAGGCGAGCCCGGCGTGCACCTCTTGTGCTTCAGCGCTTCATGCGCTTAATGCGCTTATTCTGCGCCTGACACAGGTACGTGCGCCTCCCCTTCTCCTAAGCGCTGAAGGCCCTGCTCGCTGCGCCTGGTGCGCTTAAGCGCTGGGGCGAGCGCTTTTGACTACCTTGGACATGAGGAATCGCTGATATCTTGACTTACCTATTTTAACGGATCCATCGATTAATGTAAAACAAATATATGGAAAGAAAAGAAGACGAAGGAGTATATTTTGCCCAAACATACTTACCGTAATAGTTTTATGAGGGCAGCGATGGAATGAAAAAAAATAAGTTGCACTGAGGTCATATGCTTTGGTTGACCGGTAAAACATATTAGGCATAAAAACGTTTAGGTCAGATTATGGGAAAATAGAGGAGTCTTAGTCATACTAGGGGTAAATTTCTCATATAATAATTGTATAACTAATTTAAATAGATATAATATACTACGTATATTAATAGGTGTAGAGAGAATTGGAGAAGATAGAGACGATTAAAGAATAATTAGAGATTAGGAAGAATTGGTGTAGGAAAATGTTTAGAAAATAGAAGTATTTATAGATTTTTTTTACCCAACCCACCCCAAACCCCCCAACCCCCCAGACCCCCTCTAACGGCTATAGAGTTGTTTGGCAACGGCTATGAGCCTAGGAGGGGCTGCAAAGCCATTTTTTTTAATATAGCCGTTGGCCCGGACCGGCCGGGCCGGTTCGCGATTTCAGAAGCCCGAAGCCTGTCCCTTTTACCCCCAGTTCGGGCCCCCATTCAAGGTCCTGGTACCGCTCAACGGGGCGGGTCAAGCCTGCACAGTACCAGGCCGGGCTGGGTCCCGGGTCGGGCCGACCCGTCTCAGTCCATCCCTACATGGACTTGCTATTACAAGGGGGTCAAGTACAAATTTGTGTAGCGAAGTACTGTTGTGAGCTTCTCTCTAGAATAGCAGAATGGCCACCTCTCCTTTGGTAGGAGTATATATAGGAGCGGATGAGCACTAGGCAGAGGCTTGTCAAGCATTAAAGACATCTGTTACCTCGTGAGTGGACCCGTACTTGAGCTATGTATGCTTCTAGTCCTGACCCTGCCAGCTAGCACCACCACCGGTTGGAGGGACATGACCAATTGGGCCAACCACTGGGAACAGTTGCTCGAGCCAGACTTAGAGAACAATGGAAACTATCTTCAATCTCTGGGTTTGAAGCCATGCTGGTACAAATGCGCCGGCCCATCAGCCTGGATACACTTGTTATAAATTAAAAGTATAGTTGAAAAAGAGAGTTTGTGGTTATGGTTTGACCAGGAATGAGTGGCACATGTGATCCATTCTTATGGGTAGGTTTCACCATAATCTGGTGCATCATGCACCAGATGCTTTTCACCACTGATCCACAAACAGTTACACAGTATATTCTTGATCAAAGGTGATAACAACCTCCCAACGATTGTTTGGAACTCCATCAACCACATGGAGCAAGTCATTGGTGTTTAAATATGTAGAGAAAAAATAAAAAGCAGAACAGTAGTTTATGGCACACAAGGAAAGGAAATGTAGACACTTTAAGAAACTAGAGCAGCTGTTAACAAAAACATATGAAAAAGTACTGCTTGTGTACATCTTCAGGGAGTTCAGGCGCCATAACATGAATATTTAAAAAATAACAGAGGAAACATGAAACAAAAAATTCAGGTCAGATTGCCATACGATAGAAAACACATCACATTTTGTGCAGCAACTCAATCAGCTCTGCTTTCTTCAATTTTGAGTACCGTTTAACACCACGAGACTTTGCAAGCTTTCTCAGTTCAGGCAGTGCCATTTCCTCGATCTTCTTACCACCAACTTCATCATCATCGTCGTCATCGTCATGATCATCATGTATGTCACTAGTCTCATCATCCTCTGTTATTTCATCAAACACATCCTCATGTAAACCAATTTTATTACCTTTCTCATCATTACCAGCAGATGCAACTGTCTTCAGAGTAGCTTCCTCAGAAGAATAACTAGGCTGAGTCTTGACCCTTGAAACTGGTGACCTCCGTCTGAAATCCGATTTCGGACGATCCAACACAATTGCTTCATTTTCTTGCTTTTCATTTGACACGTCTGTGGGACCGGAGTGGTCCTGAATGGAGTCAGAGCTGTTACCAGTTTTCTTCTCTTTCTGAACGGAATGTTTCCTTAAGAGCTTTAAAAGTGAATCCACGGTTTCACCCTCTATACCAACTTTACCCTTTGATGACTCCGGCCTCTCCACTTTCTTTTCTCCTTTGACCGCTACTTCTCTTTCACGGAGTTGGGCCTGAACCTTCCGGAACAGTTCAAGAATCTTTCGTTCTCTTGGGCGTAGAGTTGCAGTAGTTGGGGCTTTTGATGTTTTAGAAGATAAAATATCAGACTCTTCTAGGTTCTCATAATCATTGCCATCTCCACTTTGCCTGTTCTTATTACTTCGGGATGTTCCCTGCTTTGTGTACTTTGAATACTCCGGAGTCTTTCTAGGGTTGATAGAACTACTAGTAGCACTACAAGCGAAAGATGAACTCCTGAGAGTAGGTTCTAGGCATAAAGCATTGACCTTTCCAAATTTAGCACGAGATGGACATGGTGATATGTTGTTCACTAGTCTTAGGGATAGCCCAGAGCAGGGAAAACATTTTCCATCTGATAAACCACCAAATCCTGAAACAAGTTGTGGAAGAGTATTCTCTGAAAATTTAGCAACAAAGAAATGGTAAAACTGGTTTAAACCCTCTCAGTAAAATTATATCAGGACTTTAAAACTCTCGAACCTATTGGGTATTGAGTGTCATAACCCTCGAACTACTTTAGAATGGTAAAACTGTTTTGACTTTTGAACTACTGAACTACTTTGAAACATTTTCCGTCTGATAAAATTATGCCTATTGGGTGTCATAACTTTCGATTTCAGCTACTTAAGAGGCCATTGAGCGTGAATGGTTTTGAATCACCAAATCTAGCAACTTGTATGCAAAGTAATCCTCTTGGTCAACTGAACTACTGTGAAGTACCAGCTCCCCTAAGGACAAATGGTTTATCAATAATAGAAACAAGCACCCACACCTTCTTTCAATAAAACATTATAATGTTTCAATTACTTATTCTCCGGTGTACAAGAAATAATAATCGAAAATAATGCTGGAAAAACGAAACAAAAGAGTTTGCGATTAGTGCAAACCTTCTGAGACTCAGGCCAATTAAAAGAGTTCGCGAGTAGACCAGGCATTTCATCAAACAGAAAGCTTGCAAATAGTACAATTTGAAAAATCGGTAGCTAATCCCTCCAAATGGAACCTTTAAGTTATCATTCCACAATGAATACCGCAAAGCTAATGAAGCAAAGACTAAAAAAGGGATTTTTCTTATAAAACCTATTCAGATGGAACTATGGAAATGTTGTGCTTAACACCATATTGTTGTGCCCCGTGAATCATATTCCGTATTATAAACAGATAGCCGCGAATAAATCAGAGATGTTAACCTGAAAAACATTTGGCATAGAAATCAATCTGGAACGACATTGCATTTGAACTAAGCGAAGCTTAGAGCCGTTCAAATGGCGGGTTTGCTCCACTCGCTATTGTGTGGATAGCCGTATCTCAGGGTCGTCACTCGTCAGTGGGCTATTGACGGTTTGAGCCTTCCACTATCTTCGTCCTTTTCAAATTTCAATTCTTTAATTAAAAAAATTGTTTAAAATAGGAGTAAAAATGCAGTCCGTATATCCTACACCCGGATGTACGTACATCTGGTCCAATTAAACAAAAAGCCCAATAACAGATACAGCTCATAACAAAAGTGGTCCATTATTTTACTGGGAAAAGTAGCAATAAGCAATTGAAACGATTAATACAAAAATGGAAAAGTAACTCCTCTCAAAAATTGAACTGCTTTCTGAACAACTGTTCGCAAAAAGAGGCTAGCATTCATAGCCTCCTTATTTGAGCTCAAAAAACGAGGACAACCGGCAGAATTTTTGGTGGAGTTTTGCCGGAGTTTTTGTGCATTTACTGACGGAGTTTTTGCTGGAGTTGGCGAGAACCGGGAGAGTTTAAGCATCAACTTGTTCGTCTTTGAGCATTGAAAACAGGGATGGACTTAGTGAGCGAGCATCAAATGATGTTAAACGTAGAAGAGCATGACAATGCAGAAGCATCTGAGAGGTATATCATATAGAAATTATTCCAAATAGGACTAAAACTATGGCAAAAACTCAAAATAGGACTTACTATGTTTTTCTTTTCAAAATAGGACCAAATTAGTCCTATTGGAAACATAGCTATTTTTTCCTTCCATTCTTACCCTTCCTTTAAATATGAGTTAATTAAATGTTTAATTCATAATACATTCGAAAAAAATTCAAAAATTCGTAGAAAAATAATTAAAAAATTTATAAAATATTTATAAAATAAAAAATTAAAAAAAAAATTTTATTTTTTTTTATTTTTTTAAAAAATTAATAAAAAATAGTAAAACTCCATAAAAAAAATTAAAAAAATATGGATGTCTTTCCCACCGCCTGTACTACCTCCCTGCACCACAATCTCCGGGCGGTGAAAAAATGCCATTTTTCCTAAAAGCTGCCATTTTTTTCCTGAAATGCCAAAAACATAGCATATTTCTCTTTGAAAATGCCAACATTTTCATTATTTTCTGCCATAAACGTGGTATTCGTAATGAACTTGGCATTTTTTTCCCCGGTGACTGGAGGTGGTGGTGCAGAGGCGGCAGAGGTGGCGATGAATTTTATTTTATTTTTTTGAGTTTTTTATTTTTTTATTTTTTTTATTTATTTATTTTTTGAAAAAAAAATAAATTAAATAATTATTATCGAAATATTTTTATTAGTTTTTTAGGATTTTTTACGAATTTTTATTATTTTTTATCATTTTATTATGAATTAAAACATTTCAATAGCTAGAAGGGTATATTTGTCCAAGACACACATAATTAGTCCTATGAAAACATAGTTTAGCTTTTGATCTTATTTGTGCCAAGTGAGTGACTTTTAGTCCTATTTTGATAATTAACCCTATATCATATAATACTGTTTTAATTTATATTTTAGTAATGATTAACGAATATACTTGCATGTTGCAAAAATTACAGAAAAAATGAAATGATCTGAACATATCTGAAGTAGATTATGAATTTGATGTGTTATATGTGTTGATTAAGTAAACCAATGGAGGATTTGTTCAATATACGAAATGTAATGCTCATTTACTCGAATTTAAGTGATATAAATTATTAACTATTTAGAACATGATAATATTGTAGTTAGGTTACATGTAATGTGATAGAATACTCATTGTGTGGTATGTACTACTTATCTGTGAATAAAGTGATATGTGCTTTAATTTTTCTAAATTTATTGAAGAATGTGATTATGAGCGATAGTGTGACAATGGTGTGCCATTAAAAATCAATCGATACTCATTATCTAATTACTGTTTAAAATTACTATATAGAATTATGAGTTCATGAAGTGTTGTGCAATTTTTGTTTTACATTTTACTTGTTCTGTAATACAGTTTCATAAATAATTTGTGTATGCTCATAATGTAAATACATAATGCTCAATTTATAAAACTTTGTCAGATTTTTATATTACCGAAAACTAATTTAAAATATACTAGTTTAAAATAGTGTTTGTAGAGAATTATTTGTATGCGCAAAACTTGAAAACAAATGCTTATTTTAAAAAACATTATGTGAATACTATTTTTACAGATGATGTTAAGTTACAAATGATGTGATACTCATTATTTGATTATGGTTGTTATGGAATAAAGGTACATTATAATTATTTGATTACAGTGTACTTATTAAGTACTGAAATGCATTTGTGATTCATGAATGAATATCTCATACTCATTTTAATTATTAATGAAGGGTTTTAGATGTAAGGCCAAATAGTGAAATGCATTTTACTATTTGGTATATTACTCTTAATCTTGATTGACATTAAACACCGTAGTAATATTGAATGATGACAGATGCATATGTGAACTTCTGTGGTGATTTCAATTGGTGCTTATACACAAATTTAAGTATTAATGATCATTTTTAATAGGTTCTATGCTCATTTCATTTGTTACTTATACACAATTTTAAGGACTGACCCCTGAAAGTTAAAAGCATTCAATATAAAAGTAGGTCAACTTATTTTATTATTAAAAAAAATCGGGGGAGTGTTTTTTCAAAGTATTAGTAAGTTAGGTATAATGGCATTGTGTGAGTAAAGTGACTACAAAATGAAATAGCTAATTTTATGTAAAAGTGTCTTTTTGGAAAAACAGTAAATATTTGTGTTAATTGCGAAATAGTAAATATACACAATAATGATGATTGTATTGTTGAATGGTGACATTGAATTCATGAAGTTTATATTAATAATTATTACTAGTAAAGTGTATGCTCATTTTATTTGTTACTATACACAATTTGAGAACTGATCAATTGAAGTTAAGAACATTAAGTATGAAATTAGGTTTACTAATTTTCTTATTAAATACCAATTTGGGAAGTGTTTTTTCAAGCAATATTCATTTCAATACTCATTTTGTTAACACCTGTTACGCATTATATTAGAAAGAATTACTCAAAAAAATATTATATCAGGGGAATGAATGATTCAATAAAAGTAAAAACAAAAACAAACACATAGAGAGAAAAGAACATGTAAAGTCTATAAGTGCACATTAGAGAAACTAAAATGATAAGAAAAGGATAAAATATGTTCTTTTTGAATAATAAAAAAAGTATGTAAACAAAAACAAAGCTTTTAAGAGTGTTTTCAATTTTCAGGGTTCAATAAGTGAGGTACTTGGTGCAGTTGACTTTTTCCTTCCTCGGGCTTGATTTGATTTAATCTCAACAACACTTTTGCGCCGAACATTTCTTTCACCTTTTTTCCTTGAACCTTTGGGATTAGAAATTGTACCAACTCCAATTGAAGCTGAATCAATGTCTGAGAAGTAAATACTGCCATCTTGTTCTTCAACATCATGTTTCAATTTTTTGAATGACTCTTCACAAAGCAGCCTCGCGGACGCATTAGAATCAATAGAACACAGAAGTTTGTGGAGTTTCCTTTGCATTTTTATTCTCCAAACAGAAGGCAAAACATTAGAAGTATTGGATAACATAGATGACTGGCTCTATTCATCTGACTTTGCTATTCGAGTCCAACGTTTTAAAACATAAGAATCAGGAAGAACTTCAACGCAGTGGATATGATATATACGAAGACAATGGCAGCACAGAATACCAACTTCTTGAAACCTCTTACATGAACAATCAAAAAAATGTGATGTCGTGTTATACGAAACCCAATGCGAAAACTGATCAATATGAGGCATCCAAACTAAATATCGAATAACAGAACCAAAACAATGTTTAACCTCATGTTTCAAAGACATAGCACGAACAAACTCTTTCTCAAAAAGCTTGTAAGCATCAATCGTGTAAATTCGAGAAGCTTTATGTAATATACCAAGATGTGGGATTGATATATCGGGGAAGCCATCCCAACAACGTTGTTGATCTGATCTCTCATGACTCCGCCATTCACTAACAGCTTCACAAAAAAGTGATAAAAATCACAAAGAGAAGACGTTGCATTCAACTTTCTAGAAAAAGAATTATTCGTTGACTCGCTTCTTTGTGATGATAAAATGCCAGCAGAAAAGTAATCTTTTGAAAATGTTGGACACCATTTCTCCCTAAGTGCATATAGTTTCTTCAACCATGCATTTTCAGAACAATTGAAAGTACTGACCATCCTGCAAAAATTAAAATAAAAAAGAATAATAGTTTACATATCACAATTAAGCCATTACTCATTTGTATTTGAGGCCCATTCTCTCACTCAAATACCGAGGGCTCAAAACTCTGAGGCCGACATTTTATCAAAGCTCTCGGCTGAATCCCCGTAGCACCTCTCGAAGATTGCGAGGATTGAGGAACTCAGTCTCTCAAGCATACACGCCAGCCTCGTCATGC
This sequence comes from Cuscuta europaea, assembly GCA_945859875.1. Lineage (NCBI taxonomy): Eukaryota > Viridiplantae > Streptophyta > Magnoliopsida > Solanales > Convolvulaceae > Cuscuta > Cuscuta europaea. The sequence goes on along the minus strand of CAMAPE010000031.1, from coordinate 1,429,461 downwards.
AAATACAACAAAGGTCAGAAAACTGGATCTCAGATATTGTCAACTTCATCTCCACAGGGCAGCTGCCCGAGGATGAAACCCGCGCCAAACTGGCAAAGATGAGGGCTCCAAGCTACACCATTGAAGATGGGAGGCTCTATAAACGATCCTACAACGGTACGTTACTCCGGTGCCTTCACCAAGATGAAGCCGAAGTCGCGATGGAGGAAGTGCACAGTGGCACTTGCTCAGCTCATTAGGGACCCTTCTCCATGTCCCGAAGGCTCATAGTCCAGGGCTACTTCTGGCCTACGATGGCCTGGGATTGTGCGGATCTCGCCCGAAGGTGCACCGCATGCCAACATTTTCAGAAGGCTCCCGGGAGGCCAGCAGTCAACTACGCCCCCATCAGCACAGCAATACCCTTCTCCAGGTGGGCATTGACCTTGTAGGCCCCCTGCCAAGGGGTACCTCCAACAACAGATACATCATCATGGCCATCGATTACTTCACCAAATGGGTGGAGGCTGAGCCCCTCGCCAGCTTACCGAGGCCAGGTGCCGCCACTTCGTCCTCAAGAACATCCTCACCAGGTTTGGTGTCCCCCACCAAATCATCTCCGACAATGGGACTCAATTTGAGGCAGCCCCCTTCTGTGCCCTCCTGGAGGCATGGGGCATCAAGGATACCTTCTCATCCGTTGCCTACCCTCAGGGCAACGGTCAAGTGGAGAACGCCAACCGAACTTTGCTTGAGGGCCTGAAGAAGAACCTCGAGGCCGAAGGGGGAGGCTGGGTAGAAGAACTTCACAACATCCTATGGGCCTACCGCACCACCCCTCGGCGGGCAACGGGTGAAACACCCTTCTCCCTTTGCTACGGATTCGAAGCCAAGGCTCCCACTGAGGTGACCCTTCCTACCCGAAGGGTGGCCCAATACGATCCCGAAATCAACGACACCAACATGGCCCTCGACCTTCACCTCATCTCTGAACTCCTAGAGCAAGCCTTCCTAAAGGCGGAAAACTACCGAAGGCACGTCAAAGGCTACATCGATGGCAGTGTTAACACCTTCTCCCCAAAACTTCTTGGGGAGGCCAAAAGTAGCAAGCATACTTCTGACTTTGTCAAGGAGGGTCCTATTCATTATATTTCAGCCAAACCATTTTGTTGGGGAGTATAGGGCACAATTTTATGTCTCATAATCTCACACTCAGTACACAACCTATCCATATCCTTATTGCAGAATTCTAATCCATTGTGAGTTCTAAGGGTTTTAACCTTACATCCAGTTTGATTTTCTACCATAATTTTCCATTCTTTAAACCTAACATACACATCAGATTTATGTTCTAACAAACAGACCCAGACTTTTCTAGAAAAGTCATCAATTATGGATAGAAAGTACCTCCTACCACCATGGGTAGGGACACTGAAGGGACCCCACACATCAGCATGTATGTAGTCAAAAACAGCTTTGGACTTAGGCTCACTAGGATAGCTAGAGGTAGGAAATTGAACCCTATGTTGTTTACCTAAGACACAACCCTCATAGAATGGTATAGGTGACACCAAGTCATTTCCAAAACACCCAGATTTTTGTAAAATGTTCAAACCTCTATTACTCATATGACCAAGTCTTTGGTGCCAAAGCACAGACTTATCAGTGAGTACAACATTAGCATTTTCCTAAAATGGTTTAGCATGAACAACATACAAGTTATTTTGTTTCAAGGCTTTAAACAAAACCAGAGAGTTTTTAAGGATTTTCAAACACCCATTCCCCCATTTACCCTCAAGACCACATTCTTCAAAAACAGAAACAGAAAGCAGGTTGTGCCTAAGATCAGGGACATGTCTAACATTTTTTAATTTGAAAACAGTTTCATTTTCAAATTTAAGACTTATGTCACCCATACCATGAACCTTACACTTCTTATTATAAGCTAGGGACACATAACCAGAATCAGAAGTACTATAAGAAGCAAACAGAGTTTTAAAAGGAGTCATGTGGTAAGTATAACCAGAATCAATTAACCATTCAAGTTCAGTTAGGTTGCTTAGGATAGAATTAGTCTGATCATAGACCATGAACACTTCTTCACTAATTTCCTTATTGGTCACAGAGTTGGCCTGTTCATTTCATTTGGGTTGGGTACAATCCTTTATGAAATGACCCGGGTTCCCACAGTTATAACACACTCTTTTCTTAGACTTGTACCTTTTCTTACCGGGTTGTCTACTGTTTTTATCTTGGTTATCCATCCTAGGGTACCTAGACCTACTCTTAGATCTGCCCCTAACAAAGAAGACTTCACGAGATTCCTTAGAGTGATTGATATGACCCCTAGAGTGTTTTAAGTCTAGCTCTTTGCTTTTCAAACCATTAATAACAATATCTAGGGTTATCTCATCCCTCCCATATTTAATGGCAGACTTAACATCATTGTAGGAATCAGGAATGGCATTAAGAAGGACAATAGGAGTATAGTCATCTATATGTTTATCCCCAGCTTGCTTAATATTTTGAATCAACTTATGAAAAATATCAAGGTTTTCCTCAATGTCTTTAGTTAGGTCAAGCCTAAATCTAAAGAACTTTTCCAGTAAAAACAATTTTCCAGGTAAGGAGGTATCAGTGTAAAGAGTTTCAAGTTTATCCCACAGACCCTTAGCAGACTCTAAGATTCCAACTTTCCTAAGAACCGAGTCAGACAGATTTAAGTAGATGGTGGAACAGGCTGCTTCATTCATCTCAGTTTGTTTAGACTTATCCTCATATTCTAAAAACTGACCAGTGACAGCTCTATACACTTTTTGTTGGATAAGAACACATTTTATCTTTTGTTTCCAAATATCAAAATCAGATTTACCATTAAAGGGCAGCATACCATACATATTAGAAGTCATGGTAAACAATAAACCCAAACAATTAATGAGCCAAATGTAATGCAGAGGCTTAGCCTTAGAAGGTTAGGCTGCGGACTAAGGGACCACGCAGATCCAGGGCTACTGAGGTGGCTGGCAGGGAATCCCTAGCCCTAACCTCAAGTGCCTTAGCCAACTAGGGTTTTACAGCCAAAGTATTATAATGGATCAGAAACTTAAGTTTTATTCAACAATTGGATCACCCCCTAACTATATGCAGAATCAAGGATGGAGTTGATTGCTAAAGTTAAATGTAGGTTGTTTCACTTAAGGTGAAAAGGAAAATCAATGGCAGTATAGTCATGAATAATAGTGGCATGAATTATAAAATGTGAAAGCGGTGTTACCATTATTGAAGCCCAACTTAGACAAGTTTGACAAAAGGATTTGTATCCCTAGAGTGGAACAGAGATTAAAAGAGCTTATCAGCCTGTTTATGTTTCTTGCCGTCAGTGAGGCATTGCAAAAAGATCTATATCATGTATAGAGAGAGCATATGTGTGTATTTGTGCTCAAGATGAGCATCCCAGGGTTTCTACCCAATTTCCCAGGGAATGGTACATGCCTTTGTACATCATCTCTAACCCGCCTTTATGATAGATAAATAAGTAAGAAAATAATCAAGTGATGGATTGCTGAATCATTCATACAATCTTCTGAAGCCTGATCTGCTCTTTAAACTTTGCTATGAACTCGTCCGCTTTCCTGTCAACCTCACTTCCCAGTTCCACATCATCTACGAAGCAAGAACCGGAATCTGAACTTGCATCCGAATTGTTCCATACACTGACAGAGTCATCTCTGGACTCCAAAATGTCACCCATAACACTACTGTCTTCCTTTATCCCATTCTGTTTTCCAGCAACAAATGTTGACTCCTGAATGGGGCTAACTCCAACTTTGCTGCCTCTCTGTGTGTTGATTAATGGAGTGTCTTCGCCATTGCCTCCTTCAGTTATGCTATCCAATGTCATTGAGGATAATCTTCGATCATCATCAACAAGCCCACGCGATCTAATTGTCCTCACTGATTTTCCCATTAACGGACCCTTACGACGCACCGATGGTGTCTTTTCATGAGAGGAATACAAAGATTGGATTCTTTTGTCTATCAGTAAAGAAGAAGAAAAAGAAGAAGAAGAATCCACTGTGCCCTCATTCTTGCCAGGTACATCGGAAGAAGGCAAGAAAGACTTCGCAGCTTCTTCTCCATTATCTGATGATGATGATGACGACGACAACGACCGGGACTTATAAACATCTTTCTCCTCGATACGATCATCATCAATTTTGACATTTGGGGGATGAGGAGGGGCAGATGAGGAAGCTTTTGTGGGAAAGGAAGAGGTGGGGTTGGGTTCCAAAGGTGCTGGGCGCCAGAATGACCAAGATCTAATATGCCCATGGTTAGACTCTCCTCCCAAGCCCAAGGGTGCTTCTCTCATCTCACCACTACTGCTATTATAATTATTACTATTTGTCATCATGAATTCATTGAACTCATCATCATCTTCATCTTCAGCAGCAACCTGCCGCGGTGTGGGTGAAGACCTTTCGGAGCTAGACTCTGCTGCATCTCTGTAATCAGAAATGACTGTTGGCTGCTGTGAAGAATATTCCAGAAGAAGATGACCATCCATCATCTGATCTCCTTTCTCCAAGGAGTTTTGGATTTGGTGGGAATAATAACGAGAGGGGGAAGAGGCCTTGGAACTGTTGTTGCTCTTATAAGATGTTGTTGACCTATACTGTCCATTAAACTCCTGCTGCTCATCATATTCCAAAGCTGCAAGAGGCATAACTTTCCTGCAACTTTCAGCATCCCTCTGATCGGATGGATTGAAGGGAACTATGTCTCTTACATCCACAAGATCACTAGACCTACCAGTAGCAGAAACCATTCCTGATGAGTGTTTTAAACGTCTAACCGGCAGTCCCAAAGGCCTATTATGATAAGCATCATGGGAAAGAGGGTTAATGTCCTGGAATTCAAAAAATGAAGACATATCTGAAATGGAAGAGAGATAGGAATGTGATGCATCAATTGTGGAATAAGGTCGCGAGTGACCGCCCTCGGCGGTGGCCTCACTTTTCTTGACAAGCAGAGCATAGCAGACGACAATGCCAATGAAGAGGAGGTGGAAGAGCTCCCATAGCTGAGGCAGGATTTGCGGTTTGAGAAAGTCAGGAGCTTGGGATGGGAAGAGCGGGATGGTGACAAGAGCGAGGATGACGACTCCATACTTGCGGAGGAGCAAGTTTGAGGGCGACGGCGACTCGTTCGTATCCTGCTCTTGTTTCTGTAGAGGCGTGAAGGGGAGAAAATCCGGTTGATATGTCTCCATTATTGCTTCCGGCGCAGGGTGGAGGAGGAGGAGGACCTGAGCTTTTTTTGACTGATAGATGAGTTACGTTGGTGCATGGGGGAAGAAATGTAGACTTCTCGAAGACTAAAAGAGAGAATTATTCCCTCAATAAAAGTTCTTTTCCTTTTTTGGTAAAAAAAACAGTGCAAAACAGTTCAAAACATTGTCCAAACAGTGTCAAACACTACCAACAAATTCCACTTTCTTAAAATGTGTGGAAAACAAATGGATACTTTTTTATAGGGACGGAGGGAGTATGTTTTTATTGCTTGAATAAGAATAAATTTCTGCCATGTTTGACATTAGGAATTTTATCAATTCAGGACCCGAAAGATAGATGAATTATCAATTCGGGACCTGAAAGATGAGATCTATCGATATAGGATCCGAATAATGAAAAACTATCAATCTAGGACCTAAAATTTCATAGGTTTTGATTTATTTAATTTTTTATTAATTCAATTGCTAAATTCTGATAAACTTTTCTTCACAAAAGTTTATTAGTTTCATAAAACTAAATAATATTTACAAATTTTAAGCTAAAAAAATTAATAAAATTTCGGACAACTTAGGTCCTAAATTGATAATTTCCAATCATTCAAGTCCTAAATCGATAGTTTTCCATCATTCGACTCCTATATCGTTACATTTCATCTTTCAGGTCTCGGATTGATAATTCATCTATCTTTCGGGTCCTGAATTGATAAAATTCCTTAACATTACTAGGCTTTAAAACATGATATTTTTTCCCAAACTCGTCAGATTACTCTTATTCAGAGAATAAAAAATATGATACTCATATTTTGGAATTTCAAAACATTTTGCTTCTATTTAGAGCAATATTTAAAAGTAAAATAGTTTGAACACTATGATTCCAAATTAATACTCCCTAAATTGAGAAATTAAAAATAAAGTTGGCAAAGAAAGTCACAAAGTTAGGAGAGTATTTTTTTAGTTTGACACGGCGTCCTCATTCTGCCCGTAAATTACTCAACCATGTTACTTCATATTTTGGAAAATGTTACTTTTTGTCTATTTTTAATCAAAGTCGGTAGGTATCACATTAGGTTTAATTTTTCTTAACATATATAGCTGTCTCTCTTTTGTTTAATATTTTAATACCAATATGATATTCATAAATAAATTTTGTCAAGTTTAACAGAAAAATAAATTTATAAAATAAATTTGTGAATGATTGAATTTTTTCTAAAAAGAAAACTAATAAGAGTTGTCCAATAGGAAATTGTTCTTTAAATATGAAATTGATAATGTTTTGAACAACTAAAAAAGAAAAGTAAAAGTTTGGGAGAGAATATTGATTATATTATGTGTGTGCTTTTTCTACTAATGAGTGCATCCTCATTTTACCCGTAATTTACTGAACCATGTTGTGTCTTGGGTCTTCTGTCGCATGGAAATGGATCCCCGCATTTGGAAAACTGTTACTCCTAGTCTACTTTTAATTGTTCCAAAAGGTGGAATCTCTCATTCCAAAAGCCCCACACCCCGACCTGACAGGATGATGGGGAGGTTAGTCACGATGACTCGAGCACCAGAATGGCAGTAGATCCATACACCCGTGCGCATCAGAGGCTCAGCCTTATTTCAGGCTCTGTGACCTCCACCCGGTCGCTGCGAAGATTCGAACCTTGGTTCATTGTTCCAAATCTCCCACCACTCGACCAACTGAGCTACCCGTTCGGATTCCTAGTCTACTTTTAATTCAAATGAGTTAGGTGCCAGTATGGCAGTATGTCACATTAACTTTTAGTTTTTTAACTAGTTTTTTAACTAGTTTTTTACATGCCCGTTACCCGATTGAGAAAAGGTCCAATGTATATATGTGAAATACATTTTTCTAATATTTGGCAATGGACCAGAGTAAACCATTCAATTGACATATAATGTAAATAGATCACTACGTAGGAGTGTGGTTATGCATCCAAAAGCTTACTTAAACTCGAACTCAAATAGTAATGATGTGACTTTTCTCGCACTTAAAATATGAAGCAATGTAGGATAAAGTACGAGTATTATCTTCACAGGGACAGAAAAAGGGAATTAAATATTGAATAGCTTCAGCGATTAAAATAAACAAAATAAATGCGATGTGCGAGCTTTAATTTTTGGAATTAAAGCAATGAAAAAAGGCCAAATTATAGGGATCGTTTTAATTAATGATAGAAGGAATATGTATTGATTTCAGGCAACCAAATTTTGGGGCTGATCAGGCTTAAACACATAAAAATTATTTATTTGAGCAACGTAGGTCAATACTAAGGTCTTACTGCTCTCAAGGCGTAGAATACAATTATTTAGAGAAATAGGTTAATCTCTCATGCGACAAGTTTCTAAACTATTGTCAAAACAAACGAGCATATGGCTCCCTAACCGTGCTAGCCTCTTAGCGAGCGATTAGATGTGTGTGAAAGTGTCGTCCTAGAATAATTTATTATCCCTCTAAAATCATTTTATGTACAATTATAATCCTAGTCGCAGTTCAAAGTTACAAAAGATATCAATTAAATTATTCAAATACAAATTAAACGATAATCATACATTTAAACCCTCAAGAACATAACCCTAGATCATGAGTAATGTACCATTCATCAATGCAAAATCCCTAATTAAAAGTACTCATAATTCATAATTGAAAAATCATCAAAATTAAGAAGGAAAGAATTATGTGTCATTAATTAAAAAAATAGAACTTACAAATAATCCCAAAATCCTAATAATCCAAGATTGATCGAAAACCACTGAAAAATTCGTCCTAGACACTCTTAAAGTTCTGTAACCTAAAATTGGGGTTTGCACGCTATTTAAATAGAAAACATATGAATTTGGGCCAAATTAAGGTATCTCGGTCGCGCGCACGGCGCCTGCGCACGGTGGTGTGCCATCCGTGCATCCGACCTACTTTGCGCGTCAAAACTACTGCACACGGCATTTGTCCCACGCATGCACGGAGTGCGCATCTTCCAATGGCCTCGACGAAAAATTCCTTTCTATAGACGATGTGTGCGGCACGTGCGCACGGCGTGCGCACCTTCGTCTTCAACTTTAAGCTCACTGCCATGCACACACGGCGTGCCTGTTTCCTGTGCACGGCGTGCATGTTTCCTCTGCACGGCGTGCGTGACCCTTTTTCAACTTTTTCTTCATTTTTCGTGCTCCTTGGGTCTGCGTTTGTCCCCATAGTCAATCCTAGAGCTCTTTTGACTTCAAAACCGCATCTTTAACGCCTCATATACCTTCATTGTCTCTTATCAACTCTCAGTTATGTCTCAAATCTTTCTAAACGATTCTCTTTTTGCGGTGTCGGACTTAGTCCCCTGATTTTCACTCTAAAAGTGCCAAACACAAACCAAAACCCGGTAAACAATGACTTGAGCTTGTTTAGTGCTTTGTGACTCATTTAAGTTAGGAAAATTGGTAAAACCCAATCCAAACACGCATCAAATGCATGTTGATATATAGATTTATCAACTCCCTCACACTTAAAGAGTTGATTGTGCTCAAGTGTATATTCATAGAAAAACAGAAAACTTGAGTGAACTCTTCCCTAAACAACTTCTTTGTGTCCTGACTAGAATGAATGACAAGAGTGACTGACAAAACTTCAAAATTCAGCAACGCACACAATTGATCTTGTTCTCGATCAAAAGGACTTGTGAAGGTGATGGTGAAAGGTGGAAAAGCCCTTCATTTCAAATTGGACTATCCTAATGGCGGCTCAATATTTTTTGGTGATTTGGGACTATTTCTAGGGGAAAAAGAATTCAACAAGACACTTAAACAACAACTATCATCCATGTCTATGCAAGAAGCAGACATGGTGTTTTGACCATCTCTAAGCTAAATCATAACAACACATTGATGTTTTGACGTATATTCGAAAAATCCTCAAGTCTCATCTTATTATGCTGACACATACATTTCGAAAAATCCTCAAGTCTCAACTTAAACAACAACTATCATCCATTCCCTTCTCTAAACTTGAGTCCATGCCTACAATGTCCTCAAGATATCAAATTCCTAGAAAATTGACTGCTCTTACCCCATTTCGAGCATAGGAAGAAGGCCAACAAATGGCTCTAAAAAAATTTCCTAATCACAACAAAATCAACCCTAACACCCTAGACACCAAAACTCTATCAAGAACTGTTCCCTGGTAAGAACGAAGGCCATTTAGGATCTGGAGCTCAAAATTGGTTAGTAGAACAAAAGGTCCGACTCAAAATGACTTATCCTAAAGGACTTATTCAATGGCTAGGAAACAATACTTTTCTCAAGGGTAACTAATGTCTTCTTCATTTCAACAACAAGAATAACAGTGCATGCAATTTAAGCCTAAACTTCGAAAACATTCTAGTCAGTCTAGTGCAACAACTGAATCAGTTCACAAAAACAGAGTTTAAAGAAGAGTAAACACACAAAAATTAACCTGAAATTTCCACAAATATACAAACGACTCATGTTCACACTAACAACATTAAAATCACACTACCAGATGCTCAAAGCCCAATGCACCCCACACTTAAACGGAGGATGCCACACTAATGCAACAATGATCTTGAGTGTGTGAAAATAACTCAAGTCAACGAAATTAATCAAACAAAATTCTGACAGTGCTTCCAAAGCTTTGGAACAACACGATAATTCGTGAACAATAGCTCAGTTAGCAACCACCAAACACGATAATTCCCCGAATAGTTAAAATTTTGGATTTTTTCCAAAGAAAAATCTTTGAAAAAATCCAAAATTTTAACAAGACACGGCTAACACAAGATCACAAGCAAGAATTTATCATCCAAACATTTTTTCCAAGCTAGGGATCTTTTGTTAGAAAATTGATACTCCCTCCGTCTCTTAAAACTTTGCCATCTTTCCTTTTTGGGACGTCCCAAAAAACTTTGTCATTTTCCCTTTTAATCAATTATTTTGTGATTTTTGTTATTTCTCTCTCCTCTGCACAAACCTCAACCATACAGTTTTACTTTATTATTCTCCGTGCCGGTTAACTTTGTCAGAGTTTTAAGGGACGAAGGTAGTATTAAAATGCGAGTTTAACCAGATAAAAAACCCGAGTTTAAACAAAATGCCCTCAAACTTAGCAAAATCAACTCTTGCTAACACAAGCTGGAACTGCCGCCTGACCGCCGGTTTCCAGCCGCCGCCGCCGCCGCAGAACCGGTCACCGCTACAAATCCGGCCGTTGTAACTGTAGATTTGTCCGCCGTCGCCATAGATCTGGCCGGATCTGGCCGCCTCCGACCCCCGGCCACCGTCCCTACAGATTTGGCCTCCGTCGTTGCAGATCCGGACTCCGTCGCTGCAGATCCGGCCTCCGCTACTGCATAATCAGCATCCACCGTTGCAGATCCGACCTTATGCCAAAATTTTGATCAGATTGCCATCATAAATCGAGAATGCCATCTAAATAACATTTTCAAAGGAAAATATGAATTTTTTTATGAGTAAAAATGTCACTTTCATGGCATTTCAGAATAAAGTTGAAATTTTTTAACCACCAAATATAAAACTGAGCTTTCGTCGTGTGACGAAAAGGTGAAACAAAAGGAGGGCACTTAGAAGATGGGCATTTTTGAAGAGTAAAAATGCCATTTTAATGGCATTTTTAAATAAAATTTGGCATTTTTTTAAAAATTAAGCAAATGAGGAAGATGATATGGAATACAAAGGAGTGATTGAGGAAGACGAAGAAGAAGCAAGACAGGGGAATAACGAATCTGAATTTCAAAACAGATCTGAACTTGAGATTGTCGCCGGCCATTGCTCAACGCTCGCCGCCGCTCCTTGCTGTTGCTCGCCACTTGCTGCCGCTTGTCGCCACACCTTCACCGCTCGCCGCCGCTTGTTGTTGCTCGTCGTCGCTGACCGTTGCTTGCTTCCCGTTCGTCGAAGTCGCCCACTGTTCCAAACTTGCGCAAGTTTGAGCGGAAAATGAAGGGGCCAGTGGGGTGCTGCACGGTTGAAGTAAATGCAGGGGTAATATTGGAACAAAATGAAAATTTAGTCCTATTTAGATTTTAAAACAAAAATAGTCCTACGTGTGCACATTTAGTCTTTTTTACTCCTATTTACAACCATTTTCCCATAATGATAATATATGTATATATAAACATATCAAAATGAAAACCAACGGGTGTTCCCATGATTCATCTTCTAAGGAGCCTTAAACAACCTTTGACCAAGCTTATTACATATTAATCGGACCACTCAAAATGTAGTTTTGAAACGTCCCAATTGAAACAACAATAAAGCTTCCGTTTATTATCATTATTAAGATACTAAACATTTCAGAATTCTAGTCCATAATTTAATGGCCTTTTTAATCTTGAGATATTATCCACACACTTTTAAAACATTCCGAGGAGAATAATATATCAGGCCACCTTACGTGATACTAAATTTCTTATCACATAATATTCTATAAAAAGACCATGTATTTTTATTTAGGACAATATTCACCCACCATATTCACTTTACAACTTTTACAACTATGGATTCTAATCACCAATTGAGATAATTAAATTCAAATTTGAAAGTTGTACTTTGATAATAATAAGCCACTCCCATTACATATATTTATATTACACATATATTTCAGGACCCAAAAAAGTTGAGATCACTATATTTCAGGACACATATATTCCAATATCTTTGACTTCTTTCAACATCATTATAAGTCCTTGCACCCCACTATTTTTCATCCCCCCCTTTAGCATTGAAGGCAGGGGATATAGAGGCTAAGTCGAAGGGTTGGACTACTTGACGGTCCATTCCTTGAGGAGTAACTCTTCACCCTTACCACGAGGCAAGTGTGGGGATGATCCTCCCTAAAGTTGTGGTGCTTGCCACGAGGCTGGGCTACTTGACGGCCCTGATCTTGGTTGAGCACCTCTCGCTTCCGACCCCGCCGAGCTCTTGTACGAATCTCGCAGCGCCGAGCTCTAGTTCATATCTCGCAGTCTGGAAGGTGGTCAGCTCTGTTGGAATATTGATAGTATTTCAAATGAAAAAATACTTTATTGATCAATTTTATAAATTAGATATTTTTATATTCTATTAAATATATATATATATATATACTTAATGAATGTTTATCGAGTACTTCAAATATTAACGTTAGACACTATAAAGATCCATTTACTTTGGGGAGTTGTCATACGTATGTGTATCCTTATTAAATTTTAAAATTCATTGTTCAACAATTAAAATTAAACAATGAGTGTCTGAGTGGGATGCATAAGTCCCATACATAACGTATGTCCCATATTCATACAATGATGGCTATTAACTAGTAACGTTAATATTATGCTTAATTGCATGCAAACGTCTAATCTATTTGATTTACTAGTATGAATGTTGCTTTTTAATTGTTTTCCACCTGAGCCGCAACGTTATAATTTTGTTAGTATAAATATACGGGCATACTTCTACTTGGAGGGTGTGATCATTATCTTCCTCACAATTGTGCAAACTTCAAATCATTCTTCTGCTGGATTAATATAATTTTCACTCTCGTTGTTCTGTTATCGGCTTACGCTGAAAAGCTCGTTTTATCTTGGGCAAAGCTTTTCGCTAGTCTGAAATACTTTCTTGAGGACAGCGTTCACTTTCTCGAGCTATTTCCATCAACAATCTCAAGAAAGTACTTGGCGTCGGATATGCCTGCACACATGATCTCACAAGGTGTCGCCGTCGCACTCATCGTGACTATGTTATTTTTGCATGTGTGGTGCGATTTAGACTGGAGATGGTGAAGAGCTCGTGTACCTAGCGGACTCTAAAACCGTTAAGGTGCATGGAAAAGGGAAAGTTCTTCTGAAGCTCACATCAGGGAAAACTTTATCACTAAATGATGTGCTGCATGTGCCCGAGATTCGGACTAATTTGGTTTCCGTTTCTCTCTTGGGAAAAGTTGGGGTTAAAGTTTCTTTTGGTTGTGACAATTTTGTTATGACAAAAAATGACGTTCTTGTCGGAAATGGCTATTGTAAGAATGGACTTTTTGTGCTTAGTATTTCTGAAATATTGCATGATAATGCTTCAGTTTATTTAATTGATTCTTACAATGTGTGGCATGCTAGACTAGGACATGCAAGTAATTCTTATATTAAAATGCTAAATGATTGTGGTTTGATTTCTAGCAAAAATAAAATGACACTAGAAAAATGTGATGTTTGTGTTCAATCTAAACTAACCAAAAAAAACTTGTCCCTCCACATGTAGGGAATCCGAATTGTTTAGTTTAATTCACACGGATTTAGGTGATTTAAAAACTACCATCACTAGAGGTGGCAAAAAATATTATGTCACCTTTATAGATGATTTTTCTAGATACACTAAAGTTTATTTGCTTAAAAATAAAGATGAGGCTTTTGATAAATTTTTGGTGTATAAATCTGAGGTAGAAAATCAATTAAATAAAAAGATTAAGAGAGTTAGATCGGATAGACTGGGTGAATATATTTTATTTAATGAATTTTGTGAAAAAGGGGGGGATAATTCATGAGGTCACTCCGCCATATTCACTCGAATCTAATGGAATAGCTGAAAGAAAAAATAGGACACTAAAAGAGATGATGAATGCTCTTTTAATTAGTTCCGGTGCACCTGATAATCTTTGGGGGGAGACTATTCTTTCTTCTTGTCACTTACAAAATAGGATTCCTCGTAAGCACAATAAGAAAACCCCTTATGAATTGTGGAAAGGTTTTGCACCTAATTTGAAATATTTGAAAGTGTGGGGGGTGTTTAGCAAGGTCTTATTGCCTGATCCTAAGAAGAGAAAAATTGGTTCTAAGACTTCTAATTGCATGTTTATTGGTTATGCTGAATCTAGTGCTGCCTATAGATTCCTTGTTTTGCAAAGTGATGTGCTTGAATGTGATACAATTGTTGAAACAAAAAATGTTGAATTTTTTGAAAATGTGTTTCCTTTGAAACGTGAACACAAGACCATTGCACCATATAGTGAGTATGATCCATTACAAGGAAATGAAATCTTTAATGATGATTCCTCTAGTGATTGTGATCCATTAAAAGAAAATGATACTTTTAATGATGAACCTTCTCTTTTGAGAAGAAGTAAGAGGCCAAGGATAGAAAAATCTTTTGGAAATGATTTTTATACATATCTTGTTAATGATGAGCCTTTAACTTATTCACAAGCTATTTCTTCAAAAGAAGTTCCATTTTGGCTTGAGGCCATACAAAACGAAATTGAGTCAATCGAACAAAATAAAACTTAGGTTTTAACCGATTTACCAAAAGGTTGTAAACCAATCGGATGCAAATGGATTTTTAAAAGGAAATTAAATCCGGATGGTTCAATTGATTAATATAAAGCGAGTCTTGTGGCGAAAGGTTTTTCTCAAAAACAAGATGTTGATTATTTTGATACATTTGCACCGGTAACGCGTATTTCTTCCATTCGAACTTTAATTGCCTTGGCTTCTATTCACAAACTTTTTGTCCATCAAAGGGATGTTAAAACTGCGTTTTTAAATGGTGAGCTAGAGGAAGAAATTTATATGGTGCAACCGGAGGGTCATGTAGTTATTGGTCAGGAACACAAAGTGTGTAAGTTGATCAAATCTTTATATGGTTTGAAACAAGCTCCAAAATAATGGAATGAAAATTTTGATGAAGTATTATTTGCTCATGGTTTTACCTCACTAGAAGTAGATAAGTGTGTATACACTAAATGTGAAAATGGTGTGTGCATTATTATTTGCTTATATGTGGATGATATGTTAATTTTTAGTAGCAACCTTGAGCTAATAAATGAGACAAAATCCTTTCTTGCTTCAAAATTTGTTATGAAAGACTTGGGGGAAGCAAAAGTGATTTTGGGTATGAAAGTCATAAGGAAGGATGATGGTATTATACTGTCTCAAGAGCATTATGCTGAAAACTTCTAAAGAGGTTTGGACATTTCGATGTCAGTCCCATGAGCACCCCTTATGACTCTCATATACACTTGAAAAAACATAGAAGTGATCCCGAGGCTCAATATGAGTATTCCCAAATTATTGGAAGTCTATTACACTTGATGAATTATACGAGGCTCGACATAGCTTATGTTGTCGGAAGATTGAGTCGATATACTCATAATCCAAGTGGGGATCATTGGA
Organism: Cuscuta europaea; assembly: GCA_945859875.1. Lineage (NCBI taxonomy): Eukaryota > Viridiplantae > Streptophyta > Magnoliopsida > Solanales > Convolvulaceae > Cuscuta > Cuscuta europaea. The sequence continues at coordinate 1,414,023 of CAMAPE010000031.1, read as the reverse complement.
CCGCGTTGAGGCGGTTACTCAGATATTTGAGAGGTACCATTAATTATGGTATATTTTATAGTGGGTCACCCGCTGTACTAGAGGGATACAACGATGCTAATTGGGTCTCTGACTCAGATGAGATAAAATCCAACACTGGATATATATTCACCCTTGGAGGTGGTGCCATTACATGGAAATCAACCAAACAAACTATAATTTCTAGATCCACTATGGAATCCGAGCTTATTTATTTGGAAGTGGCTAGTAGTGAAGCGGAGTGGCTGAAAAATTTCTTAGCAGAAATTGCGGTTGGTACAAAACCAACATCATCTGTGTCTATTCATTGTGATTGCAGAAGTGCAATAGATACTGCTAAGAAAATGTGTTATAACGGGAAGAATAGACACATTCGTTTAAGACATAAAGTCATTAAATGATTATTGAAGAATGGAATTGTGTCCATTAATTTTGTGAGGTCACAAGGAAATTTAGCGGATCCTTTGACAAACGCCCTAGGACGAAAATTGATAACCGAAACATCTAAGGAAATGGGACTTGTGTCACTTTGAAACAAATGGGGATGAGAACCCAACTTGTGTAATTGAAGATCCCATGAAGCAATTTCAAATGGGTAATAACAAGTCTTCCATTTAGTTCTGCTAGCCGAACTAAAATTGCTCATTTCCATGATGTGAGATATAGACTAGAAACCGCATTCTTTGAGAGGGTGAGCTAAAAGCTCTTAATGATTATCATAACCCTTAATTTTAGGGTGGTGTGCAAAAGCGGTACACACTTGATGATATCACCTATATGAGTGTGAGGTGGGGCCGCCTCCATGAAGCATGACAAAACTTCTAGAGCACTCATGAAAACCAAGCACGTGCATGGCCTTACGGCGCACAACAGCGTAATAACGAGAAATTGTGCGGGGTGAGACACGACCGTTAAGACCCTGATTTACCAATAGTAGCTTGTTGGTTTCAAGAAACTATACGTTTCACCAAAAGCTCGGTTTATTAAGACTTAATCGTCTCGGTTTGGTTTCAAGTCTACGGACACCAAACTTAAAGTCACATTCATTTAATCCAGCAGAAATTTTATAAACTATTTTAAAAATCTAAAATTATTCATTTGAAATATGTGGGGGATTGTTGGAATATTGATAGTATTTCAAATGAAAAAATACTTTATTGATCAATTTTATAAATTAGATATTTTTATATTCTATTAAAAATATAAATATATATATATATATATATATATATATATATATATATATATATATATATATATATATCACCTATATATATATATATATATATATATACTTAATGAATGTTTATTGAGTACTTCAAATAGTAACGTTAGACACTATAAAGATCCATTTACTTTGGGGAGTTGTCATACGTATGTGTATCCTTATTAAATTTTAAAATTCATTGTTCAACAATTAAAATTAAACAATGAGTGTGTGAGTGGGATGCATAAGTCCCATACATAACGTATGTCCCATATTCATACTGATAGATAGTGTACCCGGGGGGTAGCTTATCCGAGGGGTTATTACGAGGAATAACAAGAGAGAAGTCAGAGCAAGTAAGTATAGAGAGAGAAAGTATATTGTAAAGTGTGGAGCGTTTTCAGCGTGGTTACAAATGGGGAAATGGAGTGCTATTTATAGTAGCAATAAATGCCGGACAGGGACACGTGTCACGCGTCCATTGGCCGAGAGGTCACCTCAACTGGTTGGCGCTGGCAACCGCATGTGGCCGCATTTAATGCGGCTGTTGGATGGGACGTTGTACAGGGTACGGTGATCTGTACGCATGTGTCACGGATATCATGTCGGAAAAGGTGCCCTCGGCTGTAGAGGACTAGCCGAGGGCTCTGAGTACCGGGGACCCCCTCGGTGCCGAGGGCTCCAGGTGCCGAGGGCTATTGTTTTCCACCGTTTTCCCCAGTAACTTTGTTTTGCTGTCTTGGCCCTCCTGTGAGAGTTAGAGCCTTCGGCCAGGGGGCCGAAGGCACCCCTGGTGCGCATTTGTGGGCTGCTTGGTACTCTGGGCGCTGTGATTTGGGCCTGTTGGGCCTTCTGGGCCTGTTGGGCCTTGATTGGAGTAGTAGGAGTCTGTGGGCCGGAGGTTCCCGGGCCATATACTCCATCACATACAATGATGGCTATTAACTAGTAACGTTAATATTATGCTTAATTGCATGCAAACGTCTAATCTATTTGATTTACTAGTATGAACGTTGCTTTTTAATTGTTTTCCACCTGAGCCGCAACGTTATAATTTTGTTAGTATAAATATACGGGCATACTTCTACTTGGAGGGTGTGATCATTATCTTCCTCACAATTGTGCAAACTTCAAATCATTCTTCTGCTGGATTAATATAATTTTCATTCTCGTTGTTCTGTTACCGGCTTACGCCGAAGAGCTCGTTTTGTCTTTGGGAAAGATTTTCGCAAGTCGGAAATACTTTCTTGAGGACAACATTCACGCGACTCGAGCTATTTTATTTTCTGACACTTTTTGCAGGTTTATCCGGCCGAATTTCCATGAATTAAAGTCTGGAATTAAAGTCCGACTGCTTGCACCTCTCGCTTCCGACCTCGCCGGGCTCTCGTACGAATCCTGCATAGCCGAGCTCTAGTCCATATCTCGCGGTCTGGAAGAAGGTCATTATCAAAATCACTGGCGCAAATCCCAACAACGTAGAATTAAAGTCCGGCTGCAATACAACGCATCTCTGCGAGTTCCAGCCGAGCTCACTTAAAAACCTCGCGTCTGGATGATAACTGTCGGGCCCACTTCTCAAGCCCCGCAGATCTCTCAGAACCTACTTTCCAGGTTCTATTTACATATTACAGCTGTTTGGGATATTTTACAAAATAAAATACCTTTGCAACAGTCATTCACAGCAAGTGAAGCAACTGCCACAACTCTGCTAAAACATTTTCATCACACACTGAGCAAGTGCTCTTGGATGGCATGAGCTCAGGTCAGTCAACAGAGGAGGACTTTGAGTAATAAAGTCACCTCACCTGTTCGACGCACCTGTTATCCTTACACTGTGATTAAAAAACAAACCAAACCAAAATTTTCAAACTATTTTCCTAAGGAAAAACTAGTCCCAAAGAGCTTTGTCGAGAACAGGACAACAGACAAGCAAGTTTCCAGTTGCAAAGGAACTACACAGCCTAAAGCTCTGATAAGTACATATTACAACACGCATTTGATGCGTGTTGGGGTTGCATTTTGATAATTTTCCTAGCTTTAAGGTGTTGCAAGTCTCAATTTTAACTCAAGTTATGTTTACCGGGCGTTGGTTCGAGTTTTGTGTCATTTGGAGTCAAAATCAGGATTTTAGACACCAACACCGGCGCTTGAGAAGAAATAGGGACGAGTTGAGAAACATTAGAGATTGATTTGAGAGCTTTGGAGTTCACCGGGAGGTTTACGATGAAGAGTTGAAGATAAAAGAGCTCTAGGATTGGCTACGGGATCAAAAGAAGACAAATAGAGCTTGAAAATGATGATCAGGATGACCTTCTGTTAATCATTCAAGCATATCTCCTTGTAGAGACATCCAATGTACACGTTTCAAGTTCAATATGAAAGCCAACTTCAAGGTATACAAATCATGCGAAGACACCTTTTCGAGAATCTGATAGGAAGAATGTGAAAACAGACGACGAAGTCAGATGATCCCTGTTGCGATTTCAGAATGAGACATTCCACCATTTTATTCATATCTGTTGATTGGATGATTCAAATCCAATTCGGAAAATTGGGGTGGATAGAGGACTTCATTATCTACAACGTTCAAGAAGGAAGTAAAGTCAAAATCGGACGTTTTACCCAAGCCGTGCGTGCCCCGTTTTTGTTTCCTAATTTAAGTGCGAATTTCTTTGTTTCCTAATTCAACCCGAATTGCTTTGTTTCCTATAAATAACACCTCTCTAACCCTAATTAAAGGGGGAGCTTAGAGAGAGCCCTAGGGACGAAATTTCTTCTACTTTTCCATCTTGTTCTTCAATTCCCTTGGATTATTTGTAAGTTCCATCTTTTTAATTAATGACAATTAATTCTATTCTTCGCAATTCTATTGATTCTTCAATTATGAGTTGTGAGTAGTTTTAATTAGGGATTTGGGGTTGATGAAGGGGTTAATCATGATGTATGGTTAGGTTCTTGATGGTATAAATTGCATGAATGCCATTTAATTTGTGTTTGAATGATTTAATTGATATCTTTTGTAACCTAGAATGGCCACTAGAATTACAATTGCTTATAGAATAAATTAAGAGAGATCTAATTTGTTCTAGGACACATTCACACACACACTTAATCGTTCGCTAAGAGATTAGTAGCGATTAAGGGGCCGTAAGCTCGTTCGTCTTGGCAATAATTTAGGATCCTGTCGCATGAGAGATCAGCCTGGTCCCCTAAATTATTGTACTCTACGCCGCGAGAGCGGTAAGAACTTAGTATTGATTAGCTAGGCTCAATTAAATTAAATTCATGTAATTAAGCCTGATCTGCCAGAAATCTGATTACCCCGGAATCAATCCCTGTTCCCTTCGTTATTAATTAAGAAGAACCCAATCATTTACTTTTAATCGTTTATTTGCGATTTTAGTTTTCTCAAGCAACCAAATCTCGCACGACCGCATTTATTTTATTTATTCTTTATCGCTGATTTTTAGTTAATTCTTAATTCCCTTTTACCGTCCATGTGGAGACGATACTCGTACTTTCACTGCTATATTACAATCTTTTTAAGTGCGAGAAAACTCACATCAGTTTTTGGCGCCGTTGCCGGGGACGGTGTCGGATTTTTGGGTTAATTAATATCAGCGACTCGTTTTTTTGTTTTTCGTAGGAATTTTGTCAGCTAACCTTGCAGGTCAGCTCTGTTTATGCATACACGTTCTAAGAGGGGAGAACCGCTAATCCCTCTTAACCTTGAGATCGAAAAGCTCGCCAGACAGAACCGCAAGGCTCAAAAGGAAAAGAACGCCATGGATCACCAGTCTTCATCTGGAACCGCATGGATGTCGGGTAACCCTAACCCCACATCTCAACAAGATTTTTATGTCAACACATCACCCCAATCTTCACCACCAATTTCACCTAGAAACCCTCCTGGTTTTCAAAATTACCGCACTCCGATCTTTTCCCAAAATCAGCCCTCACCACAATTTAATCTTCCTCCATTATTCCAACTTTTTCAAAATACCCCTACTGATCCTGAAACCAATTTTCAAAACCAAGTTTATGGGATGCAAGGATCAGGACAGGGTATTCCAGTTTTCCAACCAAGACAGAACCCACCTCCAGTCATTCAACCTACTGTCCAAAATCAGCCCCAATACCAGAATCCATATCCCAATCAGTACCATAGACAACCCCAAGTACCACCCGCTCAACCACAACCAGCCCCCCAGCCTAGACATCAGGAGCCTCCACCCAATCCATATGTACCGCACAACAATCCAATCTATCAGCGCCAGACCATTGCAGAGTTCCTTACGCCAAACGTTTCAGAGTACGATAGCATTCAAGTGCCAAGAATTACTGCCAACCGTTACGAGATCAAGCCGGCGGTGATAAGCATGGTATCCAATAATCAATTTGGAGGAGGCCCTACTGAAGACCCAGTGGCGCATATTACCCGCTTCCTGAGGATGTGCCAGACTTTCAAGATACCTGGGTTAACTGATGATCAGGTACGGATGATGCTTTTCCCTTTCTCACTGAGGGATGATGCGCAGAGGTGGTTGGACAGCAATCCTCACCATCACCTCCAGACTTGGGACCAGCTCCATAGTGCCTTTATTAAAGAATACTTCCCTACATCAAAGGCTCTGAAATTGAAGAAGCAGCTACAAGAGTTCAAACAGAGATCCCTGGAGACTTTAGCTGAAGCATGGAAGAGATTCAAGGTGCTGAGGAGAGCTTGCCCTCAGGGCAATTTGACTAATTGTGAGATTCTTTCCTTCTTCTATAGCGGACTTGGTAATGAAGGGAAGATGATGCTTGATGCTTCGGGCGGTGGAGCCTTTCCTGATCTACCATCCGAGGAGGGGGAAGAACTAGTAGAGAAGATCGTTTCAAACAATGCATCTTGGTACAGCGACAGAAGTGCTCCTCAACAACAGGCTCCGGGCCTATACGAGATCAGTGATAATTCTGCTCTCTCTGCACGAGTAGATACATTAGCAAGCATGATGCAGAAGTTAACAACCAGCGTGTCTGATATGGGAAAAAAGATGGATCTTGCTCTCTCGGTGCCCAGTGTTAATATGGTAGCCCCCGGCCCTACGAGTCCTGCTTGTACCATGTGTGGGGGACTCCATTGGCCACATGAATGTAATATGATGGCGCACTCGGCAGCCCCTGGAGTGGAGCAAGTTGAAGCAATGCACTTCCAGCGACAAGGCTACTACAATCAGCCCTATGGACAACAACAACAAGGGAACTACGGGCAAGGAAATCAGCATCAACAGCAGCCTAGAAATTATACTCAGCCCCAGGCGCCTCAAGGCCAGCAACAAGCTTCTCAACCAGTGCAAGGGAGCTTTAGGAGAGAGACTGAACAAAGATTTTCTAGCATAGAAGAAACACTCAAGAAATTGTTGCAAATTCAGCAGCAAGCGGACACAAGGATGCAAAACATGGAAAAAACAATTGGGCAGCTCGCTAAAGCCATGTCTGAAAGACCGCAGGGATCCCTCCCTAGTAATACCGAGCCAAACCCAAGAGAACATGTTCAGGCAATCACCTTGAGGAATGGAAAAGAGCTAGAGCCTGCTGCCACGAAAAAGAAGCCCGATGAAGTTGAAAGTGAACCAGCTGTCCGTGAAAAAGAAACAGAGAAAGATGAGGGAAGAGAGGCGGCGGCTGCACCAAAACAGCCCGTTCCAGTAAAGAATTACACCCCACCTCTCCCCTATCCGGCGCGATTGACTAGAAAGAATGACAGTGACCAGTTTGGTAAGTTTTTGCATCTCATGAAACAAGTGCAAATTAACTTACCATTCGTGGATGCACTAGCACAAATGCCCAAGTACGCGAAATTCATGAAGGATCTACTGACGAACAAGAGGAGGCTGGAAGAAGCGTCAACTGTGACGCTTAATGAGGAGTGTTCGGCCGTGATACGGACAGATTTGCCAAAGAAGCTTAAGGATCCAGGTTCATTTACTATCCCTTGCTTTATAGGAGATCTTACTTTTGATAGGGCCTTGGCTGATTTGGGTGCAAGCATTAATTTGATGCCTTTTGCTTTATATGAAAAGCTTGCACTTGGTCCACTTAAACCTACACGTATGTGCATTCAGTTGGCTGATCGATCCGTAAAATATCCCCAAGGGATTATTGAAGACGTGTTGGTTAAAGTGGACAAATTTATTTTTCCGGTAGACTTTGTTATTTTGGATATGGATCAGGATCGGGAGGTACCATTGATTTTGGGCAGACCATTTTTGGCAACTGCCCGAGCACTTATTGATGTTGGAGACGGTAAGCTTGTCCTCCGCGTTGGGGATGAGTCTGCCACCTTTGACATGTCCAAAATAATAAAGAGGCCCTGTCAAGATAGTGCAGAGTGTTTTTACATGGATGTGATGGATTCTTTGGTGGAGGATTGCATTCCTAACATGCTTTCTGATGAAGCCTTCTTTGATCTTCTTTTGGATGAGAGTCTTTCAGCAGAGGATCTTGAGCTTCTCCCTAGTTTTGATTGTCTTATGATAGGTGGAGAGGAGGACTCAAGTAATGCTAGTGATGTGAAGGGGAAGGAAGAAGATTTAGATGAGGTGGAGAAGGAAAATTTTCAAACTGATTCTTCCATTATAACACCCTCTCCATTAAATCTAAAACCTCTTCCCTCCCACCTTGAGTATGCTTTTCTTGATGATAGTCCTGACCTCCCTGTTATTCTTGCATCTGGGCTTGAGCCATCCCAAAAATCTGCATGTCTTGATTTACTTAGTGAACAAAGGGAAGCTCTAGCCCGGAAACTTTCTGACATGAAAGGAATCAGCCCTGCTTTCTGCACTCATAAAATTTTGATGGAAGATAATGCTAAACCGGTAGTGCAACCACAAAGAAGACTGAATCCTAACATGCAGGAGGTGGTTAGGGAGGAAGTCATCCGTCTGTTTGATGTAGGCATTATTTACCCGATTTCAGACAGCCCTTGGGTCAGCCCGACCCAAGTGGTTCCCAAGAAAGGGGGGATGACTGTGGTTAAAAATGAGAAAGATGAGATGATTCCGACGCGTACGGTCACCGGATGGCGGGTCTGCATTGATTATCGAAAATTAAATGCCGCCACCCGGAAGGACCACTTCCCCCTCCCCTTCATTGATCAAATTTTAGAGAGGTTAGCAGGGCATAAGTTCTACTGTTTCCTTGACGGGATGTCGGGATACTTCCAGATCCCCATATCCCCAGAGGACCAGGATAAGACCACATTCACATGTCCATTCGGTACCTTCGCATATCGAAGGATGGCGTTTGGATTATGTAATGCCCCTGCTACCTTTTTGAGATGTATGCTTGCTATTTTCGGGGATTTTATTGGGAAGTTTATGGAGGTTTTCATGGATGACTTTTCTGTGTATGGTGACACTTTTGATGAGTGCTTAGAGAATTTGAAGAAAGTCCTGGTTAGGTGTCGAGAGGTGAATTTGGTGCTTAACTGGGAGAAGTGCCACTTCATGGTTAGTGAGGGAGTGGTCCTAGGGCATAAGATATCGAGTAGGGGAATTGAGGTTGATCCGGCTAAGGTTGATGTTATTTCTAAATTACCTCCCCCTACCTCAGTCCGTGCCATTAGGAGTTTTCTAGGACACGCAGGTTTCTACCGTAGGTTCATCCAGGACTTTTCTAAGATAGCCCGACCCATGACTAAGCTCCTTGAGAAGGACACACCGTTTGACTTCTCAAAAGAGTGTTTAGAGGCTTTTGAGTGTTTGAAGGAGAAACTGGTCAAGGCACCGGTGGTAGTAGCTCCTGACTGGTCTTTGCCCTTTGAGATTATGTGTGATGCTAGTGATTTTGCAGTAGGAGTCGTTCTTGGGCAGCGTCGAGAGAAACACTTTCAGCCTATTTCTTATGCTTCTAAGACTCTCGATAGTGCCCAGGAAAATTACACTACCACCGAGAAGGAATTGCTTGCTGTTGTGTTTGCTCTTGACAAGTTTCGTCCTTATTTGATTTTGTCTAAGGTAGTGATATTCACTGATCATTCTGCTCTTAAATATTTGATGCAAAAAGTGGATGCTAAGCCTAGATTGATTCGGTGGATATTACTACTCTAGGAGTTTGATATTGAGATAAGGGATAAGAAAGGGGCTGAGAATTTAGCAGCTGATCACTTGAGTAGGTTAGAGAACCCCTTTCTTGATTCCTTGAGTGAGAGAGATATTGAGGGTACTTTTCCTGATGAGAGACTCTTGCGTATCGTTGATGAGGTGCCCTGGTTTTCTGACATCGCCAACTATCTGGTTGGGGGTGTTGTTCCTTCTGATTATACACCTCATCAACGAAGGAAATTTTTTGCTGATCTGAAATATTATTTCTGGGAGGAACCATATCTTTTTCGTATTTGTGCTGACCAGGTTGTTAGAAGATGTGTTCCCCTTTGTGAAGGAGCTGAAATTCTTAAACATTGTCACTCAGGACCAACCGGGGGACACTACTCTTTCAACCGGACAGCCCGTAAGGTCTTGGAATGTGGTTTCTTCTAGCCCACTTTGTTTAAAGATGCTCTAACGTTTGTGCAGGAATGTGACAGGTGTCAACGCACCGGGGCGGTTACCAAGAGGGATGAGATGCCCCAGAATTTTATATTGGCTTGTGAGGTATTTGATGTTTGGGGCATTGACTTCATGGGACCGTTTCCGGGTTCTAAGGGTAATAAATTCATTCTCGTTGCTGTGGATTATGTTTCTAAGTGGGTTGAGGCCGAAGCTCTGCCCACGAATGACGCTAGAGTTGTAATTCGTTTTCTGAAGAAATTGTTTTCTAGATTTGGAGTGCCACGAGTTTTGATAAGTGATAGGGGCACCCACTTTAGGAATGATCCCATGACACGCCTTCTGGCAAAGTACGGGGTCACTCATAAAGGGGGCGTCCCATATCACCCTCAAACTAGTGGCCAAGTTGAGAATTCGAATAGAGACATTAAGACCATCCTTGAGAAGACCGTTGAGACCCATAGGAAGGATTGGTCCGATAAGTTAGATGATGCGTTGTGGGCATTGCGTACAGCGTATAAGACACCCATTGGCACTACTCCGTTTCACCTGGTTTATGGGAAGGCGTGCCACCTTCCGGTAGAGATTGAACATAAGGCCTACTGGGCCTTGAAAACGCTGAATAAAGATCTTTCATTGGCGGGTCGTGAGCGGCTTTGGAAGCTCAACGAATTGGATGAGTGGAGGCTCACGGCCTACGAAAATTCTAAGATTAGTAAGGAGCGTACCAAAGCCTATCATGATCGGCATATCAAACAGGGAAAACAGTTTAGTAAAGGAGATCAAGTTCTGTTGTTCAATCCCCGAATGAAAATCTTTAAAGGAAAGTTGAAGTCTAGATGGTCCGGTCCTTTCATAGTAAGCGAAGTTTTTCCATACGGTACCGTTGAGATAGACCATCCAGAGAAATGCCATTTTAAAGTGAACGGGCACCACCTGAAGAAGTACTACGGAGGACCGCTAGACCGCGAATGTGAGGTGACCTTTGTCACGAATTTTGAGAGATGAGTGCGTGGTTGCGTCGGGCAAACGACGTTAAAAATAGCGCTTCTCGGGAGGCAACCCGAGCTTACTTCTGCATTTGTTGTTGTTTTGTTTGTTTTGTGTGTTTTGTTTTTGCAGCTCAGGATCTTGTTGTAGAGATGATGTGTCAAGGATCACTTTACTCAGTTTAGTTATGCACCGACCAACGCCTTTGGGAAGTTCCTAAGACTCTTACTCGCCTGTTTTAATAAAATGACTTGAGATGATTTTGAGCACGCGTGACCCTTTCCTCTTTACCCCTTTGTGCATAGTGCATTTTTGGTCATCGAGGGCGATGCCAAAGTTTAAGTGTGGGGGAGTGAATTGGGCAGTCGGGCAGTAGTTGTTACATGTGATTATTAGAGTTAGCATGCGCAGGTGTTAGTTGTATATTCATAGGAAATTCATGTCAAATTTTTGAAAATTTGTCTTTAAACTGTGTCTTTGTGAGCTGCTTAGCATTTTGACTATGCTTTTAAAATGTCCTTGAAGTGTTTAGGCTTAAATTGCTTGCACTATAATCTAGTTGTTGAAAGGATGAAGGCATTAGTCACCCATTGAAAGAATTCATAAATTTTCCATCCCACCTGAAAAAGTCCTTTAGGAGAAGCCATTTTGAGCCTAACTATTCCTTGTCTACCCAATTAATTGAGCTCCATAGCCAAATGGCCTGTTTTCTTACCCGTGAATATTTCTGACGTAGTCTTCATGTTTAGGGAACTAGGGGATGAATTTGCTAAGTTTATGGAATTTTGTGTAGGAGCCAATTTTGGCACTGTTCCTATGCCCCAAATGGGGTAAGAGCAGTCACTTTTTAGGATCTTGATATTTTCGAGGATTGCATTGTAGGCGTGGATTCACTTCTAAAACAAATGAACTTTAACTGCTATTTTTCCTTGGTGAGGCCGAGATTAGAATGGGGTAATGTCTAAGTAAGAATCCGAAAGGTGAAAAATTAATATAGCTAGACCTCTTACCTTGCGAAAAAGAGAATGGGAGCCCGGGTCAAAAAGCGTAAGTGTTTTACACAATAAGATGAGACTTGGGTATCTTTCGAAAGAAATGGCGTTCTCGTGCCAACATGACAAGGAAAACTAAACATAATTAATAAACTTGGAGGCTATTGAAAATTAGCTTTAGTTCTCCGCGTACTTCAAGTATACGTCAAAGCACCAACGTGCCGCGGCGGTTTAGCTTAGTTGTACACCATGTCTACTCTTTGCATAGGTTTAGATGATTGTTCCTAAATTGTGGCCTACTGAGTTCCTTGATCCTAAGAATAGTCCTGAAATTCCTGAATGCATTAAGTCTTTGTTAGAATATTTTCCAATCTCTCAAAAGAAAGAGACTATTTATTACCATCCACCATTCACCATCACCTTCACAAGTCCTTCTGATCAATAGCTAGTTTATTTGTGTATGCTGTCATTACTTTAAGGATGTTGTGAATAATTTTGTCAAATAGTTAGCTTGAGTACAAAGATGTAGTTTAGGGAAGAATTTTCTAGGTTTAGATTGTCTGTTCTGTGAATATTCCTTTAGCTACGTGTGCCTGCTAACTGTTTTGATTCTGTGTGGTGATTATCGTAAGTCCCGTTGTTCTGTTTGCTTGAGGACAAGCAAAAGCTTAAGTGTGGGGGAATTATGATAAGTACATATTACAACACGCATTTGATGCGTGTTGGGGTTGCATTTTGATAGTTTTCCTAACTTTAAGGTGTTGCAAGTCTCAATTTTAACTCAAGTTATGTTTACCGGGCGTTGGTTCGAGTTTTGTGTCATTTGGAGTCAAAATCAGGATTTTAGACACCAACACCGGCGCTTGAGAAGAAATCGGGACGAGTTGAGAAACATTAGAGATTGATTTGAGAGCTTTGGAGTTCACCGGGAGGTTTACGATGAAGAGTTGAAGATAAAAGAGCTCTAGGATTGGCTACGGGATCAAAAGAAGACAAATAGAGCTTGATAATGATGATCAGGATGACCTTCTGTTAATCATTCAAGCATATCTCCTTGTAGAGACATCCAATGTACACGTTTCAAGTTCCATATGAAAGCCAACTTCAAGGTATACAAATCATGCGAAGACACATTTTCTAGAATCTGATAGGAAGAATGTGAAAATAGACGATGAAGTCAGATGATCCCTGCTGCGATTTCAGAATGAGACATTCCACCATTTTATTCATATCTGTTGATTGGATGATTCAAATCCAATTCGGAAAATTGGGGTGGATAGAGGACTTCAATATCTACAACTTTCAAGAAGGAAGTAAAGTCAAATTCGGACTTTTTACCCAAGCCGTGCGTGCCCCGTTTTTGTTTCCTAATTTAAGTGCGAATTTCCTTGTTTCCTAATTCAACCCGAATTGCTTTGTTTCCTATAAATAACACCTCTCTAACCCTAATTAAAGGGGGAGCTTAGAGAGAGCCCTAGGGACGAAATTTCTTCTACTTTTCCATCTTGTTCTTCAATTCCCTTGGATTATTTGTAAGTTCCATCTTTTTAATTAATGACAATTAATTCTATTCTTCGCAATTCTATTGATTCTTCAATTATGAGTTGTGAGTAGTTTTAATTAGGGATTTGGGGTTGATGAAGGGGTTAATCATGATGTATGGTTAGGTTCTTGATGGTATAAATTGCATGAATGTCATTTAATTTGTGTTTGAATGATTTAATTGATATCTTTTGTAACCTAGAATGGCCACTAGAATTACAATTGCTTATAGAATAAATTAAGAGAGATCTAATTTGTTCTAGGACACATTCACACACACTTAATCGTTCGCTAAGAGATTAGTAGCGATTAAGGGGCCGTAAGCTCGTTCGTCTTGACAATAATTTAGGATCCTGTCGCATGAGAGATCAGCCTGGTCCCCTAAATTATTGTACTCTACGCCGCGAGAGCGGTAAGAACTTAGTATTGATTAGCTAGGCTCAATTAAATTAAATTCATGTAATTAAGCCTGATCTGCCAGAAATCTGATTACCCCGGAATCAATCCCTGTTCCCTTCGTTGTTAATTAAGAAGAACCCAATCATTTACTTTTAATCGTTTATTTGCGATTTTAGTTTTCTCAAGCAACCAAATCTCGCACGACCGCATTTATTTTATTTATTCTTTATCGCTGATTTTTAGTTAATTCTTAATTCCCTTTTACCGTCCTTGTGGAGACGATACTCGTACTTTCACTGCTATATTACAATCTTTTTAAGTGCGAGAAAACTCACATCAAGCTCCAAAACAAAGTCGAGGCTAAGAGCTTCTGTGAAAGCTCCAACAGCGAACAGTTAACGTTACTGGCAAACTGTCCAGTAATGGATCACTGAAAGTCCATTACTGCACAAGCATGCAACATGCAGAATCCAGCATGGACACTTGAAAATCCATGGCTGCGAATCAAGCAAAGGCAAGTTCCGTGCTACTGAAAAACAGCAAGGAACCAACGATGCCTCACCCAAGCAAGGCTGACTATGCAACCTCTGCTGGGGACAATTGCTGCAATTTAGCAAACATATACTAAGATCAAAGTTAAAGGAGGACAGGCCATTCATTGCCCATCCCCACTCAACAGAACCTGTGCAGCATGTAGACAAATACGCAAAGCACGACAAACATAAAAGTTGCAGATAAAGGAACATTCCATACGCAGTAAAAACATCAAAAGCTGTTTCAAAGTACTGACAATTACAAGGGCTCAATAGCCAGATTTACAGAAAAGAACTAGAAGGGAAGGGGGAATTTACTCATTTCTCTTCCTCTTCTTCTTCTCTTGCTCCACCTCCTCCCCGGCTCCGGCCTCAGCTGGTTGTGCTGGGATGGTCAAAGAATACTGAACTTGCTGGCCGGGGGCAACCTCCGGGTGCTTCATAGGCCGGGGAAGCTTGTACTTCTTATAATTAAAGCCTGGCGGGGTTTCTTGGAGCTTGTCATAGATGTCCTTCTGCATAAGGAATTTCCCATATTCCAGGGATGGTAAAAGCTGTTTTCCCAAGAATTCCAGACCCTCTGCCGTCGCCAGCCAGCTCCCATATGCTGACCCATCACGCCATGCAGCCAAGAAACAGAAGCGGTAGATGGAGAATCGCATGAGCAGGAGGCCTTAAACTCCTCAGCTCCAGCAGCTTTGGCCCCCTGGAGCTCAACATGATGTGTGACCATAAGCTTCCCCAGCGCTTGGCTTCGCTATGAGGCAAGAGCAGCGGCAGAATCTTTCATGGCTTGGACCTCCGCCTCCAGTTGCATAATATGCATCCCCTTAAGCCCATCCTGCAATTGGGACTCTTTGAGGGTAGCCTCAAGCTCCTCACAGCACCGTTGCCAGCCAACAGCATTCTCCTGCAACTGCTCATTCTCTCAAGCTAAGCGGTTGTCCTGACCAGTCATCTCGATCACAGATCTCTGGAGAGCCTCATTTTCAGCAACGGTGCTCTCGGTGATGTCGGTCATCTCCTTATGCATGGCTTGGTAAACCTCAAGCTCTTCTTCAGCACCGAGAGCCCTGTGCTAAGCCTTCTGTGCTTTGATCTCCGAGTCCATAGGATTCTCCTCAGCCTCAACCATGTATTTAGCAGCCGCATCCGTTGTCCCCTTGAGGTTATCAAACTGGCGTCTAATCTCCACCAGCTCAGCCTCAAGCGCGGACATTTGCCGCTCGGCAACCAGGTCTCTCTCGGTGAACTCATCGAGCATCTCACTAAATCGCACAGTTTGTTTGAGAGCCTGGTCAGCAGTGGCCTTGAACTCATCGGCACGCTTCTCGGAGATTTTGAGAGCTTCCTCAACAAGGGACCTGGTGTGGAGAACACCAGCCTCCCTTCTTCCGGCCTGGCGAGCCCGGTGCTTCGCATCATCAGCCCTACGGCCAAGTTCGTGGCATATAAAGGCAGACTGAGGACGAAAATATACAGTCAGGCAACACCCAAAAGGTACGACAAAACAGAAACGTGTGAAAGGGAAAACCACCGACCTTGAGGCAGGAGTTAGCTACATCCTGGGCGATCTCCCAGGTAGCCATGCGACTCAGGATATAGTCGTCTGCATATGGGCGGATCTGTGAGAGAAAGTCCATTCTATGCACGGTGCCACCAACGAAGTTGTGATCCCGATCCATGCGGTACTTAAACCACTGGTTATCCGGATCGGGATAGGAGCGGCAGCTGGGGAAAATGGGGCGATCAGCATTATGGTGGCTAGAGGGGCCGGCCTCACTGACCTCCTTCACATGCGGGTCCGCCGCTGGAAAAGCCCCATCGCCTTTCGAAGACAAATGGGCCTGCTCTTGCCGCAGGTTCTCACCTTCACTCTCACTCTCCACAGTCACCATATCTGGTTGGGAGGAGGGGGCAGAGTGGCAGGCTTAGCAACAGTCTGAGGAACAGCGTCAGAAACATCTACATCCATATCAGCCACCCCCTTTTCTTCCCTGACGGCGGCAACATCCTGGTCAGGGGGAGACGTCTTCAAATGGGAGCTTGGGTTGGCACCCTGATCAACATCATGTTGATCACCTGCAGTGGCCTCCACCTCACCAACAGGAGGGACACATGCCGTCTTGGCCCATCCTCAGCAGAGGCAACATCGGTATTGGTAATAGCCGGAGAGTCGCGTGCAGAGCGTGCGTCATCCCCATCACTTTCCTCAGAAGAGGAGGAAGACCCACTGGGGGTGGAACCGGATGGTTCCCTCTGCGCAAGCTTCTTCTGGACCCTGTCTAGAAGAGCAAATATGTTTGGGCAACCTGCAAACAGCAAATAGCTCAACATCAACAAGGCCCCAAGACAGGTCACACAAATGGCATAAAAAAACACATACCAGGGGCAGTGGCGCCAATATCAGGCTGAGCCATACCTTGGCCCAACAGGGAAACCGGCTCTCCTTGTTCACCTTCTCCCCGTGGGGTACTGATCTCTTCCTCCTTGTCATCCTCAGAATCCGAGGGCTCAACAACCCCAAAGCCGGGCACAGGCCCTCAGCCACAAGAGACACTAGGGCGGGGACCACATCCTCTCCCTCCCCATCATTCCCGGAAGGCGCGACATCGATCACCATTGCAGCGTCATCAAGCACCGCCAGGGGTGAAAAAATGATGCACATCAGTTCCTTCCTGAGCTTCTTCTCGGTCACATACTTTCCAATATCGTATTGGTCGGGCTTCAGATACTTCTTAACGTCATCGGCATACTCATCCAGGTCACTTGCATTGTGCTTCCGAGCACGCACAGACTCCTGAACCAAGATCGAGGTATCTGTAGAGAACGGCGATACTGTCGATACCTCCTGGCGACTTGTGTAGACATAGAAGAATATGGCTTTCCACCCGCGATACGAAGTCGGGGCATTAATAAACCCACTGCAGCCCCCAACCTGGGCTACAGAAGCATAGCTCAAGTTCCCCTTTGAGGGGTTGCGGCCGATGTTGACCAAATGGCGGAACAGGCCCACACCGGGAGTGATGTCCAGAGCCAGACAGCGCAACAGAAATGCAGCAATGTAGTAGAACCCATTAGGGGTAACCTGACAAGGAAGCAGACCAACCCAATCCAGATACTCAACATAGAAGGGATGCAGAGGGAACCTGAAGCCATGCCTAACAGCGTCATAATAGGTGACAAAAAACCCCGACGGGCAAGAAGAGGGCAACTCGTCAGCATCTGGCCTCATCATGACTACGCTGGGCCCGCACAGGCGCCTCGCCTCTTCCCACTCCCTATCAGACAGGAAGCAGGGGACTGCGGGCTCGGTGAAGCTGTTCAGGGTGAAGAACTCAGAATTGTCCTTGAGATTCTTTTTGATAGGCACCATGCGCCTCGGCCGCGCATTCAGCGGCACGACATCAAGCACGGAGGTCGCATCCTCAACCTCATCATTCAAACCATCCTCCCTTAGGGCAGCGGCATCATCGTAACCCAAGGGTAAATCATTGCTGGCCCTATCTCCGGTGTTAGCAGAGGCACTGCGAGAAGACATCTTCGAAATCTGCAAAACAAAAACGTACATGCAGAAAATCAAAATCGGGGTTGAGGACCAATAATCTGACCCCCAAACAAAAATTAAACGCTCGAATCGACATCAGCATGCGATTCCGAGCCCAGAGGCACCAACCTCATCAATAATGGGGGATTGTAAATCCCCCATTGTTCAGAAAGCCGGTTCGACGGAAAAACCCTCATTTTGGGTTTTCCGGCTAAACTGCGACCGGCAAAGAACGAACAAACGGCACCGAAGACTAACCTGGTAAGGAGATTCGACGGAGAAAAATAGAACTTCGGTAGCACTGGCCGGAGAAGAAGAGCTTTGGGATTGCTTGAGAATTCTGGAAGCTTGAACACAAAGAAAGCGCAAAGGAGAAAGGCAAAATCTTTCGCCTTTTATACTTCCCTTCAAAAATGAACGGGAAGCTTACACGTGGCGCACTACTCTCCAACCGCCCCAAAAACTCAAAGGTTTTTTCAAAAAGGCGTGCAAAAGGCGCAATGATGGTGCCGTACAATCACTCCAAACGCCATCCCTCACATTAAATGCTGAGAAGCGACTATTAATTCAAAATGTTGCAAAAGGAATGTCTTAAGATTCCTATTTGTACACATCAGCGTTACTACACACCACAAATTCTCCTAGTTCCACCAAGCACTAAATGCAACTGCCTCGTCCCCCTCAGACTCATACTCTTCCGCACTTAGAAAATATTCTAAGTCCACAAGAGTGGGGGACTGGTAAGTGGGGGACTCGGGAAAGAAATAAAAAAAACAACACTACAACAAGTTCAGAACAACGCGGCAACTTCGAGATCAGCACCAAACAGGTATATCTCTAGAAACAAGCTCTGCACACACACACTGAAATTTTTCACAAAATTTTTCGAAATCAAAATTTTATCAACCCACGGCCGAGGCCGTGGATGTAGCAACTAACCCATGAAGCAGGTGTGGAATGCGAAATACACGGAGCTCGAGCTTGGGCCTCTCAGCAGCGGGGCGTCGCTTTCCTCTCCGGAATTCATGGCAAAGCGGAGTATACTCTTTTTCCTCCGTTAGGATTTTTTCCCACAGGGTTTTTCTGTTAGTATATATGTCCTAGCGACAATCACTTTTTAGAGATATATACTTGATCACATTTAGTTTTATATATTTGATATATACGGTATTACACATTGATGATTAAGTATTTCGATTGTCAATATCTTATTCATAATTGTGTTCCCTTGAATTTATGTTGTCAATAAGTAAGTGGGAGCTTATATGATATAACATAAGGTCCAAAAATAGCTTCAATCAATGATCATCAAGAAAGGGATATTGATGATATGCGATAAGATTGGTATGTGGACTGCATCATACTTTTAGAAAGTATAGTTGATCTCACAACTATGAGTTCCTGTAATTCATGATGGTCACATAGATATTTTAGAGAATATTGGCATACCCACCGAGAAACCATTTGATAAGTTCTATTCATGTGTCTATGGAATTATCGGCGTATAGAGTAGTGTAATAGTCCTCCGACTTGAGGTCAATACGTACTACATGTGCGGAGTGATGTACTTTGACCATGACCAACGCTTGCACTCCAGTCGGGGTAGATACGGCATGCGTTGGGTGCATCACGAAGCACATGGAGTAGTAGTTGAGCCAAGAAAGGATTCATTCCTCGTAATAGATTAAGAGAGAACATTCTACTTCTCATATCTAGATGGATCATAAAGTCATTGGCCAATGCAAAGATATATTCGTTTTGGATATCGAATATGATCGTTATGGATCATCTAGAAAGATTGAGAGATAGAGACTAAGTTGTTGGAATAGACACAATATCAAGTTCCAGACTTAGTTGAATGTTCGTTGAATGAAAGGACCGTATCACTATGAGCTCTATACTACAGGGAGTTTGAATAGTCCTCACAAACGTCCTTATATATTAAGTTTGTCTGGTAAATTGTCTAGGGATTCTACTAAGACCTTAATTTGATTAGTGCTTAATATATAAGGCCCTACGGGTCACACAACAAGTGATTATACCTTCCGATTGAATTGTTAGAAGGAATTAAATATTATTAATTGGATTAAATAATATTTAATTCATAATGGTGAAAATGTGATGAGTTAATTATTAATTAGAATAATATATTTAATTCATCATGTTAAAGGAAAGTTCTATTTGATAGAATTAATTAAGTTTGATAAATTAGATTTATTATACTTAATTAAGATGTAATTTTAATTAAATAAAGTTGGTATTTTTTTTTATAATTTAGAATTAAAAGAAAATAGAAAATGAAATAAATAATAATAATAACAAGCAAAGTGACGTGCAGTCACTTTGATATTATTATTAGTTTATTTTGTTTTACTTATTTAATTAATAAAATCGTTAATGATAAGTATTGGTCCTGGTAGGACTAGAACTCATTATTGAGAAAGACTTTCATTGTGATTGGGAAACTAGTTTAGAACTAGTATAAATACATCTTTCTCCTTCATAATTGATAGACCAGTTTTCTAGATTCAGTATTACCTGTTTATTTCCCTGCGAAGAGATTTCCTAGCCTTTCTCTAAGGGAGATCTAACCGTTCTTTCGGAGAGGAGAAATCACGTGGATACCTAAGGTCAAGGATTATCACCGCTAGGCTGGAAGATCTGTAAGTTCTAACTCAGATCTGACATTATTGCTATATTCGTTGTTTTGTCATAATCAGGGAAGATCTGTTTGTAAAATTTTAAACTTCCGCTGCTGTACTTTCGAGGTACGTTACATCAATTTCCTAACAGTGGTATCAGAGCCAAACTGATTCTAATGACATTATACGAATTTTGAGTGGTATATTTGTGAGTAATATGTATATTTTTGAAAATATATTTTGCCCTAATATTAATTTTCGAAATTGATATTGTAATTGATCTTTGAGATCTAGTTACGTAATTAATTAATCCTAGGTTTACCTATCGTATCCACTACGTATGAATATATGAAGATACGTAGTATTATGATTCTTACAACTTCAATAGAATCTAGGTCTTCTATGGTGTGTATTGAATTTTTTGTTGGATTTGCAATTGTATCTGTATCACGTAACTTTCATATTAGATTTGTACCATAGTTTTGATATTCAATTGTAAGTTTAGTTAGATTTTTGTTTGTTCGTTTAGAACAAAATTATAAGATTTGTTTTTAGAAATTAAAATCTGGTATATATCCTTGTGATGCTTCCGATTCTTCTGACGAATTCAACAGCGAATTGAACTGCGTCCGGACTCCGGCGAGTGCACCTCTGCGTCCGGCGAGTGCACCTCTACGTCCGGCGAACTGCACCGCTGCAAGCCAAAGGCCATCTCGCTACGAAGCCCTGCACCTGCATTTTCATTGTGTTGCTACTTTGGATATTTGGTTTTTGGGCTAATTCTAGAAAATAGATGAACTGTGAGGGCTTGTTTGCAATTTTAGTTTTAGAAACTCTAAATTGAAGTTAAGACTAATACGGACACTTTTTGAAAGGAACCTGTACACTAAGTCACTAAATTAATAGTATATACGGTGCATTAGTTAATTACTTGGATGATAAAATTTGTCCTTTTAATTGGATTAAGTATCTTTGAGATTTAAAAGGATTATTTTTTTATTATATTATATGTTAAGCATGCTTATATTAATGGTTAAATTTGTTATAAATTAGATTTATATTGCATACTTTAATTTTATATGTTTGAGTTAGATCTCGTTAACATATTATTTGATAATATGTTTTAGCATCTTGATTAAATAGAGTAATTTAATACCCCGCTAAATGTTCCTCATAAATTAAAATTTAAGTCTTATCTAGGATAACGACATCACCCATCATAATTAAATTAGTAGAAATATTTTTTCGTTGAAGAATATTTCACCCAAGTGTTTATTCCATTCGACAAAATATAGAACTGATTTATAGATACATATGTTTGTGATCGTGTGATGGTTTTGACTTACTTAAATTAGCTCGAGTCGCCCAAGCGTCAGTGTTAATTTAGGGATGTCGATCAATTTAAAAATTGATCAACCAAAAGTTGCTTGGACGCAATTGGTCTAGGGACCTACCCATTATATTATTGCAGTGATCAGCCCAAGCTGGGACTGTAATAGTATGAATGAGGATTTTGGCCACTATGATTGTAAAACATTTCATGTTCTTTTTATTGGGGTCAAAGAACATGAAAAATAGTGGGAGCTAAATAATTAAAAGTTCGAATTATTTAGTTAACTAAATGTGATCATAGGAATTATTACATGAATTTTAATTCCCGTTCTATTTGAACTTCTTTAGGCTTTTAGAAATGTGGAATTTATCATTGAGAAGTATTTTGGATACAAATAATCTGACTCGACCAGACTTTCTAGACTTCGAACAAAATGTGTGTTTAGTGTTTAGGCAAGAATATATTGAGAATGTGTTTGACACATGTGTACCCGAGGTTCCTAATGTCAACTCTTCTGAATTAGTTATATTTGACATGGACATTCAGAATAATAACATTGCTAAGGTAAGCTCTACTGCTGAATCTTTTCCTACGGGAAATAACAAGCAGAAGAAGAGAAGTAAGGTTAGACCTAAGCCTCTAGCTTTGAAACCTAAAGGTAGGATTCAAAAGAAATAAAAGGTACTAAAGGATGTATGCCTTTACATCAAAGAAATGACATTGGAAGAGAGATTTAAGCTATGTAGGGCTAATCTAGCCAAAGCATCGAGTGCTTTTAGCTTATGTATTTTTGTCATTAATATTAATATGTCTACAACTAACTCTCACTGTTGGGTATTAGATACAACATGTGACTCACACATTGGAATAACATGTAAAGTCTAAGTGACAGTAAGCAGTTAGGCTGGGTGAAATTGGCCTACGTGTAAGAAATGGAGCAATAGTTGCTGCTTGGCGTGTAGGCATTTAGAAATTAGATTTACCCAACGGTTATAGTTTAGAACCAAATAATTGTTATTTTGTTCCTTCTATAACAAAGAATATAATTTCCATTCATATGTTAGACATTAAAGGGTTTTCTTCCATTTTGCTGATAACACTTGTTATTTTTTGACAAAATGGCATTGTGTATGGAAATGCCCCTCTTATGAATGGTTTATATATTCTTACTTGTAGGCATGACATATTAAACGTACAAAATAAGAGACCAAGGTTAAGTAATAACAAAATACCACCTATCTTTGACATTACGACTTGGCCATATTAATGAAATAAGAATAACAAGGTTAAGTAAATTAGATTACTTAACACCATTTGATTTTGAATCACATGGTAATTGTGATTCCTGTCTCTTAGCTAAAATGACAAATAAACCTTTTCTTGGAAAAGGATTGCGGGCCAAAGAAGTGCTTGAGTTGATTCACACAGATATGTGTGGACAGTTCTCAACTCAAGCTAGAGGAGGATTTTCTTACTTCATCATTTTACTGATGTTTTCTCTAGGTTTGGATTTGTGTATCTTATGAAACACAAATCAGAAGCTTTTGAGAAATTCATGGAGTATAAGGCTGAAGTAGAGAAATAACTTGACAAGAGTATCAAGACTCTACGATCTGATCGTGGAGAGAAATACTTGAGTAAGGAGTTTCTTGATTACTTGAAAGGTCAAGGAATTCAGTCACAATGGACTCCTCCAAGAACACCTCAATTGAATTGGGTTTCTGAAAGGAGAAATAGAACCTTGTTGGACATGGTTAGGTCCATGATGAATTCCAGTCTCTTCTAACATCTCTTTGGGGGTACGTATTGGAAACCTCAATATACGTTCTGAATGGAGTTCCATCTAAGTTCATGCAAAAGACACCATATGAGTTATAGTGTAATAAGAAGCCTATTCTTACACATATTAAAGTGTGAGGTTGCCTTACATATGTGGAGTAAATGGACATTGACTAGTTGCGACCTAGAAGTGAGAGATATTATTTTGTGAGGTATCCTAAGGAAACTAGAGGATACTAATTTATCTTCCCGAGGAATAAAAAAAAATCACTATTTCCAGACAAGCGAAATTCCTAGTATAAGACTTGGTCTTTAAGGAATGTAATCGTGGGAGGATAGAACTAGATGAAGTTCAAGAATCACAAAATAACATAAAGGATGAAGACTTGTTAGATGGTCAAAACAAAGATTCAGTGGGAGAAATGAGTGGAAGCATGTCTCTAGGAGGATGTCTTTCAGCTAGTGGGAGTAACATAGGAATCACCTCGCACAAGCAAGTGATTCTTATTAAAGAAAGAGATGACATGGTTGTCATTCCTTCTGCATTCACTTCTCTTTATCTGAAAACACTTAAAAGTGTAGCACTAGAAAACTCTCTGAGCATTGGATAGTCCAATGAAAGAGAACCTCTTCACGATTAGAATGAACAGCCTGAACAAAACGCAAAACATTTAACTCTGTGGGTCTACTAGGATTTGTCATGAACTAACTAGGTTTGATTTCCTCATGGAGGATCATGATGATGTTGAAATTCTTGATAAGGATGAACCTAAGACCTACACTAAAGCAATATTAGATGTGGATTTAGAGAGGTAGCGAGATGCCATGAAATCTAAAATGGACTTGATGTATATCAATCAAGTATGGAACTTGGTTGACTTGCCTGTTGGGTTAGACCCATTGGATGCAAAAGATTTTCAAGAAGAAAATTGATGATGAAGGTAAGGTGCAAACATACAAAGCTAGGCTAGTGGCTAAAGGTTATAGTCAAAGAGAAGGAATTGACTATAGTGATACCTATTCGCCAGTTGCAAAACTCAAGTCCATTCGGATTTTGCTTGTGATAGCTGCATACTATGATTATGAGATTTGACAAATGGATGTCAAAACCCATTTCCTTAATGGAAACCTCGAGGAGGAGGTGTACATGGTACAACCTGAAGGTTTTTGCATCCAAGTCAAATTCTAAATCATTATGTTAATTAGAGAAATCTATTTATGGGCTAAAACAAGCCTCTAGGAGTTGAAATATTAATTTTGATGAAATAGTCAAATCATTTGACCTCATCAAATGAAATGAGGGTGCTTGCGTGTTTAGAGTGCGCAACAAGATAATGTGGTCTTTATAATCATATATGTTGATCATAGAGAATGATATCCCCTCATTGAAGTCCGTGAAAGAATGGTTACCCAAAATCTTCATGAATATCTTTTTGTTTATGGTAGACAAAAAGGAACTAGTAGAATTTAATTATTCTAGCACTAGTTTCATGTATGATAAGAGAGACTACGAGTCGCAGTCAGTATATGTTTTTAGTCTCAATGTAATAGTAGTGCTCAAAGAGTTACAAGTAAGAAACTACTATAAATTCGACAACTAGAGCCTAGTAAATTGTTGCATTCGATGCAACTTAGGTAAGCGTTTAGATATGTTAGTTCCTTAAAGAAATAGGGGTAGTTCCTAGCAACAGTTATCCAATAATTGTTATTGTGACTGTACCGATGCGTTTGCACAAGATAAGGAACAAGGATGCAAAGTAAGGAACTAGAAAATACATATGTGCTATCATGTTTTTGATAACAAATAGCAAGAGGAGAAGTTGCAATAGAATATCTTCCCATAGAGGACAATTTGGCTGGTCCATTCACCAAACCTTTGAGATGCGAGAAACATACTGGACTTTTGAGAGTCTGGGTGTTAGACGCATCGGTGATTGGCACTAGGCCAAGTGGGAGATTGTTAGTATATATGTCCTACCGACAATCACTTTTTAGAGATATATACTTGATCACATTTAGTTTTATATATTTGATATATACGGTATTACACATTGATGATTAAGTATTTCGATTGTCAATATCTTATTCATAATTGTGTTCCCTTGAATTTATGTTGTCAATAAGTAAGTGGGAGCTTATATGATATAACATAAGGTCCAAAAATAGCTCCAATCAATGATCATCAAGAAAGGAACATTGATGATATGCGATAAGATTGGTATGTGGACTGCATCATACTTTTAGAAAGTATAGTTGATCTCACAACTATGAGTTCCTGTAATTCATGATGGTCACATAGATATTTTAGAGAATATTGGCATACCCACCGAGAAACCATTTGATAAGTTCTATTCATGTGTCTATGGAATTATCGGCGTATAGAGTAGTGTAATAGTCCTCCGACTTGAGGTCAATACGTACTACATGTGCGGAGTGATGTACTTTGACCATGACCAACGCTTGCACTCCAGTCGGGGTAGATACGGCATGCGTTAGGTGCATCACGAAGCACATGGAGTAGTAGTTGAGCCAAGAAAGGATTCATTCCTCGTAATAGATTAAGAGAGAACATTCTACTTCTCATATCTAGATGGATCATAAAGTCATTGGCCAATGCAAAGATATATTCGTTTTGGATATCGAATATGATCGTTATGGATCATCTAGAAAGATTGAGAGATAGAGACTAAGTTGTTGGAATAGACACAATATCAAGTTCCAGACTTAGTTGAATGTTCATTGAATGAAAGGACCGTATCACTATGAGCTCTATACTACAGGGAGTTTGAATAGTCCTCACAAACGTCCTTATATATTAAGTTTGTCTGGTAAATTGTCTAGGGATTCTACTAAGACCTTAATTTGATTAGTGCTTAATATATAAGGCCCTACGGGTCACACAACAAGTGATTATACCTTCCGATTGAATTGTTAGAAGGAATTAAATATTATTAATTGGATTAAATAATATTTAATTCATAATGGTGAAAATGTGATGAGTTAATTATTAATTAGATTAATATATTTAATTCATCATGTTAAAGGAAAGTTCTATTTGATAGAATTAATTAAGTTTGATAAATTAGATTTATTATACTTAATTAAGATGTAATTTTAATTAAATAAAGTTGGTATTTTCTTTTATAATTTAGAATTAAAAGAAAATAGAAAATGAAATAAATAATAATAATAACAAGCAAAGTGACGTGCAGCCACTTTGATATTATTATTTGTTTATTTTGTTTTACTTATTTAATTAATAAAATCGTTAATGATAAGTATTGGTCCTGGTAGGACTAGAACTCATTATTGAGAAAGAATTTCATTGTGATTGGGAAACTAGTTTAGAACTAGTATAAATACATCCTTCTCCTTCATAATTGATAGACCAGTTTTCTAGATTCAGTATTACCTGTTTATTTCCCTGCGAAGAGATTTCCTAGCCTTTCTCTAAGGGAGATCTAACCGTTCTTTCGGAGAGGAGAAATCACGTGGATACCTAAGGTCAAGGATTATCACCGCTAGGCTGGAAGATCTGTAAGTTCTAACTCAGATCTGACATTATTGCTATATTCGTTGTTTTGTCATAATCAGGGAAGATCTGTTTGGAAAATTTTAAACTTCCGCTGTTGTACTTTCGAGGTACGTTACATCAATTTCCTAACATTTTCCTCAGTGGAGTTTTTAATGAGGTACCCCTTTGTCATGACCATGAAAGAGTAGCACCCTTGTCGGGCGAACGGGCCCTGGAAATTGAAGATTTACTCTATCTCACCTCAAGTTTCACTTTCGCTTCGGAGAGTGGGGAACTCATGATGGAGTATATTCCGGAGTGAGTGAAAGACCAAGTCCACAGATATGCCGACCCTGACCGACCAGGGTCAGGAACAAGCGCCGGGCAACGAAATAACTAAAGACCAAGGAGCTGCCCAACCCCGACCTCGACCCTCGAGGTCAGGAAAACACCAGGCTCAGGAATCGACTGAACTCGATGAGTTATGAGCCCGACCTCAAGTCACCCAAGGTCGGCATGGAGTCTGACCCTGGAAGTCAAACACATGGTCAACGGAAGGCAATCGTCAGGTAGTCAGTTACCTCAAAAGCAGGAACAAAAGGGCGAGTCCTCTTATCACAAGCCCGAGCTCTAAGATATCGACCTCAGTGATCCCCAAGGTCTGAGTGAAGCATCATGGACTTAGACAAAATCCGCAAGGATTTACCTCGTAAGGGGACGCCGCCACGTCACTCTCAACATCAGGGAATATTCCAGTCAACCACGCCTAGCCACACGGGATTTCTGGCAACAATTCTGTTAGAAGGAAAATCAATCAGCCAGCTATTAAAGGCTCTCTCTCCAATCAGCTTTACACGTGGCTGCTCCCCATCGAATTAGTCTGTTAGTTTTTTAGAATAGCTTTACACGTGTCTGATGGAGTATATGGGTCTGAGCCCCAGGACCCACATACTCAGAAGAACAGAAAGCACAAGACACTGAGTGGTGCCCTCGTCGGCCAAGGGACCCCCGTCGGCCGGGAAGGTACACTCAGAATATGGTCCTGAATCCAAGGAACCCGGGTGCCCTCGTCGGCCGCGCCCTTGTCGGCCGTGCCCTCGTCGGCCGTGCCCTCGTCGGCCACGAAGACCTCACAGAACCGGATTTCACACTTACCCATTTGAAGCCCATTAGTGGCTTTGTATTCGGCCCAGTAGCGGTCCAGTTGTAAATGGGCCTCCCGAGCCCAGCCCGTATTTTCCCTATAAATACCTCCTCTGGAGGTAGTTATCAGGGTTACAAAATCATTCTATTGAAGCATATTATTGCACTTCTCTCTCTAGCTCACACTTCTCTCTAGATATACTCTATCATTTGGTGCTCTCGTTCAGAGCTAGAACAATCAAGTTAGCACCCTTCGTCGCTACCAAGCACAACTAACCACTAATCATGGGAAGAACCAAGTCAAACCGCAACCTCGTCGGCAAGGCCATCCCTGAGGATCAGGAGACCAGGGAGCACGAGGAGGATGCCATGGCCGACCAGGCCGGCGGAGGGGACGTCTTCCAGGAGGCCTTCAACCTCACGACGGACCTCCGCAATCAACTCAATGGCGGAGCCCCTGATGCCCGCATCGGCTTGGACAAGAAACGAGCTGAGAAGACGGACCACGCCCCGGCCCAGCCTATGGCCGCGGCCTCTCCGTCTGTGGATCCACAGGTCCAGGCCGCGTTGTCGGTCATCATCGCCAGCCTGGCCCAGAACCCCACCGTCCTTAGCGCACTCTTGCCAAGGACCGGGGGGGACGTCACTCCACCTCCTCAGCCCCAACCGTTGGCCGTCCAGATAGGCAACGATGAGGGCGTGATGGCCCAGGACACGGCGTCATCCCACTCCCATCCCGCTTCCCCTCTTCGGCCTGGGCAGACCCCAGCGCGTGGAAAAGCCTCTGCCTTCAATAGGCTAGGTGACACGCGTCGTCGTCCGTTTCGGAGAGGATGGCTGGGCGGATTGGTGAGCGTCGGCCTGGCACGCCAAGGGAAAGCTTGGGGTCTGTGTCCCGGAAAGCGGACCAGCCCCGCCCGGACAAGGGCAAGGGGAAGCTGCACGAGGACGACGCGCGCCACCAGATCAATGCAGCCCACGACGAGCGCATGAGGAACCAGTCGGGCGCCGCTGCGGCCACCAGGGACCCCCGGGACGAGGTCATTGCCCAGCTGGAGAGGAGGCTGGCTCATATGGAGGCCAGGCAGTCGGCCAACACCCCCACGGCTTGTGCATCCAACGACCCCGGCCTCAACGCTCTCATGAACAAGGTCAGCGCTCTGGAGAGGGAGTTGGCCGAAGGGCGAGGTGACCCCATCATCCAGGTCAGGACTAGGACCCCTTTTACCAACAGGGTACTCTCGGCCCCCATCCCGGAAAAGTACAGGGGGAACGCCATCAAGTCTTACGATGGCCGATCAGGCCCCCAGGAGCACTTCAGCCGCTATCAGAACAACATGCTGATGGTGAACGCGTCGGATGAATATCTCTGCCGTTGGTTCCTCTCTACTCTTGAGGGGACAGCGTATGAGTGGTTCAACGCGCTTCCCGAAGGGAGAATTGACTCATGGCAAGACCTTGCCCAACGCTTCCTCACCCACTTTGCCGGGAGGAAGCGTCCGAAGAAGTATTTCACTCACCTCCTATCCGTCAAGCAGCAACATGATGAGTCCCTCCGGTCGTTCATTGATCTGTGGACGAGGGAGACTGAAGAAGTCGAGGGGGCCGATGAGTGCACCCTCCTCGCCCTATACCAGGGAGCCCTCCGCAGCTCCCCATACACCAGGAGCATCATCACCGACCCTCCAAGGTCGTACGCCAAGGCGCTCCAACGCGGAGGCTTGTACGCCGACGCCGACGAGCTCCACAACCACAAGAAAGAGGGGGGCCATCCCTCCAAGAAGACAAATCCTTCGCCAGCCCCGGGTCCGTCCCCGGCCGGCCAGGGTGCCCAGGGCCGCCACGGCCTTGGTGGACAAAGTAAGAAAGATCGCCACTGGCGGACGAGGTTGGAACGGCCGGGGGTTGCCCTCACTCACCCGGTCGGCATCATCCTCGACTATGCCGAGAAGCATGGCCTCGTCAAGCAGGCTCCTCGGCCGGCCGAGGAGGTCCTTGCCATCCAGCAGGGGGCACATACTGCCGGTTCCACAAGAACTCCTCGCACAACACCGACGACTGCATCACGCTGAAGAAAGCCATCGAGCGCCTTATTCGTCAGGGGGAACTCTCCCAGTTTGTTAAAGGTGGCCCACGCAAAAATACATGGGTAAACACCGGCAAACAAGGGGACGGACCCTCTACGAAGAAGCGGGAGATTGGCAGGCTCAGCGACGACGAGGACTTTGAAGAGCCCCCGCCAAAGAAGAACCACATTCACCTCATTGTGGGTGGGAACACTGGGGGGGACTCCGTCACCCAGAGGAAGAAATGGGCCCAATCCCTCTACATTGGGGAGGTGTCCCACGTTCCCCCCCAGCCGAAGAAGCAGCGAACGGAGGCGAACACTTTCACCGACAAGGATTTGCCTCCGGGTACGGAATCACATAGGGACGCCCTCGTCATCCGGTGTGAGATCGGTGACACCATCATTCACCGCACTTACATCGATACGGGGAGCTCCGTCAACGTGATGTACCTGGACACCTTCAGGCAGCTGAAGCTGGACAAAGCTCTGCTGAAGCCGATCAAGACACCGTTATCCGGCTTCACCGGGGACTCTATCGACGCCGAGGGCACGATAGTCCTCCTCGTGGAGGTCGGTGACGGCCCCCACCGCGCCAAAATTGACATGGAGTTCATGGTGGTACACCTCCAGTGCGCCCACAACCTGATCTTAGGGCAGTCAGCACTGGAGGACTTGGAGGCCATCATCTCCATGAAGCACTTGTGTCTGAAGTTCCCCACCAATGACGGCATCGGCTACGCCAGAGGAAACCAGAGGATAGCCAGAGCATGCTACCTCAAACTGACGAGGCCGGACGAGAAGGAAGGTCAGAGGATAGACACCATCACGGCAGCCGTTGCCAAGGACGAGGAGAGGCCGCATGCTGAGCCGGCCGAGGAGGTCGAGGAGGTCCCTCTGGATACCTCCCGGCCAGAGCGGGTTCTCAGAGTCGGGAAGCAACTCCCGCAGGACCAGCGAGGCTCCATCCTCCTCGTCCTACGGTCATACGTCGTTGTCTTCGCGTGGGGCCCGGACGATATGCCAGGCGTCAGCCGCCAGGTGATCACTCAGCGACTGACCGTCGATCCGGCCTCCGCGCCTGTCAAGCAGAAGCGGTGCTACTTATCCGCCGACAGGCGGGACTTCGTCAGAGGGGAGGTCGCCATGCTCCTCTCAATCAACCACATTAAAGAGGTGAAGTACCCGACGTGCTTGGCCAACGTCGTCCTCGCCCAGAAACCGCCAACATTCAGAATGTGTGTTGATTACACCGACCTGAACAAGGCATGCCCCATGGACCCGTTCCCTCTCCCCAACATTGATCAGCTAGTGGATGAGACGGCGGGGTGCGAGTTGATGTCGTTCCTTGACGCTTTCAGAGGGTACCACCAAATCTCCATGCATGAAAATGACGCTGAGAAGACGGCATTCATGACCCCAGAGGGAATGTTTTGTTACCTCGTCATGGCCTTCGGACTCAAAAACTCCGGCGCCACCTATACTAGGATGGTGGCCAAGATCTTCAGAGCAGTCCTCGGCCGGACGATGGAGGCATACGTCGACGACATGATCGTCAAGAGCAGGCAGGCCTCCACCCATGCCGATGACCTCCGGGAGATCTTTGAAATCATGAAGGAGTTCAGGCTGCGCCTCAACCCCAAGAAGTGCGCCTTCGGCGTCCAAGGTGGCAAGTTCCTCGGCTACATGGTCAGCCGGAGAGGCATCGAGATTAACCCAGAGAAGATACAGACCATTGTCAACATGGAGCCACCGCACAATGTGAAGGAGGTGCAACGGCTAACAGGTCGCCTGGCGGCCCTAAGCCGTTTCCTCTCCAAGTCAGCCGAAAGATCACTCCCTTTCTTCCAGATCATGCGCAAGGCCAACAGCTTCAAGTGGACGACGGAGTGCCAGGAAGCATTTGAGGAGCTGAAGCGATACCTGTCGTCCCCACCGGTGCTCTCCAAGCCCAAAGCCGGTGAAACCCTCTTCTTGTACTTAGCGGTGAGCACGTCGGCCATCAGCTCTGTGCTCATCCGTGAGGACGAAGGGGTGCAGAAGGCCATTTTCTACGTCAGCAAGACGCTCAGGGAGGCCGAGCTCAGGTACTCCCCCATTGAGAAGACGGTGCTAGCCATCATCCACACGGTGAAGAAGCTGGGGCACTACTTCCAAGCCCACGTCGTCCATGTGCTAACCCAGCAGCCCCTTGGCGCGCTCATGAGGAGCCCCACTAGCTCCTCAAGGATGGTGAAATGGGCGATCTTCCTCAGCCAATTTCAAATTGAGATCAAGCCAAGGCCATCTATCAAAGGGCAAGCCTTGGCCGACTTCATCACTGAATGCACAGCAAGGGAGACGGCCGTTGCCAACCCCGGGCCGGGGCCGGACGATACATGGATCCTCTACACTGACGGCTCGTCGGCCGCCAAAGCATGTGGTGGCGGCGTCGTCCTCGTCTCCCCTGAAGGGTTCAAAGCCTACTATGCCATACGTTTTAACTTCAGGGTATCCAACAATGAAGCCGAGTATGAGGCCCTCCTCAGCGGTCTCAGACTCGCCGCCGGCCTCAAGGCCAAACACCTCAAAATCAAGTGCGACTCCAAACTGGTAGTGGGCCAGGTGGAGGGATCGTACGAAGCAAAGGAGGGACGGATGCGACAATACAAACAGGCAGCAGAGGAGTTGCTGAAAGCGTTTGAAACCCATGAGATCACTCAGATCCCAAGGGCCGAGAACGCCGAAGCCGACATCCTCTCCAAGCTCAGCTCAGACACTCCAGAGCACATCTCCAAGATAGCCAACGTCGAAGAGCTGAGCATGTCTAGCATTCATGCCAGCCCCGTCTTATGCATCCAGCAGCGGCCGGAGGATTGGATCTCCGACATCACAACCTTCATCGCGACGGGGGAGCTACCCCAGAATGAGGAGAGGGCCAAACTTGCCAAACTCAGGGCCCCAAGTTATACCATCGAGGACGGCAAGCTCTACAAACGATCCTATAATGGCACTCTCCTCCGATGCCTGCACCAGGACGAGGCCGAAGTGGCCATGGAGGAGGTCCACTGCGGCGTCTGCTCCTCGCACCAGGGCCCTTTTAGCATGTCCCGGCGTCTCGTCGTCCAGGGCTATTTCAGAAGGCCCCTAGTCGGCCAGCCGTCAACTACGCCCCGGTTAGCACCGCAATTCCATTCTCCAGATGGGGGATTGACCTGGTCGGCCCCCTGCCCAGAGCCGCCGGGAACAACCGCAACATCATCGTCGTCGTCGACTACTTCACCAAGTGGGTCGAGGTGGAACCCCTGGCCAGCATCACGGGGGCCAGGTGCCAAAGATTTGTTTACAAGAACATCATCACACGCTTCGGCGTACCCCAGGAGATTATATCAGACAACGGCACCCAATTCGAGGCAGCCCCTTTTCAGGAGCTCCTCCGGGAGTTTGGGGTGAAGCATCGTTTCTCCTCCGTTGCCTACCCTCAGGGCAACGGGCAGGTCGAGAACGCCAACAGAACAATCATGGAGGGGCTGAAGAAGAAACTCCAGGCCGCAGGAGGTAGTTGGGTCGACGAGCTCCCCAACATCCTGTGGTGCTACAGAACTACGCCGAGGAGGGCGACAGGTGAAACGCCTTTCGCCCTGTGCTACGGCTTTGAGGCAAAGGCACCCACGGAAGTTGCCATCCCCAGCCGACGGGTGGAACAATATGAGCCTGACGCCAACGAAGAAAACATGAAGATTGACCTGCACTTGGTCGACGAGAGGCGTGAGCAAGCTTATGTCCGAGCAGAGAACTACCGGCGTCGAGTAAAATCATACTATGACGCCAAGGTACGTTCCCGGGAATTTCAAGTGGGGGACTACGTCCTCCGCCGAAGGGAAGCAAACCAGCCGACAGAGGGTGGCAAGCTAGCATTGAAGTACGAAGGGCCCTACATCGTCAGTGCCGTGGTCAAACCCGGCACCTACAAGCTTAAGCGCCCAAATGGGTCCAATGTACCACGAACGTGGAATGTACACCATCTGGTGAAGTTTTATCAGTAGTCCGAAGGAGGTGCAGACGGCGAAGCCCTCACCCCTTAACGGGCTACTGATTGAACGCCACCCTCAGCCTCGAGCCACTTATGAATAAAAATCATGATCCTGATTCTTTTTCTCTGGAATTTAAAGTAAAATGTTAGCAGGTGCCCTCATCGGCCACCTTAGAGCGAAAGGCTCAGGCATGGCCGACGTGGCATCTTGCATTTGCAGCCTACGAGCAACAAGCTCAGGCATACTTCATTGTATTTTGTATCAGCGAAGGGCTCAGGCCTAGCTGAGAGAGCACATCGTCCTGGCCCCGTAAGCCTAGAGTGAAACGCTCAGGTATGGCCGACGATGTCCCCAAGACGAGGGGCCCGCAAACGGCCCACGTATTGAAACGGGAAGCTCACCGCGTCGTCCACGTGCCAGATCGCAGGACGACAGGCCTGAAATCATGGCCGAGGTGACAAAATCCCAAAACTCAGGGATGGGCAACGACAGCCGTTGGAAACCAACCAAAAGTCTAGCCCGCGTCATAAATAGGCGACGGGACCCCCTTGAGATCACGGACGTTATAAACGAAGTCCGAACCGGCCGAAGGACGAGCACACCCTTCGACCGAAGCCTGAAAGAAGGATGCTCCCCGAAATAGGGAACGGAAACGGGAAAAAAAAAGAGGGAAGTCGAGGACCGCGCGCACTTGCCGGCCTCGAGCAATGAAGAAATAAAATCCCCACAACTCAGGCCAAACTTGGCTAAGTACATATCAGCTGAACACAAGTGTAGTACCACTAACAGGTGACGTGGACGATATAGCCACACGTCCATCGCAGACAAGGGAATTGTCAAGGACGAAACAAACACCTATAAAACCCTAACCAGAGTGGTCGGGTGACACGCGAGTGGTAACCTTCATCGGCCACAGCCCTTTGAACCACCAATACTTAGTATGAAATAAAGAATTACAATCCTGAAGAAGACCAGGACGAAGCGGGCAGTATCACACCCGCGGAAGAATTAAGCATTCAAGCAACAATCCCTACCGGCCACAACATTCCGGATGGCCGTTACAGGCACAAAAACCCAGGCTGTTGGCCAAGCGGAAGATCTTTGGGGATATTTGTCCAAGTGTTTACCAAACACTTAGAGAAAATTCCTGAGGAAAAAGGTTCCTTAAGAGAATCCTGACACTTAGAGAAACCCTTGAGGAAAGCAAAATGCACCCTCATCGGCCACAAAGCCAGACCTTGGCCGATGAGGGTAGGGCCGTCTCTTGGCCGACAACGGTACCACACAGAAGGAACTAAGTCTTGCATGTATACTTAGGAAAATCTCTAAGTATTTAAAGGGAGAACCTCTGGACGAGGCGGGCACCTGAATACTAGCAGGTCGTTAGCTACCTATGTCTTGCATTTGTACTTAGAAAAATTTCTATGTTCAAAGAACTAAGTTCAAATGACCCAAGGCAAGAAACAAAGACATACAAGGCCGAAGGGGACAACAACCCGTGTACCCTTATCGGCCACAACACAAGGATCCAGGCCGACCTCCCTGATCAGATCAGGAACAAGGGAACACAACGGCCACGAAGAACACCGAGCCGACAACAACAACATCGGTTCAACACTTAGGGAATTTCCCAAAGCATTTGTCAACAGTGAGGAGAGGCTCAACACCAGGACGATGAGAACACCCACCTACTTGAAGTTGGACACTTAGAAAAATTCTAACAACAACAAGAGGAATGAAACAATGCCAAGACGCAGCGGACACCCCAGCTTGCCCGCCTCGGTCAGGACGGAAAGAAAGCACCTAAGTGGATCTAAAACACTTAGGAAATTTATGGATAAATCCCAAGTGTTACGACAACAAAGAAACACCAGACAGGCCGACAAGGCCACCAAACTAAATGGACTACCTCACGGACGTAGAAAACACTCGCGGGTGACCTAAGTTGTAACTTAACACTTAGACAAATTTCAAAATCGAAAAGGCAAAGGAAACAAGCATAGACGTCAACAGCCGAAGAGGCCGGCAAGGCATTCATTCATCAAAATGTTAATTACACAAGGGGGCTCTACGGCCATTACATTAAGATGGGCAAAAAATGCTGCCTTTTGTGGCTCTCCATGAGCATAAAGGCACCCTACAAAAAAAAGGCAAACAAAAACTCAGGCAATGACTTCACACAGACGACAAGGAAAACAACAAATAAAAGGGAAAGGAACTTACTCTGACGATGAGGTCCATCCCGCCTTCATAAACCTTGACGTCCCCGAGCTTCTTGAGGTAGGCTCGATCCTTGGCCGACATGGCCTGGGCAAGCACATCATGGCCGTCAACGCCATCGTCAAAGACACCCCCGCCAACGGGGTACTCCACCACTTTCTGGTAAGTGGCAGTGGCAACCTCCTTTCCAGCCCGCTTCGTCCGAGTCTCCTGGACGAGAGGGAGCGGTTGAGCAACGCCGCTGGAAGGAGCAGCGGAAAGATCCACAACGGCGGCAGCAGCGCCACAACTACCATCGTCCACATTTGGGACGGTCAGAACGCCGACCTCATCGGCATGGGAAGGAGACGGCGCCCTCTTCGTCTTCTTGGCGAGATTCAGACCAGCCTCGGTCAACTTCTTCTGGCCGTCAGTGGGAAGCCGTTTCTTCTTTGACTGGGCAGGCTTCGGGGCCACACCAGCAGCAGCCCCGCCTCCCTCGGCCGCGGCACGCCTCGCCGCCTTCGCAGCCAGCTCCTCGGCCACCTTGGCCTTGGCTATGGCCATTATCGAACGGCGATCCATCACAAAGTCTACACAAAGGAAAATAAACAGGTTAGCAAGATAAAGTAACAAAAACAAAGGAAGAAAGCCGGAGGAAGTATTACCATCGGCCTCATCAGGAATGCCCAAATCCGGGCCGTCAGCCTCCTCAAAGGTAGTGGTCATCCTCGGCCACAGTTGGACATCGTCCTCCTGGTCACCATACACATAATATCTAAAGAAGCCGAGGGCGGTCATCTTATACTCGGTGATGTAATCTTTCACGCTCCTCGGCCCCCCGTCCAGGAACGCCTCCACCTGAGCGTCCAAGATCGAACTCTTCGGCGGATCGTGCAGATTGAACCTCCCAGTATGGCCGAGAGAGGGAAATTCAGTGTCGTTCTCACCAAGGGACACGAAAACGAACTTACTCTTCCAACCATGGATGGACGAAGGCAAGTCCGTGAAGCTCCTCTTCTTTGGCAACTGTTGGAGGGTAGCGTAGGCCGCACAGTTCTTGTGGCTTCCTCGGCCAATCTGATAAAGGTTCATGAAGAGAGCTGTCGTCGGCCTGTAGCCCAACTCCTCACAGCGGAGCAAGAACCCCACCATCAACGAGTAGCTGTTCGGGGTCAGCAAGGCCGGAGGAAGTCCCACCATGTCCAAGTATTCAGTGATGAAGGGATGAAGGGGAAACCTCAGCCCCTTGGCGAAACTCATCCGGTATACTCCGAAGTACCCCGGTGGCGGATTGAGTACATGGTTCGTCAGCCTGGGTGCCCTAACCCTCCCGAACGGCCCCACGTACATCTGGGCAACTAAGTAATCAGCCGCGCTGCTCTCCGGCTTGATCAGGTAAATGTTTGTGAGATCCAGGTAGGAGACTCCTGGCCCACTCTTCGGCCTCCTTATTCTCTTCGGCCTCTTTGCTCCCTTCATGGCAGAGACCGGTTTCGGGCACGGAATAGCAGTGGAAGTGGACGCCCCGTCCACCACTCGGGACGCACCTGCGTCCTCACCTTTTGAAGACGAGGCGGACTCCTCGTCCTCACCTTCGTCGTCCACCGGCTCTCCGGACTTGTAAGGACTTAAACGCTCTATCTCTTCCTCGAACTCCTCAAGAACCTCATAGTCGGGGGACCTAGTGGAGGGCTGGTCGTCGTACGGATAGTACTCCTCGTCTAAGCTCTTCATCATAACAACTATTACGATCCTAAGGGGAACTACTTCGGATCTAAGGCGTTTTGGCCACTAACACTAGATCAAGGCTCGGGGAAGCAAAGTATGCAAAGGAATTGAAGAATAAGTCAAGAACTAACCTTGAAAATATGAAGAACTCGAAGAACACCTTGAAGACTTTCTTTCTCTAGGAATTTGGGCAGCACTTCGTTATCTCAAGAATGTAAGTGAGGAACCGCTTCGGAGGAGGGGGGTATTTATAGACCTCCCCCCTAACGGTCACTACACGTGGCACCCCATCAGTGGCCACCTCAACGGTCACCTCCCCAGCAGCCAATGGGGTGCCACCCCTTCGGAAATAGGCCGGGCTCGCGAACCAACCTACAGGCAGGGTAAAACCCTACGGATCACACGGACAACGAACGCCCACGACGGCCTATACGCTTGCCGGCCTCACAATGGCCCCACAGCGGCAGGAAGGTGGCAACGGCTAGGAACGTCATGAACGCCCGTAACGGCCACAGACTCAAAGGAACAAAGAACCCGCAACCATCGGCCTTCGTAACGACCCCTGATGATAACTCTTTACAAGCGATCTGCGCACAAGGGTTCTCCCACAGGGTTACCTTGGCCAGAAAATCGCCATAAGGGTTGGACTCGGGGGCACTACGGAGAGGCCGCCTCGGCCAGGGACTCAAGCAACTCCTTCACCCCTCACACTCTTCGGCCTGAAGCAGTGGGGGACTGGGGGACTACATCGGCCTCAACAATATAGACAAAGGAAAAATGCTAATACAAATGTAACCACAAAGCATGGCCACATCGTCCATGTATCTCCGGTCAGGTACTGTGAACAACACGGTGCCTCGTCGGCCAAGGGCACACAACACCATCAGCAACAGCCAACAGGCCACCTAAGGCAAGGACATTCACCGTCCTCCGCCAACAGTTAATCATAATGGGCTCTTCGGCCAAGAACACGAAAGCCAATCAGCGACGGCCAAAAGAAGTGCGCAAGTACCCTCATCGGCCCAAATGTAAATCTCAGCCATCAACGTCCAAGAAAGGGAAAACGCGCCTTCAACGGCCACCATCGAAGCAGGACACTCATCATCCCCAAACGAACATACCAAGGAAACAACGGCCTCCCCGTCCACAGCGAGGAGCAGGTAACGGCCAAGCACAGGACAAGATCACCAAAACGGAAACAGCGCCAACGCCGCAACAGCTGACGGCTTGGGAGTGCCCGCATCGGCCAAAAGCACCAAAGCACGGGAATCTACTCTCCTTCACTTCATCTACGTCTCAGCTTAGAGAGTGGGGGACTCCTGATGGAGTATA
Source organism: Cuscuta europaea (assembly GCA_945859875.1). NCBI lineage: Eukaryota > Viridiplantae > Streptophyta > Magnoliopsida > Solanales > Convolvulaceae > Cuscuta > Cuscuta europaea. The sequence goes on along the minus strand of CAMAPE010000031.1, from coordinate 1,374,510 downwards.
TGGGTCTGAGCCCCAGGACCCACATACTCAGAAGAACAGAAAGCACAAGACACTGAGTGGTGCCCTCGTCGGCCAAGGGACCCCCGTCGGCCGGGAAGGTACCAACTCAGAATATGGTCCTGAATCCAAGGAACCCGGGTGCCCTCGTCGGCCGTGCCCTTGTCGGCCGTGCCCTCGTCGGCCGTGCCCTCGTCGGCCACGAAGACCTCACAAAACCGGATTTCACACTTACCCATTTGAACAGCCCATTAGTGGCTTTGTATTCGGCCCAGTAGCGGTCCAGTTGTAAATGGGCCTCCCAAGCCCAAGGCTTGGGAGCCCAACCCGTATTTTCCCTATAAATACCTCCTCTGGAGGTAGTTATCAGGGTTACAAAATCATTCTATTGAAGCATATTATTGCACTTCTCTCTCTAGCTCTCACTTCTCTCTAGATATACTCTATCAGTGTCCTTCTCTTATTAGATCAGCATCTTTTTGCTTGGGCACCAAGTATTGCTTGTTCTCCCTTAGTATAAATATCACCTTCCAGCTTGTGGAAAGGGATCGTCTTCTCAATACACTTAATGTTATTCTGCCGGATTGCATACATGTACTTTCCGATCAGTTCACTCTCTCCTTTTAGTTGGATTCCGACCACCCCCGGTCCGACAATCTATCAATAACAAAATCAATAGGAAAGATAAATTTGTATCACGCCTCGGACCTGCCTGGACACATCAACAACCCGCCGTACAATATGAATAGTCAACCACAGTCAAACACATCCGTATTATATAAGGCGTCTCGAATATCATTCACACGTAAGTCATCCAAAAATAAACATAATAAGCAATTCAATACGCAGCGGAAAACATAGTTTGAAAACAAATGCCACACATGGCAAACATGAGCATGCATGCTCTATAGTAAAATATTCATGAGCATGTTTGTTAATGTTCAAAAACAGAATGGAGGAAGCACGAACCAAGTCTTCTCTCCAAGATAATCACTCGAGCAACGAGCACAGGAAGTAAGCTCTAGCCTCAACTTGAAATGGTGGTGGGATGCCCCCGAAGGGGTCACTACTCTATATGGCTATAAAGTACTGGTGTGGATGGCATCTAATAGATATACAACAAGTATTTCAAACACAAAACCCTCAAATATGGTGATAATATAATCTAGGTCGTAACCCCAAGTTACCCCTTTTAAAAATATACTTACTTTATGTAAAGTCAAGTAGTCGACCCGTAGGCCCAAGGTTTGTTTACAAAATATCAACCCAATACCCCGTGACTATCAGTCACGACAATTCATAGGGTCCAACCTTAACACATATTTTTGCATTTCTAGATTCCAACTCAAATACATCACCATGCAAACCATATGACACAAGTCGATTACTTCAGCGTGCATTTCTAGAGTTCTACTCAAGTACATCACAATGCACATCATATGTTACAACCTTCAATCTCACCATGCATTTCTAGAGTCCAACTCAAGTACATCACCATGCATGTCATCAATCACAACCTTCACACATATGTTTGCATTTCTAGAGTCTAACTCAAGTACATCACCATGCAAATCATATGACACAAGTCAATTACTTCAGCGTGCATTTCTAGAGTTCTACTCAAGTACATCACCATGCACATCATATGTTACAACCTTCAATCTCACCATGCATTTCTAGAGTCCAACTCAAGTACATCACCATGCATGTCATCAATCACAACCCCTTGTCTACCCATGCACTTCTAGAGTTCTACTCAAGTACATCATCGTGCCATGGCATAGACCCAATTCCTAAGCAACCTATGCCTAGAATTGATATATCAATAATCTACCTTAGGACATCATTAAGGACTGCCCATAACATGATCTTAGCGTCGTACTAAATCAATTTAGTCACTTGAATGATATTCAAGTGCATCACTTACAATCAAATCCTTAGAATCAATTCATTAACAATTACAAATAATCATTAACTAGTATTTCAATATTGTTAAGATTATTCCTGTCCAATCAAATATTTAATTTGTACATCCCTACATATTCAGAAAATATGTAGCAGTAACTTAAGCATCCAATGTAATACATAAATATTTATTTATGTATCTACACATTTCACACATAAGCATAAATGCCTATTTTTCATAATAGTTCATTAATAACTCATTTAATTCCATTTTTATCAATATGATTTCAAATCATTTCCAATTTCATTCCTTATCAAATATATCAATATTTCATCAATAATCAATCATCATAATCCATGAAAACATGATTCAGACATTTAGGTAATCGCATGCTCAACCTACAAGTTGTAAGCAACTAGATGTCGATCTTCACCTCAAATGAGCTTTAAGCCTTCCCTTCTTGATCCAATTCACAAAGCCTTGGCCAAGGTAAATTGAGAAATGACTCCTTGATTAGAAATAAGTGCTAGGCAGCCTCTTCAAGGTGCTAGCTCAACCTCTACTCGAAGATATAAAAACAATCCTTAGAAAGGATGTTTTCCGGCGGATTCGTTTCCTAATCGTTCAAGGTTTGTTCTAGGTTAGTGTCTAACATTTACATCAATAAAATACCCGTCTCAAGAACATATTATACACTTGTAGTAGTGTGTAATAGTCTCCTCAATCATTTATATGATTTAGATGATAGAAAGGAAAATTTTGGATTCAAACTTACTTTGAACACAAAAATGTATTCTGCGAGGTATCATTTTCCTTCGCTGCTTTGGAGGCCTTAAACTGTTCCGTTAGCTGCAAACCGAACCTATACGGATTCCTTATCTTGATATCTTTCTTTAGACAACTCACACGCCTTATTTTATTGAGTGAAGCTCGAGATATGAAGCAAACACTACCAAGGACTTCAACTGTGCGGTCAGAAATTCTCTCTACCTCTCTTTTGTGTTGTGAGCTCTTATCTTCTCCTCAAATGATAAGAGTTCGAATGGGGGGTCGTGATAAGGCTCTAGGAGCTCTCAATAATGTTAGCTAGACATGTGGTTCACAAAATAAGAGGGTAAGGTGTTTGATTGCGATCAAACGTGGGTGGTCCCCCTCTTTTATTTCTTTTTGCATTGTTTGAGCTCTCAACTCAATGGGTCCGCCCCATTTATGTGTTCTAACTTATTCTCCTTATTTTTCAGGTGCTGTGAAGGTGCGGGGTGGCCTCCAAGTGACCCTAATTAATTTGGGTTCCAGAATATCTACCAATACTAGGAATGGCAACGGGGCGGTTCGGTGTTGGGTATACCATTACCCGTACCCGCCCCGTTTTCTAATAGTTTTCCCCAAAACCGCCTCGTTACCCATCGGGTATTTTTTATCCGCGGGTAACGGTTTTCTCTGCGGGTAACCATTTTATTAAAAGATAATTTTTTTCTTCAAAATTAGTATAAATCCTAAAATGATGATTAATTACTTATAATTGACCACCTAAATTTTAAAAAAATCAAGATTAAATAGCACAAAAAATTATGAATCCTTTACCGCATCAACATCAAAAGATTAAGTCTTGTCTCGATAGTAAAATCTAAATATGAATCACAAAAACATTTAACTTCCAAAAATTCAATAATCATACCCCGCCAGCATTCAACATCTAAATTTAAGAACAGTAATGTATGCAAGTAACATAATGAAAATGGGAAGTTTTTTGCCTAAAATATTACTAATAAAAAATATATGGACATAAATGTGACTATAAGTTACCATGAGTAAGCTCTATAGTCACTACGATATAACATTTGAATAAAATTATAAACACTAAAGTTACTAGATTCGCATTTTTGTCCACAACTTTTGTTTTGATTATAGATTTGGAATTATTTCTAAAAAATGTACTTCTAATACTATAATTTAGGTATTCTTGTAGTTATTGTTTTAGAAACCTCATAATTTAAATTTAAAACTTGATATAAATTAGAGCAATCAATCAAAATTAATCTAATCATCCAATACACCTCTACAAAATTATTAGCAATTACATAAATTAAAGCAATCTAGAGTAAGGTTTCCCAATATTTGGACTTTAAACTCATGTGTGAGCTTTATGAAAGTTATTGGGTGAAAAATTAAGAGAGTCGCAATGTGAAAAATTGTGTACTGAAAATCACGAAAATCAAATAATCAATTTGTGAAGAAAAGAAATCTTGTAGAAGTTAACAAAGGAAGGAAGAATGATGAATGATATTGAAAATTAAAAATCTAAAATACTGAACTTTGAGCACTAACTCCTCAGAATTCCAAAGGATAGCCGATTAGTTGAATATTTTTCAAAAAATTAGAGGGAATAAGTGTCATATATACTAATGTACTACTATTCATATATACTTAATATATTAAATACGGAGTACTAAATACATACACTATTAAAATATGTAAGTTAATTGTGCGGGTCGGGTAATGGTGCGGGTAACCGTATCCAAATTAAACGGGGCGGGTAACGGGGCGGGTAGGTATAAACCCATAACTGCCCCATTACTCGTTTACATAAACCGGGTATTCCCCGCCCCGTACCCGTTACCCAGTCAAAGCGATTTTCCCCATTTTGACCGGTTCAATTCAGTGCGGGTATCCATCGGGTCGGGTTAAATTACCATCCCCTAACCAATACTTCCAAAGATGGAAAGACGGGTCTTATTATTTTATCTTTTTCACAAGATGTCTTTTTGTATACATTCTAATTTATTTAGACCAAGTCAACTATCTACATCATATTTGTTGGGTTAATGGCCGAACGGGGGTTGGTCCTTAAAACCCTCCCTACGGACGTCCCCGACGAATGTTCCCTATGAACGTTCCCCTATATAAGGGCCTCCCTACGAACGTCCCCAACAGGCCCAGGAGACGTTCGTACCGAAGCATAGGTGGTGCCTTGACCCAAGGGTAGAGGCTACGCACGTCCCGCAGTACTTGGCCTAGCAGGATATAGGAGGCAAGCTAATGGGACGAACGTCCCCAAAAGGTCCAAGACCACGAGATATCCTTCTGTTCATCCAAGGGACGTACGTATCCTTGCATAGGCAAGCTAATGAGGACGAACGTCCCCAGAAGGCCTAATGCAGCGGAACATCCTTCCGGTCATCATATGGGACGTACGTATCCTTACATAGGCAAGCTAATGAGGACGAACGTCCTCAGAAGTCCTAATGCAACGGAACCTCCTTCCGGTCATCATATGGGACGTACGTATCCCTGAAGTCCTAATGCAACGGAACCTCCTTCCAGTCATTATATGGGACATACGTCGTAAAGGACTTTAGGCCCAGCAGGAACCAAGAGTCAACTCATGGGGAGGAACGTCCCCAGAAGTGCCAATTAAGTATTTGAAAGCCCATTACTAACATACGAGCCCAAACAGTAGTATGATTAATCACGCATTAAGTAAAACATTAATCGTTTTACAATGGTTCAATAATAGGGAAATCCAATACATAAACTTCACTATTTAAATTGAAATTTCTAGAACGTTCGGGGGCGGTGTCACAATTTGTCCACTAACCAACACGTCTTCAGCCATCCCCTGGGGTATTTGACTGAGCAGACAACCAATTGAATGCACATGCATGTTGATTTAAGTGAACCAAATGCAAGCTTCTCATACAAAGCAGAAAGCATCAAAATAATGTTTGCACCCAAATCAGCTAAGGCTCTATCAAAATTCAGATCTCTCATAAGACATGGAATAGTAAATGAACTTGGATCCTTAAGTTTCTTTGGTATATCCTTCCTGACCACAACTGAGCACTCCTTGTTCAGCATCATCGTAGATGTTTCCTCTAATTTTTTTTTGTTTGTGAGAACATATTTCATAAACTTGGCATACTTTGGCATTTGTGACATCGCATCCACGAATGGTAAGTTAATATGAACTTGTTTCATCAGGTTCAAAAACTTACCAAATTGATCACTGTAACTCTTACTCTTCAAACATGCCAGAAAGGGGAGAGGTGGCCAGTACGCTTTGACTCGATCTGACTGTTTTGGGGTTGCCTCCACCTCTCTCTTTTCTTCTTCCTCTTTCTTTTCCTCTAGGATATCTTCTTCAACTTCAACTTCTTCTGGTTTCTTCTTTGTTGCAGCAGCTTCAAGTTCTTTTCCACTCCTCAAGGTGACTTCCTGAACGTGTTCTCATGGGTTACTTTCTATGTTGTTGGGGAGGGATCCCTTAGGCCTCTAAGATTGGGCATTTGCAAGATGAACCATTTGATTCCTTAGGTTCTGAAAACTTGATGCATCTGTTGGTATGAACTTCCTGAGTGTATCTTCCCTTTCAGAGATCTTCTGTTATATCCCTTTCCTTTGACCCCCTTGACCTTGTTGAGGTACTTAAGGTGGGGCTTGAGGTACTTGGGGCTGCCCAGATTATAGTTATTCCCCCATTAGTAGTTTCCCTTCCCGTAATTCCCCCACTGGTGCTGATTGTAGGACAGGTTGTAATAGCTCTGTCTCTAAAAATTAATAGCATATATTTACTCCACTCTAGGGGTTGCCAAGGTGGTAGTCATCATAGTGCATTCATTTGGGTGCTTTCATATTCACGTTAGGACCGAAGGAGCAGTTTGTAACTGCTTTTATGGATCCTCCATGCTGGTTGCCAGCTTCTACACCATGCTAGTCAAAGTATATATCCACTCGTGCATTCAGGGTCAAACTCTCATTGATCTCGTAAAATCCTGGAGCTTTTTGTTGGGATGAACTCCTTGAATTGTACCAGGATGCATCATTTGTCACTACTTTCTCTATCAGAGCTTCTGCATCTTCAACTTGCAGATCAGGAAAAGATCCACTTGCAGAATCATCTAGCATCATATTCCATTTCTCATTAAAGCCACTGTAGAAATAGGAGATGATCTCACAGTTACTCATCTGGCCCTGGGGCAAGATCTTCTAAGCACCTTGAATCTCTTCCATGCTTCAGACAGAAATTCCAATGATCCTTGCTTGAACTCTTGCACCTGCTTGTTCAATTTCAATGCCTTAGATGTCGGGATATATTATTCGATGAAGGCATTGTGTAGCTGGTCTCAAGTTTGTAGATGGTGGTGTGGATTTATATCTAGAAATCTTTGTGCATCATCTCTCAGTGCAAACGAGAAAAACATCATCCTCATTTGGTCATCAGCCACCACAGGAATTTGAAAGTCTGATACATCCTCAGGAAAAGAGTGATATGTGCCAGGGGTCTTGTGTTGGTCCTCCTTCAAATTGGTTGTTAGAAACCATGACAATCACCATCGGTTTGATCGATCTCGATCTCGTAACGGTTAGTAGTAGTTCCTGGCACCTGAATGCTATCATACACTCAAGTTCTGGGGTGAGGTGCTCTCCTATCGTCTGCCCATGAACTAGGGGATTCTCGTGCGAGATGTAGCCTTGAAACGGAGGGTCCTATTGCCTTACTTGTTAGGCTGGTCTTGGTTGCACAGAAGGTCTCCAGTGCTGATTTTGGAAAGGATTTTGAAAAGGTGACTGATTTTGGAATGGATTTTGAACGTTCTGGCCAACTCCTTGTAACGGGACTGTTTGGAGTTGAATTGCTATTTCAGGATTATTAGTGGTCACAAAGAGTTGGTACAGAGGAGGTGAAGTGCAGGCTGGAAATTGGAAATTGGAAATTTTGTGGGTTATAAAAAGGGCGTGTTTGAGCAAATCCAGGAGGTCGATTCCCTTGTGAATTTGGTGGAGAACATTGGGGAGACGTATGAAGATAGAAATCTCCATTACCAGGTTGGGTTGATTGGATAAAGGGTGTTTGGGTGATAGGTACGCTAGATGACCCAGTTGTTCCACATGCAAATTGGTCCATTGTTGCTCTATGTTCTCATTGAGCTTTTCTGTTATCTCTTGCGAACTTCTTAATCTCAAGATTAAGTGGGATTAATGGTTCTCTCCTCTTAGAACATGTATGCACAAAAATAAAACTTGCACGGTTAGAAATAGAAGAAATTCTACTTATGATCCTTCGAGTTTTGCACCAATTCCACAATTAGTCCTCGTCTTTCATTTTATCCATTTTTGGTACATGATTATTGTTTTCTTGACCATATATAGTCCTTTTCCGATAGTAAAAATGCTCAGAAATGGACCACAAATGGTCAAGAAAACAATAGTAAGGTACCAAAAATGGATAAAGTGAAAGACGAGGACTAAATATGGAAATGACACAAAACTCGGAGGACCTAAAGTGGAATTAATTATTAGAAATACATACTACTTCGTAATATATAAGGAGCAATTTTTTTTGAGAGTTTTGTGCGGAATCCAATATTACCTACTTCCTCCGTTTCTTTTTAATTGCGACACTTCCCTTTTTTGGAAGTTTCAAAATAATTGTAACACTTCCATTTATGGTAAAAAATAATAATTACAAATACTACAATACCCGCACATATAATTCAATCTTCCACGGTCCACCTCACACCCTACCTCATGTATTTTACATGTTTTAGTTCTTGAGTTCTTCTCCATTTCTTTGGGTTCTTTTCCACCACCTTCATCTGCGTTTATGTCTTTTATTTTCACTCACCTCGGCACCGGAAAAACAGGGGACAACTCTAATTTCAGAGTCACCGCTGACGTTCCATAATTAACCAGACACTTCAGATTTCGACAGCCTCGATGGCTCGCCCTTTAATTCTAAGGACATTGTTTCTAGGTTTTCCAATTCCTTACTGAGGTGCTTCTCTCGCTTTGAGAAGTCGGTTACATATGACTTTGAAATTTTTTGATTCATGTGATGTGATGTGACTAAGTGATACTGTTGGCCGTCACACGCCTACCACTGCACCCTCCTCCTTTATCCTGGCTTAGGACAGGCATGATACCGAAAAATTATCTTATGGCGGAGTTAGATGACTTTGAAATTTTATTTAACGAAAATTATAGAGTTATACTACGTAGTTGATTGGAGTTCACTCCTTCACTCCGTCACCAAATTTACAGAAGTTCAGAAAATTGCAAAGCAAGAAAGATATTAAGAGCCCATTTGGTAGTCCGGTTTTTTCAGCTTTTCAAGCTTATCAACCAACTTTTTCATCAAACACATAAATTTTGATTTCGAACGTTGGATTGTGAAATAATAAGAACAAGTAAGGTTGTAGTTACTTTTCTGACTGTATTGGCTGAAATTGCTGTAGAGGACCGTTTTAGCTCATTTTTCATATAATTTTTTATTTACTTTATTAATAAAAAATATTTTAAATATAATTTTTTCATAAATCAACAGAATCAGCTAATCCAGTCACTTCAGCCAGAACTTCATAAATTTCAACCGAATTAGTTGATTCAGTTGATTTAGGTAGAGGTGATGACCCTCGTGGGTTGTATCTTGCAAATAAAACCGAGATAGTATATAAGTTAAGGGTGTGCATATTGGTTTGGTTTAACCAATACTAACCGAATCAAATCGAACTAAACTGAACCAAAACCGAACCAAATCGAATATGTAATTTGGTTTGAGTTTGGTGATATTTCTTCCAAACCCTATTAAACCGAATCGAAATCGATAACAACCGAACAAAACTGAACCGAACTAAAGAAATTCAATGAAAGCTTCATATATTATTAAAAATAATCATAAATTCAAACCGAACCGAACTAAATTGAACTGAACCGAACCAAACAATAATATTACCTTTGTTCCAAAATGTTTAGATATTTTTAAACCTTTGACCAACCATATATATTTATTGGGAACTATTTATAAATATAAAAATGATATGAAAATGTACTTTGTTAAAAGTAATTTAATAAAAGTATAAAATTTATAATTTTCATGGTCCAAATTTTAAGATTTGACTAAGTATTTAGGACACCTTATATTATACGGAGTATAAGGTGTCCTCTTAAAACAACTTTTCAATCGCCTTTATCCACTTTGACAATCTATTTATTATTTATACTCAGTACTTTAAAATCTTCTAACCAAATCCCTCCCTCCAAACAGACCCTAACAAATTTTGCGGTGAGACCGTAAGATACCCTATAAACAAATGCTCTCATTCCGGAATCCATAATAGTCTGCTGAGAAATGACGCAAAGGATCATAGGTGCATATATCAAACAATTAGCGTAAGAATCATATATATGGGCCACTTAAATTATTTGTATATTGGCAACTTGCATGACCAAAGATTAACCTCAAACGTAACTCCTTCCACAGCACTTTGATGCTATAAATTAAAGAAACTTCCATATTCATTCTACCCTTAGCTTAACCACACCCAACCCATAATATATACATCCAAACTAAAAATGATGTCTTGGAGCTTCAAGGGGCTCTTCCCCAAAAAGAAGCTGCTGAAGCTCTTCTCCACCACCATCCCCTTCAAGCTTCGCAGCCTCAACAGATCCAAAGTCATCAAGAAGCCGAATAAGGCCTCTTTGTTCGACAAAACTACCAAGAGAGGTGGTTCAGACTGGAAAAAGAAAACCCGGGGAAAGCGCAACAAGTTCATCTGGTTCTTACCCATTGGCAAAAGACCCAAATTTCTCAAGAAGCGGCCCGTGCCCGTTTATATCGACCAGCTATTTGTAGGCCCCGGGCCTTCTCGGCTTACGGAACCGACGAAATCCGTGACAAAGTTCAAGGAAGCCGAGGTCGTGGCTCCCGATCAAGAAACATGCATGGCTGTTGCTTCTAGTAGTAGCATCATGCACTACTATGTTGACGACAAAGCAGGGGAGGATCTACGTATGAGCTATGGTGGGCTAAAGCTCAGGGTAACTCATTTTTTTTTGTAATTTTTTTATTTTTCATATTTAACCCACGCTGCTAATGTTTAATTCTAGTATAATTGCTCTTCGGTCCAGGACATCCCAAATTCCTTGATCCGTCCCTGCGACGGACCGGGCGAGGCCGATGATATGTGGGAAGCTGTTGTACTGGCAGAACCGGAGATGCACAGAATTGATGAAAGAGCAGAGGAGTTCATATCCAGATTCCATGCCGAGATTAAGCGCCAGAAGACTTCTGAGAAGCACTTGTAGCTGTTATTTGATCTCCTACCAACAGGACTTAATATAGGACGGTGGACGGTTTATATTGTTTGCCACTTTTTATTGCAAAATGTAATTCTCTTTCGAATTCATTTTTTACTAACCACGTCAACTTTCAAATATTATCCTCTTCCATCATGGTTGTACGAGATTTTGGCACAAATATTACTCGGAAATCAGAAATGTATGATTAATATTGAACTTGTAAAACCAAGTGTGATTGTAAGAAATGATGATGCCATCATGCCTATGGAATTTCAGAAACTAATTACTACACTTCGAATGCAAACCACACGCAACAATATATTCGACTATAATTTTATGTCTAAAATATGGACTCGTTTGATACTTTACATGTTAAATTTTTGCATTCGAAATGATTGCATGCAAAATTTATGAAAACAATCACTTTGCAAATAAAATAAATTACATTATTTGACTAAATATGTAATTTAATTTTAAATTACACACATAGACACTGTGATAAGCATGGACTCGGGCCGGGCCTAACCGGACTATTTTTTGGTTTCTGAAGGCCCGGAACCGGCCCGGATAGCTACCGAATATGGGTCAGGCTCGGGCCGGGCCGGTTGACCCGATTTTTTTTTAATTTTCTAATTACATCCTACCCCCCAAACCCCTCCAAAACACCCAGCCAAGCCCAACCCATTTACCTCCCAAAGATTGTGAAAAATAGAAAAAAAATTGATCTGAACCCGACCCGACCCAGAAGGGCCGGTTCACTTTCTAGAGACCCGGAGCCCACTCCGAAAACTGGCGGTTCGGGTATAATGCACCCGGTCCGGACCGGGCCGAAACAGTACGTCATTACAAGACCGGGCCAGTTACGGGCCGATTGACCCGGCCCGAGTCCACCCATACATTGTGGTGCTTCATAAAAAGTACGCAAGATATTTTACCACTATCCACCGCCACATAAAATACTTTAGGTGTTTATGTCAAGTAATCAAACCAAACAATTTAATCCTTTTAAGACTTGCACTTCGCATGCGTACGGCATGTAATCACTTTGCATTTAAAATTTAACCCGCAATCGTCCAATTAGGTGGACCCAATGTGGCCCGAATTCCTTGAGATGATGGGGCCACAATCATAACAAGTACACCAATTTCAGGTTGGGTCCAGAACCATTCTCCAAATTCAGCTCGACTAAATAACCAATTGGTCTCAGTCCGGTTTTGGAACCGGGTCCACCTCTTCGATCAAACTAGAAAGAGTCTAACACTCTCCTGGTATTCATCAAAACAGAGTCTATCTTGAAGACAGCCGAACATTTTTATGTAGTACTCAACAATTATGCGTCATATATACGTACAGACGTGCAAGTTTCAAGTTTACTGCTAGAACTTGAGAAGACAAGTTTCTTCTTAGAGCGCTCAAATCGAGCTTGTATGCTCTTTATATTTTACTTTAACAATTTCAAGCGTTTCTAGACAGTGCCACTAAGCATTACAATCATACAGCAGAAGATCATCATCAACTTCAAACTCAAATCTCAGTCAAGAAATTCCTTCATAGGATAGTTAACTTCAAACACAAATCTCAGTGAAGAAATTCCTTCATAGGATCATCATGATGGACCCTCTTCATCCTGTAAGCCTCCATATCTTCAGGTGTGACCTGAAATTAAAATTACATGAACATTCAAGATTTACCATTATGAAGAAAATAAAGAGTGGATGCAAATGTCGTATTAATTAAGAAAGCAGCACACCTCATCATTATACTTCACATTGTATTTCCTTTTCCTTTCATCCTTAATGATGTCTCTTTTCCTTTCATCCTCCTGTTTATACAAATTAAAGTATGCATTGAATGTGCATTAAAATTCAGAATTAGGGAAATTGAACAAATGTATAAAAAACTTAGAGCCAGTTCGGTGAAGAGGGTTATATTCAAATTATATGGCCAAATCTACTCAATTTTGTTAAAAGGAAAACCGTTTGGAAAGATCCTACTTCAGACAAATAAGTGAACTCAAAGAGAGAATAAACAATGTTGACACCTACAGAGGTCATTACTGCAGAAAGAAATCCAACTGAAGAGTGAATAACCGATGTATAGAAAGCAGTAGAAACAGATGTGGGAGCATAATATGGTTCATCAACCAAATAACATTAAAAAGAAAAATAATTAAAATAAGACTGACCTTTTTAAGAGCTTCTGCCAATTTTTTGTCATCAAGAACCAGATCATCTGGCACTTCAGTACCCCATGTAGCAAGCTTCTTTTGTTCAGTTGGTGTTTCGGTATCTGAATTAATCATCATTATCAGTTAGATGACAAAAAGTCATGGGAAAATGTTTGTTAGATATACACAGAGAAGTAATTCAAATAGAAAATGACAACTGACCTTCTGCAGCTTCTTTGCGGGCTATATTGGCCTTCATTAAATCACCAGCAGCTTCAGCTGCTTCAATTCCAGCAGTTCCTGTACAGTAACTGTTTCGAATTGTCTGTTTGCAGCACTTATAACCCCATTGATGGTCCTTCCACCAGGAACCCCAGACACTAGTGTGATTATTTATGTAAACATCCTCTTCATATTTGCTCCTTGGAAGTGACATCTCCTGCGAGACAAAAACAATAGTTATATCATTTTAGAACTAAAAGAGATTACACTCTCAAAGAAACATTGGAATATTTAAATTCACTCCATTCCTTACAAAAATCTTTTTATATAAATTACCTGTCCTTTAACGATCCTGCCAGCTCGGTCATATTCAACTTCCTTCTCACTTTGACCCAATAGAAGTTCTCTTGGCAGCATTTCCTCACTAGCTGCATTGCCATATTTCTCCATGATGGTATCCTTGGTTTGGAACTCCATTTTCTCTTTATTGATCTTATAATTTTTATAAAGTAATTCTGCTTGTGATGGAGCTGCTTGCATGTGGATGTCATGACCCTTCTCAAATGATTCCCAAGCATGAATATTGAGTTGCTTGAACTCAAGAGCTTGACCACTCAGTCTGTTTTGGTTATCCCCCTACTCACACAACCAGTCCAGAAATCAATTTTCAAATACAAGAACCTGTGTACACACATAGATGCATGCACACACATATACGTATACATGGCGGGGAGCGGAATAAACATCAAAGAATTATGGTGATTCTATGATCCATGTAATGGTACGCATTTAAACTTTAGTTATAAAAAGTACACGTTCAAGGAGTGGTACCCCTTGAAACCTTTAAAACAACACATGCACACGGTATAAAGGAAACGGGTGATGAAGTGAAAAAGAAAACATACAGCATAGAACTTCTCATTTGGATCCATATCAGGAAGTGGATCTTCACGCATGGATCGGGTTTTGGGGTCATAGTGAGCGGAATTGACATCAAGGTTAAGAAGATATTTGGCTGTATCTTCTCGGATACGTAGATTTCTGGCAAAAAAGGATGAGGTTTGAAATGCTCAGTATATTAGAGAAGATGCACATAAGGCAGGGATAAACAGAAACAGGGCTCACCTAACAGTCCCAGTACTACCACCACCTGTAGTTCGCACACGCTTCTCAACCTTTGCGAAATCCATCTGCTTACTTTCATCGACCTTGGTTTCATCTACCTTCAAAGCATCTTCCAAATCCTCATCATCACTTGCATCACCTTCTTTGTTTTCATTATTATTTTTCTCCTCCAATTTTTTAAGCTGTTGTTCCTTCATATATTTCCTTCTAGCTTCATCCCTGGCTTCATACCTTTCAATAACATGGACAAAGGACGCAGCATCAAACCCATTCCAGCGGTCCCTTTTACCATCGTAGTCTAGCTCAAAGTTCTCTATTTTCTCATCGGGTGCAATACTTTTCCCTGTCCACTTTGCTCCTAACTTACGAGGCCTTTCCATACACGATTTTACAGTGTGCGTCATTGCTCCACAACTGCAGCATGTTTAGTTAAAATTAGCCATGACTGTAAGTTTTATGCTAACACTGCAGACAGGTATAACAGCGATCCAAATAAGCAAATCCAGCAACCATAGTTGTCATGGCGCATGGCGCAACCCATGGCGCACAGGCCATTTTCCATGGCGATGGCGATGGCGCAAATATGGCGTCGCCACGTGACAAAAAAAACTTCAAAACGAATAATAGATACTGCAATTCATCAACCCAAGTTTACCCAACCACCAAAACATGATAAAATAGTTCAAAGTACTTCCAAAAAACATAATATTCAAAAAAAAGTTTCTGTCTTGCAAAAATAGTAGTTAGGGTTTATGTTAGTTGTGTTTATTTATTTGTAGTTAGGGTTGTTGTTAGTATTATGAGCTAAAATAGTAAGGTTTTGTTAGTGTTTTTTTTGTTAGGGTTTATGTGTGTGTGTGATAGGGTGCTGAAATATCAGAGGCGCAAGAAACGAGGAACAATCGTTGACTGAGTCTTCATTTACTTATTAATTATTGTTTATTTGTTTAAATGAATCAGTTAGAGAAATAAGTGGGGTTTGGTGTCATGCATCAGTCCACTAGGTAGTTATTAGATCATGGATCACTAGGTAGTTATTAGATCATGGATCACTAGGTAGTTATTAGATCATGGATGGAGTCAGTTTACGACAGTTATTAGTCGGTTATTAGTCAGTTGTATTTCTTTCTCTATAAATAGCCTAGCCATATTCAAGCTAGGGGGCATGAATGAATATTATTTCCGATTTCCAGAGATTCTCTTGGCTTCTATACCTTTCTTGAGTGAGATTCTTACTTTGAGAGGGAATAGGAGAGTTATTTCTGAAATTCCTGTTTTATGTTTGTTTGATAGCTTCTGGGATCTATCAATTTGGTATCAGAGCAGGTTTTTATCCATCCATGGTGACCACACGTTCATCAGAGGCAACCCGCAATCCAGAGGAAAATCCATTTTCTGCCGATCCTCTGGCCACCATTGCAGCAAAACTGGAGACACTTGACGAGTTAAAGGAAAAAGTGATAGCCTTGGAGATTCAAGCCTCCAAATCCAACCGAGGGAAAGGGAAGACGAGACAGTGGGGCGATGATACTGAAGAAGAATCTGATTCGCACCGCCCGCGACCACCACAAGCGAAAATTGAATTCCCGAAATTCCAAGGAGGTGACCCGCGTGGGTGGATTCTTAAGCCTGAGAAGTTCTTCCGTTATTACGAAACACCAGAAGATGACAAGGTGGACATAGCTTCAATGTATCTGGAAGGAGATGCTCTGGATCTGTTCTCGTGGATGAATACGGAAAGGACTTTGCTTTACTGGGAAGAATTGGTGAAAGCTCGGGAGGAACATTATGGGCCTCCAGAGTACTTGAACCCAGATGAGCACTTGTGCAACATTAAGCAAACAGGTTCTGTAGCGGATTACCGGCAAGAATGGGCACGAAGGATTGCACGAGTAACCAACTGGCCAGAGCACTGCTTGCTTGGAGTATTCCTGAATGGTCTTAGAGAAGAAATCAGATCAGACGTCAGAATTCATAAACCAAGGTCAGTTTATCGGGCTGCTAGTTTAGCATTAGAATTTGAGAAAAAGCTAGCCCAAATGAAGGGGTACAAGCCCAATTCGTACGCTTGTCAGAGTCAGCCCACCTCCAATACTAATCCCATTATTACAGCACGTGACCACAGAGTGACACCGGGAAATTCAAGTACGCCTTCTTCTTCGACGAACCCAAACAGAATCACAAATTTACTTCCATCCGCAGCACGCTCGTGGGAAGAAACGAAACAACAACGGCGCGACAAGGGGTTGTGTTTCCGCTGTGGGGACCCATTCCGACCAGGCCATCGTTGTTCTACTACGTTTTCGTTGCTGGAAGTTGTAGAAGACAAGAATTCAATGCCAAACTCTTCAGAATTAGCCGAAGGCACAGAACAGGAACCAGGAGTAGATGCAGAGATTTCTTTTAACGCCATCCTGGGCAGTCCAACAACAACAACAATGCAACTGCGTGGCTTATTGGCTAACAAAGAAGTATTGTTGTTAGTAGATAGTGGCTCAACTCACAATTTCATATCAGATTCACTGGTAAGGGAACTTGACTTGGCCACCTCCTCTACTCAGACAATTGGGGTTCAGCTTGGTGACGGTCATGTGGTGCATTGCAACTGTGTGTGCAAGGAAATTTCAGTACAACTTCCAGGTTTGACCATCACCCAAGATTTTTACCCATTTCCCCTTGTGGATTCTGATATTGTACTGGGAATTAAATGGCTTGCATCACTCAATACCATCCAATCTAATTGGAATGAGATGTTCCTCATCTTCTGGGTGAATGGGAAGAAATATAAGTTACAGGGAATATCAAAGAAAGAGCATCAGCCTGCAAGGTTTAATCTTATGACCACAGTGGAGTCTGCATTTAGTACACCTGGACCTGACTCACTTAATGCGGAAAGGGTGTACATGGAACCTGAAGCTGTATTTGCAGAACCAGCCGTCATGCCTCCATTCAAAGATCATTCCCATGCCATTCCTCTGATCCCAGGAGCTCAACCTCCCAGCCTGAGACCATACAGGCACCCATATTCCCAACAGAATGAAATTGAGCGACAAGTAGAGGACCTTCTCCAGAAAGGGTTCATTAGTCCCAACTCCATCCAATTTGCAAGTTCAGTTCTGTTGGGGAAGAAACAAGATAAATTATGGCGTATGTGTGTGGATTATTGGGCCCTCAACAAAATCACAGTTCCCGAAATGACTTCGGGCTGTCAGGGAGGATTCCTTAAAAGTTTGAAACGGCTCTCAGGTACTATTAGATCTCTCATTCAACATTGCTTTGTGTGTCAAAAGAGAAAATATGACGCATTATCACATGCTGGTTTGTTACAACCCATACTTGCACCGCAACAGACTTGGGAAGATTATGAGTTCCTAGTACAACGATTTCCAGAATTTCGCCTTGAGGACAAGTCGGCTTTCAAAGGAGGGGGTAATGATAGGGTGCTGAAATATCAGAGGCGCAAGAAACGAGGAACAATCGTTGACTGAGTCTTCATTTACTTATTAATTATTGTTTATTTGTTTAAATGAATCAGTTAGAGAAATAAGTGGGGTTTGGTGTCATGCATCAGTCCACTAGGTAGTTATTAGATCATGGATCACTAGGTAGTTATTAGATCATGGATCACTAGGTAGTTATTAGATCATGGATGGAGTCAGTTTACGACAGTTATTAGTCGGTTATTAGTCAGTTGTATTTCTTTCTCTATAAATAGCCTAGCCATATTCAAGCTAGGGGGCATGAATGAATATTATTTCCAATTTCCAGAGATTCTCTTGGCTTCTATACCTTTCTTGAGCGAGATTCTTACTTTGAGAGGGAATAGGAGAGTTATTTCTGAAATTCCTGTTTTAAGTTTGTTTGATAGCTTCTGGGATCTATCAGTGTGTATATATATATATGTATAAGTATATATATAAGACTATATATTTATATATATAGCTATATATTTATAACTATATATATAATTCTATATTGTATATAACTTAGTATTGAAACTCACAATTAATGAAAAAAATTGCAAAAGAAACTCACAATTAATAATTGAAAACAAGGTTTATTAATGAGAATTAAAATTAAAAAACTAATCAAAACAAAATGTGAAGTATATCATAGAAGGTTATTTTAAAATAGAAGTATCACAGTTAAAACGCACACACAAAAACAAGGTTACAACAACAAAATTATAAATACACAACTTAATTAATTACAATTTAAAATAAAATAAAAACTGAAGCCAAAGATCAAGGACCTGGGAACTGGGAAGTCTGCAAGTTCCTCTGCTGCTCTGATTCCGCGAGGGACTGAGGGAGGGTGACTATGTGAGTTCGTCTTAGTTGTTTGCTTCCTACGTGCAACTTTGGGCAACGAATGGTCCGTAAGGTAGATTAGTTTGGGCTTAGCTTTTAATTTAAAGCCTGAAACCTTAATTAAATTAGCCCTAATTAAGGCCTAAATCTATTTTATCTGGTTCTGGGCCTGCCACTGCGGTTCGACTTGTGAATAAGTCGAGGATTTCTTCGCCAACATCGAGCCTAGACGACTACTGGACGACGCAAACGCCATGGCGATGGCGCCCAAATGGCGAAGGCGCAGGAATGGCGACGCCATGTGTATACACCTCGCCACAGCCCCTTTTCATAGCGCAGAGGGTTTTTCGCGCCACATGGCGCATGGCGCGCGCGCCATATTGCGCTATCGACTACCATGCCAGCAACGAATAATTACATCAACAGAAAAACACAGTTTGCCAAGAAACTTTTGGAATAACAAAACTAAAATGAAAGAATTCACAGCTGAACTTACTTTTCACATGCTCCTTTTCTGTACTTGTCAGCCTGATATATCTTGGCACCTCTGTCATACCATGATTTGGTATAATTAGGATCAGATTTCCATTTCCTTTGATGCTTCAAGCTCTACAAAACATAAAAACAAATGTATGCATATTATAACCAATATACATAACAATGAGTGCATATATCTATGAGAAAAACTAAGGATATAAGAAAACATACAGGTTTCTCGGCATTGAGATACCAAGGTGCTGAGGACATATACTGTGGAATGTGAGGGTTAATTTCATTTCCATCTTCATCAACCTCAGCTGGAGCAAGCCCAGCCTTTCGTGCTTCTTCCAATTCTAACTGTTTCCTATGGTCCTCCCTAGATTTGAATGCCACTGCGCTTACCCATATATTGTTAATTATTGATACAACATAACAAACAGGTATTAAGAATCATTTATTGGGCTAAACATAGTACCAAAATAAACTATCTGGAAATACGATTGAGATAACAGAATAATCGAAAAACGAAACCGAACTCTACATATTTATACATATAGAAAAAACTGATGTAAAGAAAATAGATTTGAAACAATCAACCCAAAACAGATCCGCACACAGGTCGGTTGGCATCGAGGTACTAGAATGAATAGGAAAAAGCGCACATGCAATAGAATAGATATGGGTAAAAGAAATACCAGATGCAGTAGCCATGATTGCCGATAGATATACGAAACCCTAGCTGAGACGGCGTGAATTGCCGATAGATATACGAGTCCCTAACCGATGGAATTGGGTCGAAAACCCAACGACGTTTTCCCTCTTCAGGAGTGCTACGACTATTTTCTTGCAGTAGCACGCTTCGCCTCGCAAGAGATTGAGGAGTATTGCTTTTCTTCTTCCCCGAGGGAGACTGGTTTCTATTCTAGTCCCTTTAAACTTTGGCACTAATTTGTATTTCTCACTGATCTAATTTGTGCTTCCAGTTATTTTAATCATAAAATTTATTGATGTAGGAAGCAAAGTGGCACGTAGATGACCAAATCTCAACCACACAAATTTTACATTATTAATTCTCGTGTCGATCAAACTTGGCAGAATTTTAAAGGACGAAGGTAGTAAATCTATGAGGCCTTTTGGAAATTTTTGGCCTTATAAATGTCTTTTCCTTATATTTGGTCTTGATTATTGTACAGTAATTTGTTTAGGGAAAAGTTTTGGTTTGGTCCCCCTTTCCTCTTGTAGCTTCCTATATTTTTATAATATTTCTGGTAAATTTTGTCCAGCATTTAGCCTACTAATTTTGGTGGTTGGCTTTTCGGGGTAAAAAAAACTTTGAACACAATATAATCAATAATAATTACCATATGTAATATTTTTGTCTACCGCATTTCAAAGCGTAATAATTATTAGAATTCCTCTAAATAGGAGCAAAAACGTTTTCAAATTCAAAAATAGGAGTATCACATTTTTTATTCCCTAAATAAGAGTAATCTGCTAATATTGGGAAAAAATGTCATGTTTTAAAGCCTAGTAATGCCAAACTTGGCAGAAATTTACTCTTATTCAAGAAAAAAAACATGATACTCCTATTTTGGAATTTCAAAACTTTTTTATTCCTATTTAGGGAATTCTCTCTAATAATTATGAATCATTTTCCAATTTGAAAGACCAAAATATTTAATCTGATATATTTTTTTATAAAAATTAGATTATAAATAAAAATTATCGTCCCGTTTGGTGGCTCCTATTTTTGGCTTATCAATCTCATCAACAATCATCTTCACCAACCACAAAATTTTGATTTTACGCACTGAATTGATTAATAATCAAATAAGTAAGGGTTGAGTTATTTTTCTGGCTAAATTGGATGTCGTTGATGTAGATGACCATTTTATTTTTTTCTTATAACTTTTTTCTTTATTTTAATCATAAAATTTATTTTAAATGTAAATATTTTCATTTAACTCTTGCTTTTGCGAGAATAAGCAGAAAAAGTAAGATTGGAGTTACTTTTCTGACTGTATTGGCTGAAGTTACTGTAGATATCATTTTAGCTATTTTTACATATAACTTTTTCTTTATTTTATTAATAGAATATATTTTAAAAATAACTTTTTATTAAATCAGCAGAATCAGCCAATGCAGTCACTTTAGCCATGACTTTATAAATTTCAGCAGAGACATCCAAATCAGCTGATTTTCGTGCTACCAACGGGCTCTATATCCATATCTATATAAATTGTTATCTATATCTATATCTATATAATAATATAAGGTAATTAAGATAGTAGCACATTACTTTTTCCTCCAATTAGATATTTAATGTTTCATACCCATTAAACATTAAGAATTACATTGATAATTAGTAATTAGTAATAATAAGATTCATAAATAATACTACGTAATATATTATAAAGTAATTGGAATATTCTCAATTCAAAATAATAATAGTAATAATGATGATAATAATAATAATACTCTGTAATAGTGATATATTTAATGATTCATATCTATTAAACAATAAGAGGTACAATAATAATTAGCAATTAGTAATAATAATAATAGTAGTAGTAAATAATAATATATTATGGATTAATTTGAACATTCTCAATTTAAAATAATAATAATAACACCAGTAGTAGTAAATAGCAATAGGCTTGATCAGAAAAGATAAGTAAAATATACATGATAGAGTATATCTAGAGAGAAGTGAGAGCTAGAGAGAGAAGTGCAGTAATATGCTTCAATAGAATGAATTTGTAACCCTGATAACTACCTCCAGTTAGATATGGAAAATACGGGGAAGTATTTATAGGGAAAATACGGGCTGGGCTCCCAAGCCTTGGGCTTGGGAGGCCCATTTACAACTGGACCGCTACTGGGCCGAATACAAAGCCACTAATGGGCTGTACAAATGAGTAAGTGTAAAATCCGGTTCTGTGAGGTCTTCGTGGCCGACGAGGGCGTGGCCGACGCGGGCACGGCCGACGAGGGTGCGGCCGACGAGGGCACCCAGGTTCCTTGGACTCAGGACCATATTCTGAGTTGGCACCTTTTCGGCCGACGGGTCCCTTGGCCGACGAGGGCACCACTCAGTGTCTTGTGCTTTCTGTTCTTATGAGTATGTGGGTCCGGGGGCTCAGACCCATATACTCCATCAGGAGTCCCCCACTCTCTAAGCTGAGGTGTAGACGAAGTGAAGGAGAGTAGATTCCCGTGCTTTGGTGCTTCTGGCCGATGCGGGCACTCCCAGGCCGTTGGCTGTTGCGGCGTTGGCGTTGTTTCCATTTTGGTGATCTTGTTCTGTGCTTGGCCGTTACCTGTTCCCCGATGTGGACGGGGAGGCCGTTGTTTCCTTGGTGTGTTCGTTTGGGGATGATGGGTGTCCTGCTTCGATGGTGGCCGTTGAAGGCGCGTTTTCCCTTTCTTGGACGTTGATGGTTGAGATTTACATTTGGGCCAATGAGGCCGTTGAGGTTGAACCTTGCTTCGAGGACGATGGGCGTCCTTTCACTTGGGTGGCCGATGAGGGTGCTTGCGCACTCTTTTTGGTCGTCGCTGATTGGCTTTCGTGTTCCTGGCCGAAGAGCCCATTATGATTAACTGTTGGCGGAGGACGATGAATGTCCTTGCCTTAGGTGGCCTGTTGGCCGACGAGGCGCCGTTTTGTCCAAAGTACCTAGCCGGAGATGGAGTCACGAAAACCGTGGCGCCGTTGTGATACATGGATGATGTGGCCATGCTTTGTGGTTACCTTTGTGTTTGCATTTTTCCTTTGTCTGTATTATTGAGGCCGATGTAGTCCCCCAGTCCCCCACTGCTTCAGGCCGAAGAGAGTGAGGGGTGAAGGAGTTGCTTGAGTCCTTGGCCGAAGCGGCCTCTCCGTAGTGCCCCTGAATCCTACCCTTATGGCGATTTTCTGGCCAAGGTAACCCTGTGGGAGAACCCTTGTGCGCAGATCGCTTGTAAAGAGTTATCATCAAGGGTCGTTACGGAAAGCCGATGGCTGCGGGTTCTTTGTTCCTTTGGTTCTGTGGCCGTCACGGGCGTTCATGACATTCCTGGCCGTTGTCATCTCCTTATTGTTGGCATTTGTGAACTTGGCAGGCATATAGGCCGTTGTGGGCGCTTGCTGGCACTTGTGAAGCCGGCAAGCATATAGGCCGTTGTGGGCGCTCATTGTCCGTGTGATCCGTAGGCTTTTACTCCGCCGATAAGTTGGTTCACGAGCCCGGCCCATTTCTGAAGGGGTGGCACCTCATCGGCTGCTGGGAAGGTGACCGCTGAGGTGGCCATTGATATGGTGCCACGTGTAGTGACCGTTGGAGATTATCTATAAATACCCCCCCTCCTCCGAAGCGGTTCCTTACTTGCATTCTTGAGATATCGAAGTGCTGCCCGAATTTCTAGAGAGAGAGAGTCTTCAAGGTGTTCTTCGAGTTCTTCATACCTTCAAGGTTAGTTCCTTGACTTGTTCTTCAATTCCTTTGCATACTTTGCTTCCCTGAGCCTTGATCTAGTGTTAGTGGACAAAACGCCTTAGATCCGAAGTAATTCCCCTTAGGCGCGTAATAGTTGTTATGATGAAGAGCTTAGACGAAGAATACTATCCGTACGACGACCAGCCCTCCACCAGGTCCCTCGACTATGAGGTGCTTGAGGAGTTCGAGGAAGAGATAGAGCGTTTAAGTCCTTACAAGTCCGGAGAGCCGGTGGACGACGAAGGTGAGGACGAGGAGTCCGCCTCGTCTTCAAAAGGTGAGGACGCAGGTGCGTCCCGAGTGGTGGACGGGGCGTCCACTTCCGCTGTTATTCCGTGCCCGAGACCGGTGTCTGCCGTGAAGGGAGCAGATAAGCCGAAGAGAGTAAGGAGGCCGAAGAGTGGGCCAGGCGTCTCCTACCTGGATCTCACAAATATTTACCTGATCAAGCCGGAGAGCAGCGCGGCTGATTACTTAGTTGCCCAGATGTACGTGGGGCCGTTCGGGAGGGTTAGGGCACCCAGGCCGACAGACCATGTACTCCATTCGCCACCGGGGTACTTCGGAGTATACCCGATGAGTTTCGCCAAGGGGCTGAGGTTTCCCCTTCATCCCTTCATCACTGAATATCTGGACATGGTGGGACTCCCTCCGGCCTTGCTGACCCCGAACAGCTACTCGTTGATGGTGGGGTTCTTGCTCCGCTGTGAGGAGTTGGGCTACAGGCCGATGACAGCTCTGTTTATGAACCTTTATCTGATCGGTCGAGGAAGCCACAAGAACTGTGCGGCCTATGCTACTCTCCAACAGCTGCCGAAGAAGAGGAGCTTCACGGACTTGCCTTCGTCCATCCATGGGTGGAAGAGCAAGTTCGTTTTTGTATCCCTTGGTGAGAACGGCACTGAATTTCCCTCTCTCGGCCACACCGGGAGGTTCAATCTGCACGACCCGCCGAGGAGTTCGATCTTGGACGCTCATGTGGAGGCGTTCTTGGAAGGGGGCCGAGGAGCGTGAAAGACTACATCACTGAATATAAGATGACCTCCCTCGGCTTCTTTAGGTACTATGTGTATGGCGATAAGGAGGACGATGTCCAACTTTGGCCGAGGATGACCACTACCTTCGAAGAGGCCGACGGCCTGGATTTGGGCATTCCTGCTGAGGCCGATGGTAATATTTTCTCTGGCTTCCTTCCTTTGTTTTTTTTTTCTTTTGCCTTGCCAATCTGTTCATTTTCCTTTGTGTAGGCTTTGTTATGGATCGCCGTTCAATCATGGCCATAGCCAAGGCCAAGGCTGCCGAGGAGTTGGCTGCAAAGGCGGCCGAGGCGGCCAGGTGTGCCGCGGCCGAGGGGGCGGGGCTACTGCTGGTGCGGTCCCGAAGCCTGCCCAGTCCAAGAAGAAGAGGCCTCCCACTGACGGCCAGAAGAAATTGACCGAGGCTGGCCTGAATCTTGCTAAGAAGACGAAGAGGGCACCGTCTCCTTCCCATGTCGATGAGGTCGGCACTCTGACCGTCCCAATTGTGGACGATGGTGGTCCCGTTGTGGATCTTACCGCTGCTCCAAGCGACGCTGCCCAATCGCTCCCTCTCGTCCAGGAGCCACGGACGAAGAGGGCCGGCAAGGAGATTGCCGCTGTCACCTACCAGAAAATGGTGGAGTACCCCGTCGGCGGGGGTGTCTTTGACGATGGCGTCCTCGGTCATGATGTGCTGGCCCAGGCCATGCCGGCAAAAGATCGGGCCTACCTCAAGAGGCTCGGGGACGTCAAGGTGTACGAAGGCGGGATGGACCTCATCGTCCAAGTAAGTTCCCTTTCCTTTTATTTGTTTTTTTTCTCGTCGTCCGGGTGAAGTCATTGCCTGAGTCTTTGTTTGCCTTTGTTGTGCAGGGTGCCTTCATGCTCATGGAGAGCCACA
Organism: Cuscuta europaea; assembly: GCA_945859875.1. NCBI lineage: Eukaryota > Viridiplantae > Streptophyta > Magnoliopsida > Solanales > Convolvulaceae > Cuscuta > Cuscuta europaea. The sequence goes on along the minus strand of CAMAPE010000031.1, from coordinate 1,348,821 downwards.
AGAGGCAGCAACGGGAGATTGCTCGTCTGAAAGAGCTCGAGCAAAAGACTGCCTCGGCCGATGAGGCGGTGGCCTGCTTGGATCGGCTCCGGGAGGATGCCAAGGCTCTGCAAAAGAGGGCCGATGAGGCAGCTGCAGCCAGGGACGATGCCCTGGCCAAACTTGAGGAGAGCCAGAGGGCGCTTGAGGCCGAACGGCGCAAAAATGATGAAGCCGTGAAGGCCAAAATTGAGGCTGAGGCTGCCGCTATGAGGGCCGCTGATGAGGCCGTTCAAAAGTTCCTGGCCGAGGGATGGAAGGCCGACGAGCGGCTCCCCTGGTGCTACGAAGTAGTGGTTGCCAAGCTCAAAGATTGGGGAATGAACTCCCCCGCCGGCCAAGAGTACTTTGGAAGGGAGATGGCCGTGTACTACAACATGGGCCAGGAACGGATGCAGAGGCTCCTGTGCCGGCGGCTGGCGCGTGCCCTTAAAGCAATGAATTATACCTCCGGGTGGGCGAGGTGGAACCTGAGGCTGCCCAAGCTGATGAAGGATCCCGAGGAGCAGGCCAAGCTTCCGCTTTCGAAGAGGGAGGCCCCAATCGAGAGTTCCGGCCTCAGCGAGCCGGACTATGACGAGTTTGATTTCCTGGATGATGCCACCAGTTCTGCAGCTGCCGCCGACCAGGAGACTGAGGCCGAGGAGGGAACCGAAGATGCCGGAGAGCAAACCCAGGCTGGGCATGATGGAGGCGCCCAAGAGACTTGATCGGCTACTCCCCGTTCCCTATCTTGTAATTAATTATCTTCTATTTCTGCCCATGTGATGTAATGGCCGAAGCACCCACCAATGTACTTTAACTGTTTATGAATGAACGTTTTGCTGTCCTGCTCAGCTTTGAATGTCTTGTATGTTTATTCCCTTTTTCTATTTCAATTTTGAAATTTGTCTAAGTGTTAAGTCACAACTTAGGTCACCCGCGAGTGTTTGCTACGTCCGTGAGGTAGTCCATTCAGTCTGGTGGCCTGGTCGGCCTGTCCGGTGTTTCTTCGCTGTCGTAACACTTGGGATTTATTCAAAAAATTTCCAAGTGTTTTAGATCCACTTAGGTGATTTTCTTTCCGTCCTGACTGAGGCGGGCAAGCTGAGGTGTCCGCTGCGTCTTGGCATTGTCCCATTCTTCTTTTTTGTTAGAATTTTCCTAAGTGTCTAACTTCAAGTAGATGGGTGTTCTCATCGTCCTGGAATTGAATCTCTCCTCAGTGTTGACAAATGATTTGGGAAATTCCCTAAGTGTTGAACCAATGTCGTTGTTGTCGGCCCAGTGTTTTTCGTGGCCGTCGTGTTCCCTTGTTCCTGATCAGATCAGGAAGGTCGGCCTGGATCCTTGTGTTGTGGCCGATAAGGGTACCTTGAACGTAGTTTTTTGAACATAGAAATTTTTCTAAGTACACATGCAAGACACAGGTAGCTAACGGCCTGCGAGTATACAGGTGCCCGCTTTGTCTAGAGTTTCTCCATTTAAATACTTAGAGATTTTTCCAAGTATAAATGCAAGACAGTTCCTTCTCTGTGGTACCGTTGTCGGCTAAGAAGTGGCCCTACCTTCATCGGCCAAGGTCTGGCTTTGTGGCCGATGATGCTGCCTTTTGCTTTCCCCAAGAGTTTCTCTAAGTGTCGGAATTCTCCTAAGGAACCTTTTCCCCAGAATTTTCTCTAAGTGTTTGGTAAACACTTGGACAAATCCCCAAAGATCTTTCGCTTGGCCAACAGCCTGGGTTTCAGTGCCTGTAACGGCCATCCGGAATGCTGTGGCCGGTAGGGATTGTTGCTTGAATGCTTGATTCTTCCGCGGGTGTGATACTGCCCGCTTTGTCCTGGTCATCCTCATGATTGATACTGCCCGCTTCGTCCTGGTCATCTTTCAGGATTGTAATTCTTTATTTCATACCAAGTGTTAGTGCTTCAAAGAGCTGTGGCCGATGAAGGTTACCACTGGTTAGGGTTTTATAGGCATATGCTTCGTCCTTGACGATTCCCTTGTCTGTGATGGACGTGCGGCCATATCGTCCATGTCACCTGTTAGTGGTACTACACTTGTGTTCAACTGATATGTACTTAGCCAAGTTTGGCCTGAGTTGTGGGGATTTTTTTTTATTGCTCGAGGCCGGCAAGTGCGCGCGGTCCTCGGCTTCCCTCTTTTCTTTCTTTTTTTGTTTTTTTTTTTCGTTCCCTATTTTAGGGGAGTATCCCTCTTTCAGGCTTCGGCCGAAGGGTGTGCTCGTCCTTCGGTCGGTTCGGACTTCGTTTATAACGTTCGTGATCTCAGGGCGGGTCCCGTCGCCTATTTATGACGCGGGCTAGACTTTTGGTCGGTTTCCAACGGCTGTCGTTGCCCATCCCTGAGTTTTGGGATTTTGTCACCTCGGCCATGATTTCAGGCCTGTCGTCCTGCGGTCCGGCGCGTGGACGACGCGGTGAGCTTCCCGTTTCAAGACGTGGGCCGTTTGCGGGCCCCTCGTCCTGGGGACATCGTCGGCCATACCTGAGCGTTTCACTTCTAGGCTTACGGGGCTGGGACGATGTGCTCTCTCAGCTAGGCCTGAGCCCTTCGCTGATACAAAATGCAATGGAGTGCCTGAGCTTGTCGCTCGTTAGGCTGCAAATGCAAGGTGCCATGTCGGCCATACCTGAGTCTTTCGCTCTAAGGTGGCCGATGAAGGCACCTGCCAATATTTTTACTTTAAATTCCAAAGAAAAAATCAAGAGCATGATTTTATTCATAAGTGGCTCGAGGCCGAGGGTGGCGTTCAACCAGTAACCCGTTAAGGGGTGAGGGCTTCGCCGTCTGCACCTCCTTCGGATTACTGATAAAACTTCACCAGATGGTGTACATTCCACGTTCGTGGTACATTGGACCCATTCGGGCGTTTAAGCTTGTAGGTGCCGGGTTTGACCACGACACTGACGATGTAGGGCCCTTCGTACTTCAATGCTAGCTTGCCACCCTCTGTCGGCTGGCTTGCTTCCCTTCGACGGAGGACGTAGTCCCCCACTTGAAATTCCCGGGAACGTACCTTGGTGTCATAGTATGATTTTACTTGACGCCGGTAGTTCTCTGCTCGGACGTAAGCTTGCTCACGCCTCTTGTCGACCAGGTGCAGGTCAATTTTCATGTTTTCCTCGTTGGCGTCAGGCTCGTATTGTTCCACCCGTCGGCTGGGGATGGCGACTTCCGTGGGTGCCTTTGCCTCACAGCCGTAGCACAGGGCGAAAGGCGTTTCACCTGTCGCCCTCCTCGGCGTAGTTCTGTAGCACCACAGGATGTTGGGGAGCTCGTCGACCCAACTACCCCCTGCGGCCTGGAGTTTCTTCTTCAGCCCCTCCATAATTGTCCTGTTGGCGTTCTCGACCTGCCCGTTGCCCTGAGGGTAGGCGACGGAGGAGAAACGATGCTTCACCCCAAACTCCCGGAGGAGCTCCTGAAAAGGGGTTGCCTCGAATTGGGTGCCGTTGTCTGATATAATCTCCTGGGGGACGCCGAAGCGTGTGATGATGTTCTTGTAAACAAAATTTTGGCACCTGGCCCCCGTGATGCTGGCCAGGGGTTCCGCCTCGACCCATTTGGTGAAGTAGTCGATGGTGACGATGATGTAGCGGTTGTTCCCGGCGGCTCTGGGCAGGGGGCCGACCAGGTCAATCCCCCATCTAGAGAATGGAATTGCGGTGCTGACGGGGGCGTAGTTGACGGCTGGCCGACCAGGGGCCTTCTGGAGCACCTGGCACGTGGTACACTTCCTGGCCAGGTCCGCACAGTCTCGCGCCATCGTCGGCCAGAAGAAGCCCTGGACGACTAGACGTCGGGACATGCTGAAAGGGCCCTGGTGCGAGGAGCAGACGCCATAATGAACTTCTTCCATGGCCACGTCGGCCTCATCCTGGTGAGGGCATCGGAGGAGAGTGCCATTATAGGATCGTTTGTAGAGTTTGCCATCTTCAATGGTGTAGCTTGGGGCCCTGAGTTTGGCAAGTTTGGCACTCTCCTCGTCCGGGGGCAGCTCCCCCGTCGTGATGAAGGTGACGATGTCAGAGATCCGGTCCTCTGGTCGCTGTTGGATGCATAAGACGGGGCTGGCATGAATGCTAGACATGCTCAGCTCTTCGATGTTGGCTATCCTGGAGATGTGCTCTGGAGTGTCTGAGCTGAGCTTGGAGAGGATGTCGGCTTCGGCGTTCTCGGCCCTTGGGATCTGAGTGATCTCGTGGGTTTCAAACGCTTTCAGTAACTCCTCTGCTGCCTGTTTGTACTGTCGCATCCGTCCCTCCTTTGCTTCGTACGATCCCTCCACCTGGCCCACTACCAGTTTGGAGTCGCACTTGATTTTGAGGTGCTTGGCCTTGAGGCCGGCGGCGAGTCTGAGACCGCTGAGGAGGGCCTCATACTCGGCTTCGTTGTTGGATACCCTGAAGTTGAAGCGGATGGCATAGTAAGCTCTGAATCCTTCAGGGGATATGAGGACGACGCCGCCACCGCATGATTTCGCGGCCGATGAGCCGTCAGTGAATAGGATCCATGTATCGTCCGGCTCCGTCCCGGGGTTGGCAACGGCCGTCTCCCTCGCTGTGCATTCAGTGACGAAGTAGGCCAAGGCTTGCCCTTTGATAGATGGCCTTGGCTTGATCTCAATTTGAAATTGGCTGAGGAAGATCGCCCATTTCACCATCCTTGAGGAGCTAGTGGGGCTCCTCATGAGTGCGCCGAGAGGCTGCTGGGTTAGCACATGGACGGCGTGGGCTTGGAAGTAGTGCCCCAGCTTCTTCACCGTGTGGACGATGCCTAGCACCGTCTTCTCAATGGGGGAGTACCTGAGCTCGGCCTCCCTGAGCGTCTTGCTGATGTAGAAGATGGCCTTCTGCACCCCTTCGTCCTCACGGATGAGCACGGAGCTGATGACCGACGTGCTCACCCCTAAGTACAAGAAGAGGGTTTCGCCGGCTTTGGGCTTGGAGAGCACAGGCGGGGACGATAGGTACCTCTTCAACTCTTCGAACGCTTCCTGGCACTCCGTCGTCCACTTGAAGCTGTTGGCTTTACGCATGATCTGAAAGAAGGGGAGTGCCCTCTCGGCTGACCTGGCGAGGAAACGGTTCAGGGCCGCCAGGCGCCCCGTCAGGCGCTGTACTTCCTTGACGTTGCGGGGCGGCTCCATGTTGATGATAGCCTGTGTCTTCTCCGGGTTTATCTCGATGCCTCTCCGGCTTACCATGTAGCCGAGGAACTTGCCGCCTTGGACGCCGAAGGCGCACTTCTTGGGGTTGAGGCGGAGCCTGAACTCCTTCATGATTTCAAAGATTTCCCGGAGGTCGTCGGCATGGGTGGAGGCCTGCCTGCTCTTGACGATCATGTCGTCGACGTATGCATCCATCGTCCGGCCGAGGACTGCTCTGAAGATCTTGGCCACCATCCTAGTATAGGTGGCGCCGGAGTTTTTGAGTCCGAAGGCCATGACGAGGTAACAAAAGATTCCCTCTGGGGTCATGAATGGCGTCTTCTCAGCGTCATCTTCATGCATGGAGATTTGGTGGTACCCTCTGAAAGCGTCAAGGAACGACATCAGCTCGCACCCCGCCGTCTCGTCCACCAACTGATCAATGTTGGGGAGAGGGAACGGGTCCAGGACGACGTTGGCCAGCCACGTCGGGTACTTCACCTCTTTAATGTGTTTGATTGAGAGGAGCATGGTGACCTCTCTTTTGACGAAGTCCCGCCTGTCGGCGGATAAGTAGCGCCGCTTCTGCTTGACGGGCGTGGAGGCCGGATCGACGGTCAGCCGGTGAGTAATCACCTGACGGCTGATGCCTGGCATGTCGTCCGGGCCCCACGCGAAGACAACGGCGTATGACCGCAGGACGAGGAGGATGGCGTCTCGTTGGTCCTGAGGGAGCTGCTTCCCGATTCTGAGGACCCGCTCTGGCCGGGAGGTATTCAGAGGGACTTCCTCGACCTCCTCGACCGGTTCGGCATGTGGCCTCTCCTCGTCCTTGGCAACGGCTGCCGTGATGGTGTCTATCCTCTGTCCTTCCCTTTCGGCCGGCCTTGTTAGCTTGAGGTAGCATGCTCTGGCTATCCTCTGGTTTCCTCTGGCGTAGCTGATGCCGTCATTGGTGGGGAACTTTAGGCACAAGTGCTTCATGGAGATGATGGCCTCCAAGTCCTCCAGCGTTGGCCGTCCCAAGATCAGGTTGTGGGCGCACTGGAGGTTGACCACCATGAACTCCATGTCAATCCTGGCGCGGTGGGGGCCGTAACCGACCTCCACGGGGAGGACTATCGTGCCCTCGGCGTCGATAGAGTCCCCGGTGAAGCCGGATAACGGTGTCTTGATCGGCTTCAGCAGAGCTCTGTCCAGCTTCAGCTGCCGGAAGGTATCCAGGTACATCACGTTGACGGAGCTCCCCGTATCGATGTAAGTGCGGTGGATGATGGAGTCACCGATCTCACACCGGATGACGAGGGCGTCCCTGTGTGATTCCGTACCCGGAGGCAAATCCTTGTCGGTGAAGGTGATCGCCTCCGTTCGCTGCTTCTTCGGCTGGGGGGGAACGTGGGACACCTCCCCAATGTAGAGGGATTGGGCCCATTTCTTTCTCTGGGTGGCGGAGTCCCCCCTAGTGTTCCCACCCACAATGAGGTGAATGTGATTCTTCTTTGGCGGGGGCTCTTCGAAGTCCTCGTCGTCGCTGAGCCTACCAATCTCCCGCTTCTTCGCAGAGGGTTCGCCCCCTTGTTTGCCGGTGTTTACCCATGTGTTTTTGCGTGGGCCACCTTTAACAAACTGGGAGAGTTCCCCCTGACGAATAAGACGCTCGATGGCCTTCTTCAGCGTGATGCAGTCGTCGGTGTTGTGCGAGGAGTTCTTGTGGAACCGGCAGTATGTGCCGCCCTGCTGGATGGTAAGGACCTCCTCGGCCGGCCGAGGAGCCTGCTCGATGAGGCCATGCTTCTCGTCATAGTCGAGCATGATGCCGACCGGGTGAGTGAGGGCAACCCCCGGCCGTTCCAACCTCGGCCGCCAGTGGCGATCTTTCTTACTCTATCCACAAGAGCCGTGACGGCCCTGGGCACCCTGGCCGGCCGGGGACAGACCCGGGGCCGGCGAAGGATTTGTCTTCTTGGAGGGATGGCCCCCCTCTTTCTTGTGATTGTGGAGCTCGTCGGCGTACAAGCCCCCGCGCTGGAGCGCCTTGGCGTACGACCTCAGAGGGTCGGTGATGAGGCTCCTAGCGTACGGGGAGCTACGGAGGGCTCCCTGGTATAGGGCGAGGAGGGTGCGCTCATCGGCCCCCTCGACTTCTTCGGTCTCCCTCGTCCACCGATCAATGAATGACCGGAGGGACTCATCATGCTGTTGCTTGACGGAGAGGAGGTGGGTGAAATACTTCTTCGCACGCTTCCTCCCGGCAAAGTGGGTGAGGAAGCGTTGGGCAAGATCCTGCCATGAGTCGATGCTCCCTTCGGGAAGCGCGTTGAACCACTCGTACGCCGGCCCCTCGAGAGTAGAGAGGAACCAACGGCAGAGGTATTCGTCTGACGCGTTCACCATCAGCATGTTGTTCCGATAACGACTGAAGTGTTCCTGGGGGTCTGATCGGCCGTCGTAGGACTTGATGGCGTTTCCCCTGTACTTCTCCGGGATGGGGGCCGAGAGGACCCTGTTGGTGAAAGGGGTCCTTGTCCTGACCTGGATGATGGGGTCACCTCGCCCCTCGGCCAACTCCCTCTCCAGGGCGCTGACTTTGTTCATGAGCGCGTTGAGGCCGGGGTCGTTGGAGGCGCCGGCCGTAGGGATATTGGCCGACTGTTTGGCCTCCATCTGAGCCAGCCTCCTTTCCAGCTGGGCGATGACCTCGGTCCGGGGGTCCCTAGCGGCCGCAGCGGCGCCCGGCTGGTTCCTCATGCGCTCGTCGTGAGCCGCATTGATCTGGTGGCGCACGTCGTCCTCGTGTAACTTCCCCTTGCCCTTGTCCGGGCGGGGCTGGTCCGCTGTCCGGGACACAGACCCCAAGCTTTCCCTCGGCAAGCCAGGCCGACGTTCACCAATCCGTACTGCCATCCTCTCCGAAACCGGACGACGGCGCGTGTCACATAGCCTGTTGAAGGCAGAGGCTTTTCCACGCGCTGGGGTCTGCCCAGGCCGAAGAGGGGAAACAGGGTGGGAGTGGGACGACGCCGTGTCCTGGGCCATCACCCCCTCATCGTTGCCTATCTGGACGGCCAACGGTTGGGGCTGAGGAGGTGGAGTGACGTTCCCCCCGGTCCTTGGCAAGAGTGCGCTCAGGACGGTGGGGTTCTGGGCCAGGCTGGCGATGATGACCGACAGCGCGGCCTGGACCTGTGGATCCACGGACGGATAGGCCGCAGCCATAGGCTGGGTCGGGGCGTGGTCCGTCTTCTCAGCTCGTTTCTTGTCCAAGCCGATGCGGGCATCAGGGGCTCCGTCGTTGAGTTGGTTGCGGAGGTCCGTCGTGAGGTTGAAGGCCTCCTGGAAGACGTCCCCTCCGCCGACCTGGTCGACCGTGGCATCCTCTTCGTGCTCCCTGGCCTCTTGGTCCTCAGGGATGGCCTTGCTGACGAGGTTGCGGTTTGATTTAGTTCTTCCCATGATCAGTGTTTAGCTGTGCTTGGTAGCGACGAAAGGTGCTAACTTGATTGTTCTAGCTCTCAATGAAAGCACCAAATGATAGAGTATATCTAGAGAGAAGTGAGAGCTAGAGAGAGAAGTGCAGTAATATGCTTCAATAGAATGAATTTGTAACCCTGATAACTACCTCCAGAGGAAGTATTTATAGGGAAAATACGGGCTGGGCTCCCAAGCCTTGGGCTTGGGAGGCCCATTTACAACTGGACCGCTACTGGGCCGATTACAAAGCCACTAATGGGCTGTACAAATGAGTAAGTGTAAAATCCGGTTCTGTGAGGTCTTCGTGGCCGACGAGGGCGTGGCCGACGCGGGCACGGCCGACGAGGGCGCGGCCGACGAGGGCACCCGGGTTCCTTGGACTCAGGACCATATTCTGAGTTGTCACCTTTTCGGCCGACGGGGGTCCCTTGGCCGACGAGGGCGCCACTCAGTGTCTTGTGCTTTCTGTTCTTCTGAGTATGTGGGTCCGGGGGCTCAGACCCATATACTCCATCAATACATACACGAAATACTTACCTGACTAGATCAAATTAGACTGACGGATTAAACTTAATTGAATAGACCTAAACATAAAACTTTAGTCTACTTAAAATAAATCGTTATTAGTGTCTTGCGGTATATAGGAAATAACAATGACATCTTATAAGTATAGATAATAGTAATATTAATGATGATGATTGTTGAGGTTTAATCTCGTAGATCCGAAAGCCCAAAACAGACTTCGGATATATCAGGAAATGGACAATAATTTGGTATGTAAAAGAAATATAAAAGATCGATAATCGAATGCTCAAAAGCCCACTTGTATTAATTTACCTATTTGATTACAAGGAAATTACCCGAACGGTACGTCGGATTGATACTTAATACAAGAAACAAGAGTAATAAGGCTATTCTAGGGCTTGAGTATTAAAATGCTAACCCTTACAATGATATTAAACCTTCTATTTATACTAATGGAGAGTATGGGACGTTTTATGTTGATTGGCCGATGTTCCACCGACTTGATCACCCATGCCTCCACTTGATGATGTCACAATCTGGCATTAATCTCACCTGGCCACCTGCTGGTTGTCCATTGCCCGAACGGGATAATGGGTCCTGTAAAACATTGTTGGCTTGGCCCAAGTATGATGTATGACCCGAACCCCATTCGGTATGTCTGTTTTCAGGGCCAGCCTTTACTTGGCCCGAACCTCGTTTGGTATGAATATATCACGGCCTACTTATCATAGGGTAGTGGGCTCGTTGTTTGGGCTGGATATCCTGGGCCTTTAATCCGGGTATTGGGCTTCCGGGCCAATATCCCAACACGAGTCCCCCACTTCCGATGTCTCGAATGACAGTGAGTGCATTAGTAAGTATAAGTGCCATAATATAAATGCCGATTGGCGATCGTGGTACAGAAGTGGTTAGTTCCCCATACTGTGATTTGACAGCTGTCGTTTGAGTTTTCACATATTCATCATGATTGTTGATCTTTGCTCTTCCATGTGACGCGTGTTATTTCAAATAGTTCCAGTGACGTGTCTCTATTTGATTGGTCTTTGATACGGCGTTTGTAAGGCTATAAATTAGCCTTTAGCTCCTCAAATCCGGGTTTCGAATTTTCAATCTCTTCGTGCTTTAGCTCTGCATTTTCTCTCAATCCCTTCAAGCTTTTCGTGTTCAGGTACTTCTCATCCCTTTAAATCTCTCTTTTCTTTGATCCGATCGTTATGAGTTCTCGACCGTGTTCCGATTCGGAAATGGCTTCCCATGGGGAAGACCATGATGTGGAGATTATCACCGTCCCTTTTGTTGAGGGCTCCAATGCGGCGATGGCGGAGATTAGGGCGGAGACAGAAGATTCCTCCGGCAGTTCTTCTTCCTCCAGTGAAGATTCCGATGACACCAAGTCTGATGATGAACTGGCTTCCATGGCGGCCGGACGTCCCAACGATTTCCCTCGTCACACGCTTGACCTAAGACTGATTAGGGAGAGGCGGCAAAAACTGACTTTTCACAACAGGGCCGAAATTTCGGCCCTAATCCCAGACCCAGTGGACTTCCGATTGCGAGCTGGGCTTCACCCAATGCGCCATACCCCTGGGATGGTTGTAGTCCACTTCGATTCAGTTAGGGTCGGGCTTAGGTTTCCATTGCATTCCTTCTTCGTTTCATTTTTTAATTTCTACGAAATTATACCAGCCGAAGTCATGTCGAACTCCTATCGGGCAATGGCGGGCTTTATTTGCCATTGTAAAGATGCCGGTGCCCCGCCGACCCTAGACTTATTTCATCAATTTTTTAAAGTGGCCCCCAACAAACACATGGATATCTGGCTACTAGTGCCCAAACGGGACATATCCTGTTTAAGGGCAATCCGACTTCAATCAAGAGGTGGAAAGATCGGTTCTTCTTTGTGTCTGTCCCGGACGGCCTGATCTCTCGCAAATGGAATGCCTTCCCTCGCAAATCTCCCGATCCAGTCCTTAGTGAGGAAATTTACAAGGATGTGCTCGCTATGGAGAAGGACAAATGTTGTGATATCATGAGTTACTTGACTCCCGATCGGTTTATCGAAGCCGGGATAGGTATTGCCCGTTCTTTTGGGTTTACTTGTTTTGAGAATCAAGTGCCATGGTTCGGGCGGTCCTTCACGTGCGAGAAACATTCTCTTCTTTTTTGTTTCCCACGTGATAAGGCCGCTCGGTACTAACATTTTCCTTTGTTATTTTTTAGCTCCCAATCCAGAAACACCAATGGACAACAACAGTGTTCTGGCAGCCAGTGGGGTTGGGAAACGGAAGAAAGTCAGGAAGAACCCCCAACCCACTCCCTCCACTATCATCGCTCAGGATGCCGGGTCTTCTCAACCCGTTCAGGAGCCACAGCCGCTGCAACAGGTCCTTCATCAGGATCAATTTGACGTCATGCTGGTCGACGATCGGTTCGGATCTCATCAGCTGCATCAATTCCCTGAGCATTTCCAGGCTGCTCAGGAGACTGGTCAGGGTGCGGGTGATATGCATACCGTCCATCTATCTGGCCAGGTCGACCGGATCTCATTGGTAGATCCGGTTCACGAAGTTGTAGAGAAGGGTGGATGCTCGGCAAGTCGGATCTTGTCTACCTCCGCATTTTTCAACAATTTCACTGTTGCCAAGCTGCCGGCCGAGCAGTCTGAGGAATGCTTGGCCTTAGCGGCCCTGAAGGTTCTTTACTTTTCACTATTGCAATAACTTGTTATATATGTTAATCTTCGCTCTCAAACTTCATTACCTTATTTCTCGAACGACATTCTGTAGGTTGGGCTCTACAGCCTGCAACTGAGGGATGCCCGGCTGGCCAAAGAGCAGGAGCTGATTGTTGCCCAGACTTCTGCTGAACAGAATGCTGCTGCTGCCCTTGCAAAGTTGGAGGCCGAACGCAAATCCTTTGCCGAGGAGAGGCAGAAGTTTGAGAACGAAGTGGGGGGGCTTCGGGTTCAGCTGGCCACTGCCCAGGCTAAGGTTTCTGCAGCTGAAGCCGTCCAAGTCAAGTTTGTAGAGACGGTCCCCCGCATCCCTGACGGTCCGGCTGAAATTGACGTGGATCTGTCTGCCGTTCGGGAAACGTTTAAATCTTCTGAGGAGTTTGCTGCCCTAAAACGGGAATATGCACAGCAGGAGCTCCCATCTACTTTTGGCGCCTTTCTCGACCAATTCCCCAAGAGTGACGCTCGGCATACAGAAGGGTAAAGCTGCTCGATCGGGATCCAAGGGGTAAGAAATTCAATGATTCCCTAACTCGATCGCTCTATGTCATGGGCTGCCAGCATGTCTTGATCCCCTTCGTGGCCAAGCTCCAAGAAACACTGGGAAGGCCGGTCGAGCTTGCTAATCTTCCTTTGGTTCCGATCGTTGAAGCCCAATTCGAGAAGTATCAACGAGACCTACAACGGGCTGCCGATCGAGAAGCAGGGCAAGATCCTGAACCTCCTACTGATTCTGATGATGATGACGATGATGAAAAGGAAGGGGATAGAGAGGCTGCTGATCAATAGATTAGATTTTTAGTAACTTGTAATATTTTTTCCCTTATCCTTTTTTGCACATCACCCTTGTACTTTCCAGCCAGTAGAGCCGATGAATATATATGGGATCTCTTTTGGTCAAAACTTTGCTTTATTTTTTTTGCTTTTATTGATTATCATTCGGGAATCAGTCCGTTTTATAGAACTTAGCAGTATTCCTTTGATCATCCTTCGTATCGCCGTCCGGGCTTCAGAAAGTTTTGTAGGACTTAGTCGTTTTTTGAATTCTTGTTTATGATATCCCATCTATCCCACATAACTGTTAACAGAAACCCTGTTCGGTTTATCTTGCTACCCCTATCTTTTGACTCGTCCGAATCCTGAATTTTCCTCATCCCGCCAATTTCTATCTGTTGTTCTTCAAATACTACCCGTTCGGTGTCTCTAAAGATACTTGTTTCAAACTTATGGCTTACGTCGACCTTGGTCTGGGATGCCTCCCATACGTTCATCGTTCAATCTTTTTAGCATGGCTTCCCCAAAACTGTTGATCCATTTTCAGAATTGCCCATTAACCGTTCGGGGAACGTGCTAAATTACCATAAATGTACCATAATTTCGTACAACCACATTTCACCACGTGTTTTCCATGGGTTAGGGTTTTGGGCGGCATCTTTGCTTATAAATAGAGGTGCTTCTTCTTAATTTCTTCTGTTGCTTCCTTAATCTCTTCTTGTGTCTCTCTAAGCTTTCTCTCTCTAGAATTCTCAGGATTCCTTAAGTGGTTTTATGTATTTTTCTTCTAGCTCAGAATCTGAGGAAATGCCGCTTATTCATATGGGAAAAACTCCTGCTGTAAACAAGGCTGGAGGCTCTTCTTCCCAAGTACCTAATTCCTCTAAACCTCCCGTACTCAAAGATGTCGAACAGCCTCTTGATGACGGATGCCTTTCGGGAGATGACGTAAAGATTTATCATAAGGGAATGCCCGAACGGCCACCCCGCATTGCTTTGCATTTCACCCGCATTTGCAAACAAAAGCAACGTCTTCCTGAAGACGCCGAACGGTAACTTGGCCAACTTCTGCCTCCGCCTAGAGAATTTTATGCCGGATTCATCAGGCACCCTATGAGGCACCGACCGGGGCACATGCTTGTGCACCTTGATGCATTGATCACTGGGCTTCGCTTCCCTCTACATCCGTTCGTGGTGGAGTTCCTGCGTCGGGTCTCCGTACTTCCCGCTCAGTTCATACCCAGCACCTATCGCATTCCGTCTGGCTTCATAATCCGATGCCAGGAACTACGGATCGCACCAAGTGTCGATTTATTTCTACACCATTACTGCTATCAGCCCTATTGGACTACTGGGTACCTGAAGCTGGTAGCCCGAGCTGACCGTCAATTGTTTACGGATAACCCTACTCCGCCGACTGATTGGGAGGAACGGTTTCTTTTTGTGCGTATAGGCGATTCTCTCCCATTCCCTGATCGGTGGAACACTTACCCCGTTCGGGACTCTGAGCCCAGAATAGATGTCGTTCTGCGCTCTCAAGCCCAGTCTCTACGTATGGGAGGAACTCGGAGTCTTTGAGGTTTTATTACCCCTTCTAATATGATAAATGTTGGGATTGGTAAGTGTAACAGGGTTTTAATCCGATCGATCTCCTTTCAATTTAGTTTCTTATCTCTTATTCCCTCTCTTGTAGGTGTGATATCCCCTATACCCTTGCGGCGTTCCATATATGCCGCTACTCTGACTGCTTCCTCCGGAAAAGGCAAGGAGAAGATGATTGCTGATCATGCCTCTTCTGATCAAACCAAGAAGAAGCGTAAAGGGAATGACGACAGCAAACTGATCCCGGTCGATCACGTGGTTGATTTGACCGGTCCGGATGACAAACTTAAAAGACCTATCATCCCTGCCCAGCCCCAAACTCCAGTGTTTAACAATACACCGGTCGATGATCGGATGTTTGTGGAGTTTTCCAATTTGGGCCCCGAGCAGAGGGAAGGTACCTGTTCGGGCAGATGTCATCCTCTATGTGGTGCAGTACCTCCTTGAAGGTTCCACCCAGTTTTTCTACTCTGACCCATTGGTCTTACCTGGTCGAGGCGGGTCACTTGGAGACTCTCAAGGTGCGGATTAGTCATCAACCCCTTTGAAACCTTGATTTTCTTCTGATTTAGTATATGTTATCTAATTTCCTTTTTTACTGTTTGTAGGCCAAAGTATACTATCCCCGGGCCTTCCTGGCTGCAGAACAGGAGATGAAGCGTATAACCAATGATCAGGAAGATAGCCAGGTTCTCCTTTCCGCCGCTCGGAAGCTGGCTGCAGATCTGCAAGTCCGTGTTGATGAAGGTGAACAAGTGAAGGCTGATCTGGCTAAGGTGGAGGAGAGGGCCCGGCGTCTTGATCGAGAAATTAGAGATCTCAGAGCCAAGGTGAGAGCGGCTGAATCCGCTGGGATGCGGTTTTATAAATCAGCGGAGAATAATCCTCCCAAGCCGTATACTGCCAACACCTCCAAGATCACCAATCAGGCCTTGATCGAACATCAACGCAGTAAAGGATTGTATATCGCTTTACAGAACACCGCTCGGCAATTTTTGGGACCTCATCTGGGCCAATTCTTGCGTGAGAGCGAAGACCCGATCAAGTCAGGAATAGAGCTTCTGGATAGCACGCCCGAAGGGAAATCTTTCTTGGATGTCCTGACGGAGAAAACTGTGAAGCAAAGTCAAGATCTGCTTCTAGACAGGAACCTCGACCTGATCATGGAACGCTTCCCCAAGTCGTTCGATCCTGATGAGTTGGCATTTGATGACCTGTTCGGGAATACTTACGATCGGGTTATGGAGATGAGACAGAAAGTGATCCCTGATGATGCAGCACAAGCCGACAGCACTCAACCTCAATCTTCCCCGAACAGGAGTCGTCCCATAGAGTAGTCCATCTTTGTAATCTTATTCTTGTTTTTCTTGTACTTTCCGGCCAGTAGTGCCGAAGAATAAAGCTGGATTTTATACACAATCTTATCTTTTTCAAATGCCTCTTTTTTCGTTCTTTCTTTCTTTCCGGGCGCTACTCGGATTCGTCCATACTTATAGTTTTGACATCATCTCCCAGCCGTTTTGAACGAATCAAATTCTGCTAGCTAAAATGATGGCTCCCTCCAAACTGTAAAACGTTCATCATTCGGTAATCCGGAATGATTCTACGTGTTAAAAGCTGAGGTGAGACTCTCTCCCTTCCAAACCCATAATTCCGATGCATTCCGAAGAGTATCTTCGATCCATATCATCCATATTAGGGGTTTGAGGTGACCACTTTAAAACTGTAAGCAAGATCACTAGGTCGGGTGATTTCTTACTTAAGCTAAAATGGCGGCTCCCTCCAAACTGTTAACCCGTTCGTCACTCGGTCATCCGGAATGATTCTACGCGTTAACAACCTGAGATGAGACTTCCTGAAAGCAGTGCCTCCCCGGACGACAATCCATGTTACCGAACGTCGCTTGTTTTGACAATACTTGTTCTCACACCATCTCCAAGCCATTTTGATACCTTTTCCGTTCGTGATCACATGGTCAAAATCTTTTAGCCGAGGTGATTCCCTCCAATCCGTTTTGGTCCCTCTATTCGTTTGTGAGCATAGGGTCAAAAATTGTTAGCAGATTTGATGGCTCCCTCCAAACTGTTAACACGTTCGTCATTCGATCATCTGGAATGATTCTTCGTATTAAAAGCTGAGGTGAGACTCTCTCCCTTCCAAACTCATAATTCCGATGCATTCCGAAGAGTTTCCTCGATCCGTATCATCCATATTAGGGGTTTGAGGTGACCACTTTAAAACTGTAAGCAAGATGGCCCGATCGGGTGATTTCTTACTTGAGCTAAAATGGTGGCTCCCTCCAAACTGTTAACCCGTTCGTCATTCGGTCATCCGGAATGATTCTACGTGTTAACAAGCTGAGGTGAGACTTTCTAAAAGCAGTGCCTCCCCGGACAACAATCCATGTTACCGAACGTCGCTCGTTTTGACAATACTTGTTTCCGACACCATCTCCAAGCCGTTTTGATCCCTTTTCCGTTCGTGATCACAGGGTCAAAATCTTTTAGCTGAAGTGGCGGCTCCCTCCAAACTGTTAACACGGAAGTCATTTATTTGGAGTGACTATACATGTTAAAAGCTGAGGTGAGACTCACTGGAAGTTATGTCTCCCTCTCATTCTTTTTTTGTTTTTTTAAGAGGTGGCAAGAACCGTTTTTATTGATAAAATTTCCTTAGATGCTCCACATTCCAAGTCCCTGCCGGTCGGTATTCGGTAGATTGCAGACCGAACGTTCCTGAAGCATATTTTTTGCAGACCTCGTAAGGGCCTTCCCAATTTTGTGCCATCTTTCCTCCTTCAAGAGGTTTGCTCTAGGCCTGGGACCGGTTCGGTTCCTCGTTAAAATTGGTGGAACCGTTAAGAAATATCTACCTCTTAATTTCGGTTCGGTTCTAGTTAAAAATGTAGAACCGTTATGGAACCGAATCGTATCTTAGCGGTTCGGTTCTTGCATTTTATCGGTTCCTTAAAATAAATAATTTTTCAATAATACATAAGTTTAGCGTTACAATCATATGACACTTCAATGTTCAAATATTTCAAATTGAAAACTTAACAGGAAGTCCAAATTGTTTAATACATAATTAAAATATCCAACTTGAAAACTTAACAAGAATATCCTATTACAGTTTTAATGGAGCAATAAGAGTGTTGTAGATGCCCAATGTAACAAGAATTAATGTCCAACATCAGCCTCCCAATGATATTTCAATGTAATATCAAAATCTGAAAACTTAACAAAATAAATTAGTGTTTGAATACATGATTCACAATTGAAATATCTAAGGTGGTTGTAGTCTTGTAGATAGCCTCTGTAGCAAAAGATAATGCCCAACTTAAGTCATTCAAACCTGAAAAGGAATATACTGAATTGATAAGAAATAAAAAATGATATTAAGATGGTGAGAATTGAGTATATCACAACAATGGACTTTTTATGTGTGTGTCAACCTATCAACCAACACTTATAGATCTGTCACTATATTTGAGAAATATGAATAAAGCATAATCAATGAATTGCATAAAAATACTAGCATGTTCATTACCAAATCAATCAGTTCAGTTACTTAACTAGAGAGCATTCATTTGAAATCAACTTCCCCTGGTTTTCTGTCTATCATTGTTTTCCTTTTCCTCTTGCTCAAACTCTACATTTAACCAGCCAGTGAGTTAAATAAGTATATATCTTCTTATCTAACTGAAATCGAACTATACTGAATATTACAAATATGATATTACTAAAATATTGATTACCTTTTCGGTGTTTTCAAACCACTCCAATTCCTCAGGGCTCGGACAGTAGCCTAGATTTGTTATCGAGTCTGACTTCAAGTAGCCTAGATTTGTTATCGAGTCCGACTTCAACCAATTTTATAGGCAAATCAATGCCTCAATTGATCTAGGAGTTAGAAAACTCCTATGGGGATCAATAACTCTCTTCCCTGTGCTAAAACTAGACTCGGAAGCAACTGTACTAACTTGAATCGCCAAAATATCTTGAGCCATAAGTTGTAAGTTTGGGTACTTTGCTCCATTTAGCCTCCACCATGTCAAGATATCAAATTGATCACTAAATTTCTCTATAGGGTCTAAAATATACCTATCAACTTCATGAGAAACAATGACTGAATTTCCTTCTTCAATGTCCTTTTCCCAATCATCAAACATCATCGCTCTTTTTCCAGATATTTTTTTATTCCTACAAGTAGATTGATTAGTAAGGAACAAAATAAACTGATTGTATGTATAAAATAGTTTACTAAACAGTTTTGTAAATGACAGATTATATTTATAACTTATATATTGAATTCAAATAGTGTATTAAACTACAACTTACAATTAAACACTTATATGTTTGATTAAAAAATAGTCCAACAGACTGATTATATTCATAAAAGCATATCGGTAATCATTTGTATTAATATACATATTATAATAGCACTTCAATAATAACTGATTAGAATAACAAAACAACTTACAATCATAGAATTCTATAAGTATCAATTGCAGGAAACTTATACCTGTAGTTGTTTGATCCATTGTCAGACTCCTATATCTGGAGTATCAATAAAGATTGAAGAAATCATCCATCCCATGCCATTAACGAAAAAAGGTATGCTAAAGATTCCAATTTTAAGTCTCTCATAGCTGCTTAATCAAAATCTAAATATATATATATCACGACTAGACAAATAGACTTGTGAACTAGAGAAGTAACGACCTAAGGATGGCTGGAGCGCCTCATATGCTTCATAGTTCATACATGCGGTGATACGCTTCATATTTGACTTACAAACGAGAGAAAAATGATATAAACTATGACATACCAGTGAGCTCCTCGCTAAGAGGAATGAAATTTGAGAGTGAATCGCTCCTGAATCTACTATCTAGAGCCTGAGAGAGAAGATCGAAATAGTTAGGCGATGTAATTGTTGTAGCGTTAGCGTGAAAGCATCATCGTGAATGGCAGAATAAGTTAATCCCTAGGGTTACCCATTCTGATATGTAAAATTTCCAAGGTCCATCGGCCCATTCTAATTTTTAACCGGTCGATACCTAAGGTCCTAAGCGGCTAAGCCTAGTATTTTCATATCGGTTCTTTACCGGTTCTAACCCAAAATTTTAAACCAAAACCGAAACCGAACCGGTATCAAAAACAAGGAACCGAACCGATTAGAAATTATAACCCAATTAGAGGAACCGAACCGGGTGTTATCGGTTCGGTTCTTACCGGTTTTCCGGTTCCCGGTTCCGAAATCCCAGCCCTAGTTTGCTCTTTTCCCGCTTCTTCAGGACCAAGTCTCCTACCTCGATCCATCAGATTTTCACTTGTTTATTGAAGTATCTCCTTGTCGCTCTATGATATTCCTCCATTCGTATTGCAGCTAAGTCCCTCCTTTCCTCTATGAAGTGCAATTCGGCCCGCAGATTATCCTCATTGCGTCCAGGGTCATAATGTACCGTTCGATGTGTGCGAACCAGAATTTCTGTCGGAACTTTAGCCTGGAATCCGTAGGTAAGGGCAAACGGAGTCTCTCCAGTAGCCGTTCGGGGTGTCGTTCTGTATGTCCACAAGATATAATTCAATTGGTCCGCCCATGAGGAGGAATAGTGCTCTAGTTTTTTCTTCATACCATCCATAATGGTACGGTTCATGTTTTCTACTTGGCCATTCGCCTGAGGGTATGCTACAGGTGCTCTGGAATGTTTGATTTGCCATTTGACCAAATAGTTTTCGAAGTTCCTGCTCACGAACTGCCTGCCATTATCTGTGATGATCTGTTCGGGGAGACCGAATTGGCAAATGATATTCTGCTAGACGAACTTTTGGCATTTGAAATCTGTAATACTTGCCAGTGGTTCGGCCTCCACCTCCACTCACTTGGTGAAATAGTCTATCCCGACGATGATGTATTTTAGTCCTCCGGGAGCAGTAGGTAGGGGCCCTAACAAGTCGATCCCCCACTTGGCGAATGGAAGGGCAACTGTCATCGGGGTGTAGAAAGTAGCTGGCCATCTGGGGACCGGTGCACACAATTGGCAGACCTTGCATTTTTTGGTATGAGCAAAGCAGTCTTGTTGGATTGTTGGCCAGTAGTACCCTTGCAGGATGATCTTTCTTGCCAATGTTTTAGGCCCTTGATGGCTGGAACATATTCCTTCGTGAATTTCTTCCATTACCACCGCTGCTAGACCAGGTGGTAGGCACTTCAGATATGGTCCTCCAAATGTCTTTTTGTACAGCTGCCCGTCCACCAGTTCGAACATGGATGCCCTCCTCTGAATGCACTTCATATTGTATGCTGAATTTTTGTCTTGTGGGAGGGTCCCGTCCTTTAAGTAGTTGGTCATATCCGTGACCCGACTGGGAATGGCATAAGAGATGGCTTCTACCTGGAGGACCATAGTTGTTGGTGTTGTTAGGATTTCCCGATGAGCAAACCGCTGGATGTGAGCCGGGATCATCTGTGCATGGTCATCAAGAGATGCATTCTCCAATTTGGAGAAGATATCTGCTTCCTGATTTTCTATCCTGGAAATCTGGTCGAGCACTACATGTTCTAACTTTTCGATCTGTTCCTCGACCAGTTCCTTGTAAGCCTTCATCTTTTCTTCTTTAGTTTCGGCCGTGCCATTCACTTGGTGGACCACCAGCTGGCTGTCTGACCGAACCTTGAGTCGATCGGCGCCCAGGGACTTTGCATATTTTAACCCTGAAATGAGAGCCTCATATTCGGCCTCATTGTTGGTTACTTTGAAGTCAAAATGAATGGAGTAGTATGCCTTAAAACCTTCAGGTGATGTGATCACAGCTCCACCCCCACAGCCTTTAGCACTTGATGCACCATCTACGTACATTTCCCACCATTCATCTACCATGATGCCTTTCGTCTCGATCGCCGAAGGTCGAGCAGTACATTCTGCTATAAAATCAGCCAATGCCTGGCCTTTGATAGTGGGTCGAGGTCTAAAGTCCACCTCATACTGTCCGATCAGGAGACTCCACTTTGTGATGCGCCCGCTAGCCATCGGATTTCTCAGGATGGTGGCCAGTGGTTGTGTTGTATATACGGTTATCGGATGTGCCTGGAAATAAGGTGCAAGCCGTTTGATGGCTGCTATTAGGGCCAACACCGTTTTCTCCATCAGAGTGTATCTAGTCTCTAGGCCGTTCAGGGCTTTACTCACAAAATATATAGGCCTCTGGATGCCATCTTCTTCTTTTAGCAACACAGAACTCACGGTTAGATCGGCCACAGCAAGGTACATGTAAAGATGTTCCCCTGGGTCAGCTTTTGTTAATACCAGGTGATGGAGTATATGGGCCTGGACCCCATGGCCCACATACTCGGAAGAACAGAAGGTATATATAGCCAACGTCGTCCTCGCCCAAAAACCGCCGACATTTAGAATATGTGTTGATTACACTGACCTGAACAAGGTGTGCCCCATGGACCCGTTCCCTCTCCCCAACATTGATCAATTGGTGGACGAGACGGCGGGATGCGAGTTGATGTCGTTCCTTGACGCCTTCAGAGGGTACCACCAGATTTTCATGCATGAAGATGACGCTGAGAAGACGACCTTCATGACCCCGGAGGGAATTTTTTGCTACCTCGTCATGGCTTTCGGACTCAAAAACTCCGGCGCCACCTATACCAGAATGGTGGCTAAGATCTTCAGGACGGTCCTCGGCCGGACGATGGAGGCATTCGTCGATGACATGATTGTCAAAAGCAAGTGAGCCACCACACATGCCGACGACCTCCGGGAAATTTTTGAAATCATGAAGGAGTTCAAACTCCGCCTCAACCCCAAGAAGTGCGCCTTTGGCGTCCAAGGCGGCAAGTTCCTTGGCTACATGGTCAGCCGGAGAGGCATTGAAATAAACCCGGAGAAGATACAGGCCATCGTCAATATGGAGCCGCCCCGCAACGTCAAGGAGGTACAACAGCTAACGGGGCGCCTGGCGGCCTTGAGCCGTTTTCTCTCCAAATCAGCCGAGAGGTCACTCCCTTTCTTCCAGATCATGCGCAAAGCAAACAACTTCAAGTGGACGACGGAGTGCCAGGAAGCATTTGAAGAACTAAAGAGGTACCTTTCGTCCCCACCAGTGCTCTCCAAACCCAAAGCCGGCGAAACCCTCTTCTTATACTTGAGGGTGAGCACGTCAGCTATCAGCTCCGTGCTCATCCGCGAGGACGAAGGGGTGCAGAAGGCCATATTCTACATCAGCAAAACACTCAAGGAGACAGAGCTCAGGTACTCCCCCATTGAGAAGACGGTGCTAGCCATCGTCCATACGGTGAAAAAGTTGGGGCACTACTTCCAGGCCCACGATGTCCATGTACTGACCCAGCAGCCCCAGGGCGCACTCATGAGGAGCCCCACTAGCTCCTAAAGAATGGTGAAATGGGCGATTTTCCTCAGCCAATTCCAAATTGATATCAAGCCAAGGCCATCTATCAAAGGGCAGGCCTTGGCCGACTTTGTCACTGAATGCACAGCGAGGGAGACGACCACTACTACCCCCGGGCCAGAGCCAGATGACACGTGGATCCTGTTCATCGACGGCTCGTCGGCCGCGAAATCATGCGGGGGCGGGGGCGTCCTCATCTCCCCTGAAGGATTCAGAGCTTACTATACCATCCGCTTCAACTTCAAGGTGTCCAACAACGAAGCCGAGTATGAGGCCCTCCTCAGCGGCCTCAAACTTGTCGCCGGCCTCAAAGCCAAGCACATCAGAATCAGCTGCGACCCCAAGTTGGTGGTAGGCCAGGTTGAGGGTACGTACGAAGCAAAGGAAGGCCGGATGAAGCATTTCAAACAGGCGGCGGAGGAGTTGCTGAAAGCGTTCGAAACCCACGAGATCACACAGATCCCAAGGGCCGAGAACGCCGAGGCCGACATCCTCTCCAACCTCAGCTCGGATACTCCAGAGCATATCTCCAAGTTAGCCAAGATCGAGGAGCTAAGCATGTCCAGCATCCATGCCAGCCCCATCTTGTGCATCCAGCAGCGGCCGGAGGACTGGATCTCCGACATCACCACCTTCGTCACCACGGGGGAGCTACCCCAGGACGAGGAGAGGGCCAAGCTTGCCAAGCTCAGGGCTCCAAGCTACACTATTGAAGATGGCAAGCTCTACAAGTGATCCTACAACGGCACTCTCCTCCGATGCCTGCACCAGGACAAGGCCGAAGTGGCCATGGAGGAAGTTCACTGCGGTGTTTGCTCCTCACACCAGGGCCCTTTCAGTATGTCCAGGCGTCTCGTCGTCCAGGGCTATTTCTGGCCGACGATGGCGTGAGATTGTACGGATCTTGCCAGGAAATGTACCACATGTCAGGTGCTCCAGAAGGCCCCTGGTTGGCCAGCCGTCAACTACGCCCCCGTCAGCACTGCCATTCCATTCTCGAGGTGGGGGATTTACCTGGTCGGCCCACTACCCAGAGCTGCTGGCAACAACCGATACATCATCGTCGCAGTCGACTACTTCACCAAGTGGGTCGAAGCGGAACCTTTGGCCAACATCACAGGGGCGAGATGTCAGAAGTTCGTTCATAAGAACGTCATCACCCGCTTCGGCGTCCCCCAAGAGATCATATCTGACAATGGCACCTAGTTCGAAGCGGCACCCTTCCAGGAGCTCCTTCGAGAATGGGGAATAAAACAACGTTTCTCCTCCGTTGCCTACCCTCAGGGCAACGGGCAGGTTGAGAACGCCAACAGAACTATAATGGAGGGGCTGAAGAAGAAGCTCCAGAACGCAGGAGGAAGTTGGGTCGACGAGCTCCCCAACATCCTGTGGTGCTATCGTACTACGCCAAGGAGGGAAACAGGTGAAACACCTTTCGCCCTGTGCTATGGCTTTGAAGCAAAGGCACCCACGGAAGTCGCCATTCCCAGCCGACGGGTGGAGCAGTATGACCCTCAGGTCAACGAGGAGAACATGAAAATCGACCTCCACCTGGTCGAAGAGAGACGCGAACAAGCATTCATCCGGGTGGACACCCACTCGTTTGAAACCTCGGTACTTAGAAAAATTACCTATGTCCCAATTCCAAACACTTAGAAAATTTTTGAAAAGCTTGAGAACAGAAGCAAAAGGAGAACAAGACGACGACAAGACAAAATAAGGCCGGAAACATTGCACATTTCATTCATAAAAGAAGTCATTACATCAGGAGGGCTCAACGGCCATTACAAAAAAAGAGAAGGGCGTTACAAACACCAGCCTAACTAAGTTACATAATAAGTCAGCCGATCAACTCTCTGGGACGGTTTCATTGGCCACTCGCTCCACTTCAGCTTGCCCCGATACAACCCCGTTACCCTCCTCCGTCCTCGCACCTCCGCTGGCCTCGGTTGCTGAGGAGACGGCGGTATCGGCTAGGGTGTCATCATCGGACCAGTCAGGCTCGCCGATGGAAGAACTGAGCACCGGATCCTGCATCTCAGACGGGGGGAGCTTCGCTTCAGCCTCCGGATCCCTCATCAGCCGTGGAAGCTTCAGGTTCTTCTTAGCCCACTTTTGGGTGAGCTTCAACTTTTTGAATGCCCGGTGCAGCCGCCGGTATATCAGCCGTTGCATCCTCTGCTGACCCATGTCATAGTAGACAGCCATTTCACGAGCAAAGTACTCCTGGCCAGCAGGGTAGTTCTGGCCCCAGTCTTCAAGCCGGTATGCCACGACTTCATAGCACCATGCCGGCGGTCATCGGCCCTCCAGCCTTCGGTAAGGAATCTCTCGATGGCGCCATCAACGGCCTTCTCAGCGGCCCTTTCAGAATCCGCATGAGCCCTCGCGGCGTCCTCGGCCCGAAGCAGGGCCTCATCGCGGCTTCTAAGGGCTTCATCCCTGACCCTCAAAGCATCGTCCCTATCGGCTGCAACCTGCCGGTAGGCCACGTCGGCCTCATCAACCCCCTTCTGTAGGGCCTTCACCTCCTCCCGGAGCCGATCCAGGCAGGCCATGGCCTCCTCGGCCGAAACAACTTTCTTCTCGGCCTCCCTCAAGCGGGCAATCTCTTGCTCTTTCCGCTTGTGGCTCTCCATCAGCATAAGAGCACCCTGCAACCAAAAGGACAAAACGAAGAGTTAGGACAACGCAAAACCCATGACACAAGAAGACGTAAGGTACGAAAAACTTACTTGGACGATGAGGTCCATACCGCCGTCGTAGATCTTGACGGGACCCAGCTTCTTCAAGTAAGCCCGATCCTCGACCGGAACAGCTTGAGCCAGGACTTCGTGGCCGTCAACGGCGTCGTTGAAGACGCCACCCTTCACAGGATACTCGATCTCGAGCTTGTAGGTCCCATCGGCCAGCTCCTTGCCGGCCCTCTGCTTGCGGGGCTCTTGGCCGACAGACGACGGCTGGGTTAGAGCCGTTGAAGAGGGGACCGAAACCGCGTCCACAACGACAATGGCATTTGAGCCCCCGACATCATCATCCGGCACAGTCATACCACCAGCACCAGTATCGGCCAGAGAGGAAGCCCTCCTCGGCTTCTTGGACTGCATGCCGGCCTCAGTGAGCTTTTTCTGACCGTCATCCGCAGGCCGTTTCTTCTTCAGCTGCGTAGGCGGCTTCTTCGCCGCATCGGAGCTTGGTTGGGCACCTCCCGCAGCGGCCATCTTCACGGCCTCTTTTGCGGCCATCTCCTCCTTCGCCTTAGCTTTGGCTAGGGCCATGACGGATCTACGATCCATAGTGAAGTCTGCACAACAATAAAGACACAGTTAGCAAAAACAAAAGAAAAGATAGATGAAGACGTCAGAGAGGGTATTACCATCGGTGTCAGCAGGAACGCCCATATCCGGTCCATCGGCCTCCTCAAAGGTGGTGGTCATCTTCGGCCACAGCTCGATATCACTTTCCTTGTCGCCGTATACATGATACCTCATGAAGCCGAGGGCGGTCATCTTATACTCCGTGATGTAATGTTTCACGCTCCTCGGCCCTCCCTTCAGAAACGCCGCTACCTGGGCATCCAAAATACTGCTCTTCGGCACGTCGTGAAGGGTGAACCTACCATCGTGACCAACTGAGGGAAACTCCGTGCCGTCCTCGCCCAAGGATACAAAGACGAACTTGCTCTTCCAACCATGAATGGACGAAGGGAGGTCAGTGAAACTCCTCTTCTTTGGCAGCTGTTGGAGATTAGCATAACCAACACAATTTTTGTGGCTCCCTCGGCCGATCTGGTACAGGTTCATGAACAGAGCCCTCATCGGCCTAAAGTCTAGCTCATCGCAACGGAGAAGAAAACCAACGATGAGCGAGTAGCTGTTGGGAGTCAACAAGGCCGGAGGGAGACCCACCATGTCCAGATACTCCGTAATGAATGGGTGGAGGGGAAACCTAAGTCCCTTTGCGAAGCTCATGGGGTATACTCCAAAATACCCCGGAGGTGGATTCAACACATGATCCGTCGGCTTGGGCGCCCTAACCCGCCCATACGGCCCCACGTACATCTGTGCCACCAAGTAATCGGCCGCGCTACTCTCCGGCCTGATCAGATAAAGGTTGGTCAGATCCAGGTAAGAGAAACCTGGACCCCTTTTCGGCCGCTGCCTTCTCGTCGGAGCAGCTCCCTTTACAGCAGAAACCGGCTTCGGGCAAGGAATTGCAGCCGATGTAGACGCCCCATCCACAGCACGTGAAGCCACTACGTCCTCACCATCAGACGACGAGGCGGCCTCTTCGTCCTCACCCTCACTCTCCCCTGATCTGAAGGAGCTCAGCTCCTCTATCTCCTCACAACACTCTTCTACCACCCGATAATCAAGAGACTTAGCAGAGGGCTCATCGTCGTATGGGTAGTACTCGTCGTTCAAAGGCTTCATCATAACAACTAACTAAAGCCTAAGGGTTTATACTTTGGATCTAAGGGTGTTTCTCCACTAACAGAGGATCAAAGCTAAAATAAGCAAAGTACACAAGTAATTTGGGAAAAGTTCGACGAACTGACCTTTGAAGTTTTGAAGAATGGAAGAACGCACGCAAAGGCTCTCTCTCTCTAGAAAATTCAGCAACACTTCGTTATCTCAGGAATGCAATGAGGAACCTCTTCGGGAGGGGAGGGGGGTATTTATAGACCTCCCCCAACGGTCACTACACGTGGCAACCTCCCATTGGCCACATGAACGGCCACCACCCCCAAGGCCCATTGGGCTGGTACCGGTTTAGAAGACAGGTCAAGCCCACTTCCACAATACCAGCTCATCGCAAACAGGCCAACCACTCAATGGCCACGCAAGGAAATCGTGCCTGCATCGGCCTCAACACAAAGACACTTCAAAAGGGTAGGTCACATCCCAAGGCATGTCCATATCGGCTTGAACAGAATGCCAATTGCATGGCCTTTTCAACGGCCACAACGGTAAAAGCAAGATTAAACCCCACGCCATCGGCCCCGTGTAAAACCCTGATGATAATTTCTTGAAAGCAACCTGTGTCCAAGGGTTCTCCCACAGGGTTACCTTGGTCAGGAAATCGCCAAGGAATTGGATTCAGGTGTACACAAGAGTCCGCTTCGGCCTAGGCAAATCCTTTACTCCTTCGCCCCTCACCTACTCTTCGGCCTGAAGCAGTGGGGGACTGGGGGACTACACCGGCCTTTGCAAATCAGGACAAAATCAAAGAAATCCAAAAAAAATACTAAGTCCACAACTACAACATCAGACATGCACCACAATGTCCATAACATCGTGGTGCACCATCGGCCGCAGCAAAGCTAGCGAACAAAGAATTCCCTCCAAAAGTGCAACACTTGAGATCACAGGGCACTTATCGGCTTTGAGACCACATACTCCACTCTCGACCAGGAATCAAAGAACAGGAAGTTAACGTACCTGAATCACCATCGTCTATAAGACCAGGACATGCACCACTCCCCCGGATCAGTGTCGTTATCGTCCTCAAAAGCGTGAACACCAGACTACGGACATCACCGCTTCGGCTAAAAAGCACAGAACGCAGTCAACGGCTAAAAGAAGCAAACTACACCCTCACTGGCCACCCGGAAACAAAAGGACACTCATCATCCTCGAACAGGAGATAACCACAAAGGCCTCCTCGGCCCAAAAGAGCGAGGATCAGCCACCAACTGTCAGGAGTGGGCATGACCTTAAATAGAAAATACACACCATGACCGGGTCCCTCTTCGTCTACGGCGAAAGCCACACAGCGGCCAAGACGCTGAGTGCCCACGACGGCCATAAAACGAGGAACCGGGTCAAAAGGTGCTCGTAACGGCTAAGAACAAGAAAGGGTCCCACAACGGCCAGAAAACGTCAGAAGCAAGAAATCTACTCTCCCTCGCCTCGTCTACGTCTCAGCTCAGAGAGTGGGAGACTCCTGATGGAGTATATGGGCCTAGACCCCATGGCCCACATACTCGGAAGAACAAAAGGTACCACGATCACCTGGTGGGACCCTCATCGGCCAGGTGACCTCCATCGGCCAGGAAGCAGTCTACTCAGAATACGGTTCAGGAGCCAGGAGAACCGGGTGACCTCGTCGGCCGGGTCCTCGTCGGCTGTGCCATCGTCGACCATGCCCTCATCGGCAACAAGTGGCCCCCAGAACTAGATTTTACACTTAATCATTTCTACACACATTGTATTCGGCCCAATAGCGGTCCAGTTGTAAATGGGCCTCCCAAGCCCAAGGCTTGGGAGCTCAGCCCGTATTTTCCCTATAAATACTACCTCTGGGAGTAGTTGTGGGGGTTCACAAAATCATTTATTGAAGCATTTACTTGCACTTCTCTCTCTAGCTCTCACTTCTCTCTAGACATATACTCTATCACCAAGGGAGAAGATAGATACAACTTGAATTCCCCGAAGGCCGTTTGGCATTCGGCAGTCCATTCAAAGGGGTTTGCTTTTTTCATAATCTGGAAAAATGGAATTGCCCGATCAGCCAGTTTGGACAAGAACCTGCTCAGGGCTGCTAATCGACCGGTCAATCTCTGAACCTCCTTCAGGTTCCTTGGAGCCTCCATATCCATGATTGCCTTTACCTTCTCAGGATTAGGCTCAATGCCCCTCTCACTCATCATGTATCCCAAAAATTTGCCCCCCTCAACGGCAAAGGCACATTTTTTGGGGTTCAACCTCGTGTTTGCTTTCTGCATTATCCCAAACACCCTTTCTATATCCATGATATGGCTCTCCTTTTTCCGGCTTTTGATCAGGATGTCATCAACATAGGCCTCCATTGTGACCCCCAATACTTCTTTGAACATAATTCCAATCATCCTTTGGAAAGTAACCATTGCATTCTTCAACCCGAATGGCATAACAACATAGCAAATTACCCCGTCCGAAGTTACAAACGCTGTTTTTTCTGCATCATCCGGGTGCATGAAAATTTGATGATATCCCCGGAACGCATCCATGAAGCTTAGGAGCTCACATCCTGCCGTCTCATCCACTAACAGATCGATCCTCGACACTGGATATGGGTCCATGGGACAAGCTTTATTCAAGCCAGAATAATCTACGCACATTCTCCAGGTGGACCCCTTTCGAGCTAGTACCACATTGGATAACCATTCAACATGGATCACCGGTCGGATGTGTTTTATCCTTAGCAAGGTGGCCACCTCTTGTTTTGTAAAATCACGCCGTTCGGTCGCCTGGTATCTTTTCTTTTGCTGAACAGGCTTTGCATCAGATCGAACGGCCAGTTTGTGGCAAATTATGCCCGGGTCAATACCTGGCATATCTTCTGGCCCTCGGGCGAACAATACCTGAAACTTTTTCAGTACTGTTATTATACCCTCCCGAATTTCAGCCTCCAGATCTGCCCCGATGGCCGCCTACCGATCGGGGGGAGAATCCATGTCAATTTGCTCGAGGAGGGTGGCAGGCTCAGGATGTGCCTCGAACTCCATTCAACGGGCTTCGACTTCGATGCTGTTAACCCGCATGCCTCGGGCATTCATGTTTTTCAAGGCCTCCCGATAGCACGTTCGGGCTGTAGTTGGTTCAGTTCTGGCCACCCCAACCCTAGTGGTCGTGGGGAATTTGATACATGAGTGGCAGACAGAGGCTATCGCCTCCAAATCTTCCAACCCTGGTCAGCCCAAAATGGCGTTGTGGGCACATTTGATATCCACTACTACGAACGTCATTCAGACTGATGCCCTGTGCGTTTCATCTCCAATCTCAACCATCAATTGGATGGTCCCCTCTGCTTCGATGCAATTCCCGGTGAAGCTTGCCAGTGGTGTCCTCAGGTGGGTCAGCTGATTTTTCTGGAGGCCCATTTTCTCGAACGATTGTAGGTACAATATGTTCACGCTGCTTCCTGTATCGACCAACATCCGGCGAATTAAAGCCTCGTCTATGCACATACTTACAACCAACTCATCCCTGTATGGACTGGGCGAGTTTGGCAAATCTGCGGGCCCAAAAGTGATGGGGTCCGTCCTTCCTTTCTTCTGTGGTGGCATGGCTACAGAACCCACATACAGGCTTCGTTCGAACTTCTTCCGTTCGGCGTTCGAGTCGCCTGTCTCCCCACCCCCAAATATCACCTTTACCTCCATCCTGGGTTTTTTACCCGGGTTCCCCGAACCTTCCGGTTCGTCTCTGGGAGGGTTATATACATCATTTCTGGGGCGAGCATCACATTGTACATCTCGCCTCCAGTTGTTGGATTTCTTGATCGG
The DNA here is from genome assembly GCA_945859875.1 of Cuscuta europaea. Lineage (NCBI taxonomy): Eukaryota > Viridiplantae > Streptophyta > Magnoliopsida > Solanales > Convolvulaceae > Cuscuta > Cuscuta europaea. Next base: position 1,317,835 of record CAMAPE010000031.1, on the reverse strand, counting down.
TTTCAGAATACCCGTAACATTTGGGTCTGTATTTACATATTTACCCAGATGACCCATCTGGATCAATTTTTCAATGGCTATTTGCAATGCCCGACAGGATTGGGTGGAGTGACCGCTCCTGTTGTGGTACTTGCAAAAAGCATTTGCATCGGTCCCCATAAAACCTTTGGTGTCAGTCGGAGGGGGAATGTTGTCCTTCTCGTTCTGATAAATGGTTGCTACAGAAAGGACCAAATGAGTGAATCGTTCCGCTCTTGAAGGTGGAGCGGCCGCTGGGGTAGGACCCAGCCGATCGTCCAGTTTCATGGGGGTTGGGGTGCAGCTACCTTATCCATGATTAGGATTTCTTCTTCCAGAGCCGCATGCTTTCGGGATCTGTCCAGCACTTCAGAATAAACCGTACCCGGATTCTTTTTCAGCTCTTTATACAATTCACCCGTTTCGGAGAGCGTTATTAAATAGGGTGATGGCTGTATCATCCGTCATGCTCCCCACTTTTAGGGTTTCATCCCTCCATCTTTTGAGGAATTGATTTAGGGCCTCCTTCAAACCCTGCCTGATACTAGTCAGGTAACTGAAATGCCTCTTCGGAGTGGCACTGGATTCAAACTCGGCCAGGAATAAAGTTGACAATTCGGCAAAGCTGCCGATCGATGCAGGCTGCAAGGTCCCGAACCATTCCTAGGCAGGTCCCCTGAGCGTGCTGAAGAAATGTCAGCAAATGGCCGGCTCCAATGCTCCCAACATCATAAGCCCCCCTTGATAACTCCTCAAGTGCCCGTGGGGATCTCCCACCCCGTCATATATTTGACCGGTCGGTGGTTTGGCATCCCTGTGGATCTCCGCTTGCATGATTCCCCGGGTGAAAGGGGAAGTGATTCCAACCTGAGCTGGAGTAGGGTGCAAAGGGGCTCTGTTCATTTGTTCCCTCATTTCGTTCATCTGCCTCCTCATCTCGGCCATTTCTTCCTCTTGGGCCGTTAGAGGAGGCGGTGGTTGAGTTCCCAAGTTCACAAATTCCCGATTCGCTTCCGGCAGAGTTGTTCTTTGATTCTGACGTCTCTGCCCGAATCTCGTATTGTTACGTTCTTCACACTGGAATTGGCGGCCAACGGGCGTATCTCCTCTGGCCCGTGACCCGGTCGGGGTGTGGTCACTAGGAGTGTGATGCATGTCCCTGGTCGCGTGTGCTCTTGCGTGTTCTCCCCGGTGTGCTCGTGAGTGATTTGATGTCGTGGTTGTTTCTGCATCGGTGGTTTCATCATTGAATGATGGGGTTATGTACCTAGTTTCTCCGGTGTAGCTGGACTGTCCCCCATCCTGCTCATCCGCCATATGTTGAATGACCTGAGCCAAATCCCGCATGGCGTGGGGGTTCCTTCTTAATGCTTCGGGGATGAAAAAATCCCCATCAAAGTGTGGGTAGGATCCCCGGCTGGATTGCCCTTGGGGGTCCGACTTTCCCCACGTCTATCTGAAGTTCCTCTGGTGTGATGAGAAGTAATTCTAACCATTTTGAAAATAGCTTTTTGTTTGGTGTGAAACTTTTTGTTCAGAGTTTCCCACAGACGGCGCCAATGTTAAGGTTTAATCCCGTAGATCCGAAAGCCCAACACAGACTTCAGATATATCAGGAAATGGACAATAATTTGGTATGTAAAAGAAATATAAAAGATCGATAATCGAATGCTCAAAAGCCCACTTGTATTAATTTACCTGTTTGATTACAAGGAAATTACCCGAACGGTACGTCGGATTGATACTTAATACAAGAAACAAGAGTAATAAGGCTATTTTAGGGCTTGAGTATTAAAATGCTAACTCTTACAATGATATTAAACCTTCTATTTATACTAATGGAGAGTATGGGACGTTTTATGTTGATTGGCCGATGTTCCACCGACTTGATCATCCATGCCTCCACTTGATGATGTCACAATCTGTCATTAATTGCACCTGGCAACCTGCTGGTTGTCCGTTGCCCAAACGGAATAATGGGCCCTGTAAAACATTGTTGGCTTGGCCCAAGTGTGATGTATGGCTCGAACCCCGTTCGGTATGTCTATTTTCTGGGTCAACCTTTACTTGGCCCGAACCTCATTTGGTATGAATATCTCACGACCTACTTATCATAGGGTAGTGGGCTCGTTGTTTGGGCTGGATATCCTAGGCCTTTAATCCGGGTATTGGGATTCCGGGCCAATATCCCAACAATGATAATTAAAAAATAATAATAATGATTTTTATTCTTCTAAACCTATTATTTTATATATGCTCAGTAGTAACAACAACAACAACAACATTAGCACCAACAACATCAACAACAAACAAGCCTTACATGTATAAATAGGATTACATGACTGAAAACTGATTTACAAGATATATGCAAAAGAAGATTATAAATGTATCTGTATGATTAAACAATGAGCTCAATTTTTCATTGTATAATTATATATGCGATTGTTTTTTTATGGAAATAATGACATATTGTTGTATATTGCTAAAATAAAAACTAAAATAATGACATTTACTATATTAGTAAATCTTAGTCACTATAATTATGTTTGACTTTGTACTATATGAAGTCATAGTCAAAATAAGTTTACTCATATTTTTGTACAAGAATTTTATTCCTGTAAAACTATAAGAAAATTCTTCTTTTTATGGAGTGTATACTTAAGGAGGAATATCATAGTACCATGCCTTTTCCTTTAGAAGAAATAATTAAAATATCCCAAACTTTGAAGGGGTGTGAGCTAAACACCTCAAACTATCACATGTAATTTAAATATCTCAAACTTTATATACAAAGTTATTTTAACATCATGATCATGTATTATTTCTTTCAAAAATGTAAATTTATGATCTTAATGGCATAGTATAAAATAGCAAATTGATGAAAACGTTACAATTAGATAGAGTGGGGTACTAATCTTTATTTTACAAAGGAAATTTAGAATATTAAATTTTCATTGAACTTGAAAGCCTCTATCGAACTTGAAAGCCTCCATTGAACTAGTCCTCAAAATCTCCCCTATCATCCTGCTCCCATTCATGCACCTCTCAAGGTCACCCCTGTCATTGAAGTAATTAAAGCTGACCAAGGGGGTCATTCTAATATCAGTTGAGGCCAATCTCAGTGACCCTGCAGATGACGGCCCTATTACCTTCTCCAAGATTGTTGCCACTGTCCGGTAGTAAACCGGAGGAGCATATGGAGTTCCGGTGAAGAAGGGGTATGGGGTACGGGAAGATAGAGGGATGACGTTAGAAACAGCTTCTAGGTAAGCACCTGTTGGGATATTGGGCCTCAAACCCAATACCCGAATCTAAGGTCCAAGATATCCATTTCGTTAGACGGGTTCATCATCCAGAAAATGAACCAGCTCTTGGGAAAATATGTAACGAACGAGGTTCGGATCGATTAACATACTTGGGCCAAATCATTAATGAGCCAGACCAATTAATGATTCCAGCAGGATTCACTGTCCGTTCGGGCAGCGGGTAACCAACAAGTGGCAGGGGGCATTTATTGCTAAAGCACGACGGCAACTAGTGGGAGAATGAGTTCCAAGTGGTTATATAAAGCAGACGATCGACATGAAGTACCCCATACCCCATTAGTATAAATATATAGAAGGATTAGTTTCATTGTAAAGGGTTAACATTTTTTTAGATTCAAGCATAGAATAACATTATCTCTCTGATTTCTTGTATTAGTTACTATTCCGACATACCGTTCAGGTATTTTACAGTGTAATAGTCAAATTACTTAATACAAGTGAGCTTGAGTGTTCGTTGATATCATCTTTTATATTTCTTTTATACACTAAATTATCGTCCCATTTCTTGATATATCCAAAGTTTGTGTTGGATTTTCGGATTACCCGATTAAACCTTAACAGCACCTAACTCTGTTATCCGCTCCCCACAATCTGAACCAGAGAGTGCCCTAGGGGTAAAGGAGGGGCGATAGAGAAACTGCCCTACCTCCCCTACGTAAGGTGAGTGGTAGGAGACCGGAATGCCCAAAGAAGATAGGTATGGTCTAGGGCCGATTCCACTCAGTAGAAGGATCTGAGGGGTACCCAGAGCTCTGGCGGAGAGCAAGACTTCGCCTTTGCCCCTAACCATGGCGTGGTGATACCTGCTGTTCCGGTCCCGGAAAAAATTCCGGCTGCCTTGCGTTTTCTGAGCAGAATCCTCTCTGCGATGGCGTGGACGGCCACCCGGATGTTGGAAGGATTGGCGTATGATAGAAAATCGGCTGAGATGTGTCTTCGTCCGGTGGGGTCGAAGGTGGACCCACCAGTCTTGGTGCCAAGAACGTGTTCTAAGCTGAAGCCATTGTAGGGATCGATTCCGGCTTCTAGCAACCCGTCTCTCACTTCCATTTGCCAGGTCCGGAGCTATGGCAGTTATCATGTTTTTTACGGGTCTCCGTGTTTTGATCTGGTCTGAAATTTTATTATTTATATTTTTTTTGCATAAAGATTTTATTATATATATATATTATAATTCATAAATAATTATATTTTATTCATTTATAATTAAAAATAATAATATTCCTTTCAAATTATCGAAAATTGTTATCGTTTTACTTGACTGATTTCAATCTCAGACCAAAGCAGATCAGACCAGGGATGTTTTTACTTGGATTGTAATTTGCTGATCTGGTCTGGTCTGAAATTTTATCTTTCATTTTTTTTGCATAAAGATTTTATTTTATATATATATATATATATATTATAATCCATAAATAATTATATTTTATTCATTTATAATTAAAAATAATAATATTCCTTCCAATTTATCGAAAATTGTTATCGTTTTACTTGACTGATTTCAATCTCAGACCGAAGCAGATCAGATCAGGGATGTTTTTACTTGAATTGTCATTTGCTGATCTGGTCTGATCTGAAATTTTATTTTTTATTTTTTTGCATAAAGATTTTATTATATATATATATATATATATATATTATAATCCATAAATAATTATTTTTTATTCATTTATAATTAAAAATAATAAAATTCCTTCCAAATTATCGAAAATTGTTATCGTTTTACTTGGACTAATTTCAATCCCAGAGCGAAGCAGACCAGACCAGATCATACAAATACAGAACAACTCAAACTAGACCAGACCATATCAGACTACACTGGACTAGTCCAAATAAAAACAAAGAAAAGATAAAATTAGGCAATTGGCCCAATATACTCACATAGTCACACGTATATATAAATTGTTGCAAGGGTAGGAACTTGAAGGGAAAGGAGAAGCCATGGTTGATTCATAGATGTTCAACAATGGGCGAAAAGAAGATATGAACAATGTTTGCGTGGAAATTGCGAAACAAATTTGGGAAGATGTTCAGAAACCTAGAGCAAAGGATACATGATGATATTTATTACTCCCTCCGTCCCTCAATTAAGTTATCACTTTTCTTTTTGGGCAGTCCCTGAATTAAATTCCTACTTCTTCACTTTCCTTATTTGGCAAATTATCTACATCAAAACAGTGCAAAACAGTGTCCAAACAGTGCAAAACAGTTTCCAAACAGTGTCAAAACAGTAAAATTTACCCCCCAGTAAATTTATTTCCTTAATATGTGTGAAGTCAAACACGTAACTTAATTGGGGGACGGAGGGAGCATTTTATGTTACTTTTTTGTTCTAAAAAGATTTATAGTTTACCCATTATTCATCAAGATCATCTATATTATTTTGTCACTTGTATGACTTAAAATACAAACAGACTAAACCAAACAATAATAAAATAGTACAAGTATTAATAATAACAACAATAACAATACTACTACTAATAATAATAATAATAGTAATAATAATAGTAATAATAGTAATAATAATAATAATAACAATAACAACAACAACAGCAGCAACAACAACAACAATAATAATAGTAATAATAATAATAAAATATGATTTGGTCTGATCTGGTCTGAGACGAATTACAGTCCAAGTAAACACAACTCAAATCATACAAATACATAATAATAATAATAATAATAAAATATGGTCTGATCCGGTCTGTTTTAATCTGGTCTGATCTGATCTTGTCTGTTTTGGTCTGGTCTGGTGCGGGAAGAATTAAGGTCCAAGTAAAAACAACTAAGTAAACTTCTTTCCTAATTATCGTACTCGGTAATACTTTCCTAAATACTGATTAATTACTGTGTGTAGACAATCCTAACTAAAGAGGGTTACACGTTTCCTAATTCCAAATTACCTAGCTCTATATATACGTATATAGCAGCTACACTCTTCTTCACCACCACACCAAATTTTACAGAAAGTTATATACCACGTTGCTAGATTTTCAAGCCACCGGCAAAGGCCTTAGTCGATAATAATATTAATAATAATAATAATAAAAGTTATGACACTTATGGGAGAAGCAACATACGAGCAAAAACCAAATAAAAGACGATGGAGAAGGGCGAAAAGAACCGCCAAAATTAATCTCATTCCTCGGGACATTATAGTCGATATTTTGGTAAGAGTAGCTTCTGATTCTCTACCCGATTTACTCCATGCCAAATTCAGGTATATATATATATATATAAACATTCAATCAATAAATTAATTACTAGCTAGCTAGTTTGGATATATATGTTAGTATATTATAACATGATGTATTGAAATTGATTGTTTTTAGCTGCCATGAGTGGAATGAATTGGGGGATGACGTGAACGTGTATAAACATGCATCTCTAGCTGAGTTCCCTGTTATATCAAGTTGGAAGCCAGAAAGTGCAGAAAAGAAAAGAAAAGTGGCTTCATTTTTGAACAAGTGTATAGATGCCCAAAATCTAGAAGCTTTGTTCAGGAGAGGAGTGGTATATATATATACATTACATATCTTTGTTTTATATAATGCATGCCAAATCAATATATATATATTACTAGTAACTAATATTTAATTAATCGTAGGTGGGTTATTTTAACGGCAAAGAACAAGAATACGCATTGGAGTGTTTGAGGAAGGCAGGGAATGCGGGGCACGTGGGAGCAGTATATGTAATCTGCATAATTTCCATGCTATTCATGGGAGGTGAAGACAAGGAGAAAGGAATGGAGGTGTTGAGTGCCATGAAGAAGTCGGATGAATTGCGAGGGAAAGTTGGGGACGCTCGTCGGGAACTAACATCGATCGTGAAAGAGATTTGGAATGGGGATTTTGTGGTTCATAGGCAGAAACCAGATTGTTGCAGCAGAGAAGATCATTGTTGCACGAAGACGGGCTGGGATGCGGACGAAGAGAACTTGAGCATTGATTGCCCTTATTGTAAATGTGATTTTGAGATTTCTGTTATTGATAGTGTTCTCGCACCCTCCTTGAATAATAGGTGACAACTCCGGTACCTTTACAAAAAATGGAGTATCGTAACTATCATTCATTTGATTGGACCACATCACTTTATCATTTTTAATTTAGATTTAAATAATTCAACTGCTACATTCTCATTGATCCATGTGGACAAATGTATGGTATCTTATGGGTATTATAGAATTTACCTAAATAATAACGTGGTCTAACCACTTTTACATTACAATTCTACATGCAATTTGCTAAGGGAATTTAAAGGGAATTGTTACCTGCAATTTTGTCCACTAAAGGGAAAGTTCCCGAAATAGGACTAAAACAGTTTCAAAATTCCAAAATAGAATTGTCATGTTTTTTATTCCCAAATATGACTAATTACTGTCATGTTTGGAAAATACTGTCATATTTGAAGTCTGGTACTGCCAAAACATGACAGTAATTAGTCCTATTTTGAAAATAAAAATATAATAATGTTACTTTGGAATTTTCAAACTATTTTAGTCATATTTCAGGTAATATCTCTTTAATTTATAACGGGATAAAAAGACTGGTATGGGATGATAAATTAACCAACATGACATATATGATTATCTGCATAATTGTTCACCATCCACTATGTTCTCATCTATATTTATTTATGGCGCAATTTAGGAGTGGTAACCAAAGAAAGAATCAAGAAAACGGAACAGAGCAACACACTAATCGTAAAAGAACCGACCAAGCATGGGGTGCTTAGCTCCATGGTGTGATAGAATGTTTTATGTAAGATAAAACCTAACCAGGTGAAAACCCAGAAAAATGACTTGTAAGGTACCAAAACGCACACAAAATGCCAAATATAACTACCAAAAAATGACTTAGGTTACTCAATTTGGTTGAAGCTAAGGGTGTGTGAACAAAATGCAGTTCAATACCAAGTTGAACAAAATGTATCGTTTCTACATAGATGGAGAAAGGGAGTTAAGTGTTGAATATTTGCAGCGAATAAAATAAATAAATTAAAATGCGATGTGCGAGATCTGACTTTTTGAAACAAAATTGCAACTAAAATAAAGTTTATTAAAGGGTTCTTTTAAGTTAATGACAGGAAAGGAACATGAATTGATTCTGGGGGCAACCAGATTTCGGGGCTGATAAGACTTAAGCACATGAAAATTATTTAATTGAACAACGCAGGTCAATACCAAGTTTTACCGCTCTCGCAACGTAGGATGGATGACCTCTCAAGCGACAAGTTTCTAAACTATTGTCAAAACGAGCAAGCGTACGGCTCCCTAACCGTGCTAATATCTTAGCAAGCGATTACGTGTGTGTAAAGATGATCTAGAACAATTTAGATCTCTCCTAAATTATTGTATGTGCAATTATAATCCTAGTAGTCATTCATGATTACAAAAGGTAACAGTTATATTATTCAAACATAAATTAAACCATAATCATTCAATTAAATCATCAACAATAGAACACCAAATCATGATTAACATTGGGGCTTTATCAATCCTCAAATTACTAATGAAATCTATTCACAATTTATAATTTAATTAACAATAGAATTGAACAAGTAGGAATTAATTGTCATTAATCGAAAGAAAGAACTTACAAACAATCTCAGAATATTGAAGATCCAAAGATGAAAAACTTTAGAAAATCCATCCCCAAGTTGTCTCTAACCTTCTACTGCCTCAAACTGTGGTTTATAGGCTGTTTAAATAGAAAACAGTGAAAAGGGGTCAAAATTGGGGGTTTTTGGGGCGAATTATGGTCGTTCTCGGTCGCGCCGATGTCCGTCGCACTTGGCAGAGAGCAGTATTATGTGTGCATGGTGTGAGCTTCTCCCGTCCAAAATTGGCTATGCTTCCTTCATCAAAGTTGTTGGCAAATGTAGTCCTCATTTCACCACAACTTGAAAAACTGGAATTGGATTATCCGATCAAAATATATGGGTGAAATGGTGGAAGGCCGCATTCTGAAATCTCAATAGCGATTATTTGACATCCTCGTATATTTCATCTTGATCCTCTCATATTCTTGTCATGGTGTCTTCATGTGATTTGTAGCGCATTAAGTTATCTTTCATATTAAATTTGAATCGTTTCATTTGGCTTTTTCAATGAAAAGATATGCTCAAACGGTTGACAGAGCGTCATCCTGAGTCAAGGTTGTGATTGAGTTGGGCGGTGGTCCAAATAGGTATTTGTCATGCTCCTTGACCACGTTTGTTCCCGTACTTGATCCTTGAGCTTCTTGTGTCACGCCCCAGACCTACCCGGACACGTCAACAAACCGCCGTACAATACGAATAGTCAACCGCAGTTTAACACATCCATATTATACAAGGCGTCTCGAATATCATTCACACATAAGTCACCCATAAACATACATAATAAGCAATTCAATACGCAGCGGAAAACATAGTTTGGAAACAAATACCACACGGGGCAAACATGAGCACGCAGCCACGCAGGCTCTATAGTAAAATATCCATAAGCATGTTTATAATGTTCAAAAAACAGAATGGAGGAAGCAAGAACCAAGTCTTCACTCCAAGATGATCACCCGAGCAACGAGCACAGGAAGCAAGCTCTAGCCTCAACCTGAAATGGTTGTGGGACGCCCCCCGAAAGGGGGTCAGTACTCTATACGGCTATAAAGTACTGATGTGGATGACATCTAATAGATATACACCAAGTATTTCAAACACAAGATCCTCAAACAGGGTGATAATATAATCTAGGTTGTAACCCCAAGTTACCCCTTTTAAAAATATACTTACTTTATATAAAGTCAATTAGTCGACCCGTAGGCCCAAAGTTTGTTTACCATCAACCCAATACCCCGTGACTACCAGTCACGACAATTCATATGGTCTAACCCTAACACATATGTTTGCATTTCTAGAGTCCAACTCAAGTACATCACCATGCAAATCATATGACACAAGTTAATTACTCCACCGTGCATTTCTAGAGTCCAACTCAAGTACATCACCATGCAAATCATAGGCTACAACCTCAAATCCCCCATGCATTTCTAGAGTCCAACTTAAGTACATCACCATGCATGTCATCAATCACAACCCCTTGTCTACCCATTCACTTCTAGAGTCCAACTCAAGTACATCACCGTGCCATGGCATAGACTCCTTTCCTAAGCAAACCTATGCCTAGAATTGAGATATCAATAATCTATTTTGGGACATCCTTACGGACTGCCCATAACTTGATCTTAGCTTCATACTAAATCAATGAAAAACTAGCAACATAATACAGAAAACTTCAACTAAAGTTCAAGAAAATGTGTAGGAACAAAACTTAAAAAAACAGAACTAAAATCATGAAAAAAAACTATTTACTTCAAGAAAATATGCAGCAATGTAAAACAGAGAACTTCAACTAACCCTCAAGAAATAGTAAATAGTTCAGATATGCTTCCTATAAATACCGGTTCTGATAAACTATCCCCCCATTCTCATCAATTTAACCTTGCCCATTTACTTTGTGTCGAATCAATGTGTTAAATTTTATTTCTTTATCTCCAAATTTCGTATTTAAAACAATGCCAATGTTAAACACTCACCTGCCTCAATTTAAGTTAGGGATCAACGCATGGAGTAGCTTTTTCGCATATACCAACTAAAACGGAACATATACCAACACTCTCCATCTGTAATTACTCTTCATTTGTAAATCTAATCCCTGTGCAACTGACTTTTTCCTTTGAGAAAATCTTAAGCAACTAGATTTTAATTTCAAAATCAAAGTGTGAAAGTCAGGAAGTGAGCTCATTATCTCCCCCTGCCATCACCTAATAATCTAAGGCAAAAAATGCACAACGCCCCTTCCCTGTCACGGAGAGCATGTTTGTCTGAACATTTTTTTATTCAATGCTTAATGAATTACCTGGTTCTCTATTACCTGGTGAATTTGTAACCTAGTAGCATATTCTCTATTACCTGGTTCTAGTTGAGCCGATTCAATTGCAGGTACTTCAAAGAAACAACCTATTGGGTATTTGGAGCTAAATCGAACTATATATACTAATATTACCAGAAAATCGAAACAAGATTGATGTTTAGGAAGTGAACAATCTGAGCCAGAAGAAGAGGAAAGGCTCCAATCTAAGAAAGAAAATATATAAAACATATATGAACTTCAAGGAAATACCGAGCTTAAGAAGGTAGTAGTGAGATTCCTCTGATGGGTGATGTTCGTTGGTCCGACTGGTGAAGTTCGCAAGTCGCATATGTCCAGAGATCTTCAACGATGAAATCTACTAATGGAGAAGCAATGTTTAAAAAGAGAGTGTGTAGGTATAGTTAGGTCTGAATGGCAAGGAGTGTTAAAATTGGGCTGAACCAATAAGTCATAAAGTGTCTGCGCAAATAAGTCATACTTTTCATTAAGTTACAAGTAAACATTACTATATGTGTGAGCGAATAAGTCGAGATTTCCATTTAGCACATTAAGTCACAAGTAAACAGGCCCTAAGTCACTTGAATCACATTCAAGTACATTACTTACAATCAAATCCTTAGATTCAATTCCTTGACAATTACAAACAATCATTAACTAGTAATTCAATACTATTAAGATTATTCCTATCAATCAAATATTCTACTTGTAAGTCCCTACATATTTAGAGATATGTAGAAGCAACTTAAGCATCCAATGTAATACATAAATATTCATTTATGTATCTACACAATTCACACATGAGTAAAAATGCCTATTTTACATAATAGTTCATTAATAGCTCATTTAACTCCATTTTTATCAATATGATTCCAAATCATTTCCAATTTCATTCCTTATCAAATATATCAATATTTCATCAATAATCAATCATCATAATCCATTAAAAACATGATTTAGACATTTAGGTAATCTCATGCTAAACCTACAGACATTTAAGTTGTAAGCAACTAGATGTCGATCCTCACATCAAATGAGCTTTAAACTGTTCCTTCTCAATCCAATGCTCAAGATTCTGACAAGGAAGTTTGAGAACTGATTCCTTGCTTATAAATGAGTGTTAAACAGCCTCCTCAAGGTGCTAGGTCAACTCCTAACCGAAGACACAAAAACAGTCCCTAGAACATGTGTTTTCCGATGAGTTCGGTCCCTAACCTTTCAAGGTTTGTTCTAGGTTAGTATCTAACCTTTACAAAAAATAAAATAACCTTATAATAACATATTATACACTTGAAATAGTTTATAATAGTTACACCAATTGTTCATATCATTTAAATAATGGAAAGGAACGCTTTGGGTTCAAACTCACCTTGAAGGAACAAATCCGTTTCTGCGAGGTAGCTTCTGCCTTAGACGATTTGGAGGCCTTCCACTACTCCTTTTTCTGAAAAAAACACCTTCACGGATTCCTTATCTTTATAGATTTCTGTAGACACCTCACACGCCTTATTTGGACGAGTGTAGCTCAATATATGAAGCAAACAATCAACCTTACACACTGGAAATTTCCCTGCGGACAGTTTCCTTCTTTCCTCCTCTCTTGGGTTGTGTGTCTCCTTTTTCCTCTCTTATCTTTTTTGGGTTCGTATGGAGGGTTTGTGGGAGTGTATAAGATCCCTTAATCATTTTATCAAAGCATGTGGCTTACAAGAGAGCATGGGAGATATTTGGTTTGCAATCAAATATGAGGTGGACCTCCATCTTTATTTATTTTTGTATTGTTTGAGCTCTCAACTCAATAGGTCCTCCTCATTTATTTATTCTAACTTATTCTCCTTGTTTTGCCGGTTCTCAAGCCATGTGGAGTGGTTCCCAATTGATCCCAATCAATTTGGGGTCCAAAATATCAACCAATACTTCCAAAGATGAAAAAATGGGTCCTATTGTTTTATCTTTTGTCATAGGATGTCCCTTTGTATTCATTCTAATATATTTAGACCAAGTCAATTATCTACATCATAATATTGATATCTAACATGTGTAGGGTAATCCCAATAATTTATATGATGTATAATTATAGAAGAAAACCCTATTCCCGTTACTTAGCTCAATAATGCCTAAGATGGGACCATAGGAGTTTGTATTCTTCTCTAACCAACACATTCACTTATTTGTGACTGATAAACCCAAAACTTAACAATCAAACAATCTAGCAGATAAAGAAGAAGCAGATAGAAAGATTTTGATATGAACAACACCTTTGGTATACCGTCGAAAACGTCGCTACTCTCCCTCTAGAGAGAGAGAGAGAGAGCAGCGGAAACCCCTAATCTCTCTATCTCGCCTCTATTCTCTTGAAGCCTCAATCGTTAGGGTTCCCGTAAGTTAGCCTCCTTTTATAGGAGAAGTTGGCTAACTTACGGGTTACAAAGAAGCTAACGGGCTGATACACATTTGTGGCCCGTATTACACGTTTAATTAATAACTACACAAATACAAAGATATTTAATTAGATTGGACACCATGAAATATTCTCAACAATCTCCCCCTTGGTGTTCAATCATGTTGAATCAGCATTGTAGCGCAGATATCTTTGTGTTTGTTGTTATTCAGCTTCCTTTGTCTTTGAACTTGACATCTGAGGAAGGCTTTCTGAAGAAGTCCTTGCAATCTCTCCTTTGATGTCTTCTTGTCAATTTGATCTTTGATGCCGGGGGTTGAGGGATCTTCGGTATCTTGCATGTAGTCCTTGCCTTCTAGAAGTTGCTCTTGATCAGCTTGGATGAAGTCCGGTGACGCCCTTGGAATGAATATTCTTTGGAGAATAGGAGACGCTCATGGAATTCATCTTCAACGGTTTGAGTATCTGACCTTTGTCCCCTCCACAATGTAGTCTTTTTGACTATTTGGAATAAATGCATTTGAGGAGAAATTGTCGGTGGCACAGCGGAACAAAAAAATGGTTGACTTGTGAGCGTAGCTGACCATTTGAGTTGCAGAGATAGTAGAGAGAGAGTGTTGGAGGAGAGAAGTGTCCCACAAAGATTTTTTTGACAGTTAGCAGCATGTGGACCACTCTCCCCCTCATGACGATCCGATGACTCGGGCGTCATGCCTTTATTCTTTTATTATGCGGAAATAAAACAGGAAAAACAAACAGAATGTAAAGAAGATAATGTAGCACCCCAGGGTCCTTAGACGCCCGTTATCATCACTAAAGAGATAAACTCTTTAGCAATGGCCTGAAAATGTTGGTGATTCTTATGTTGCAACAACAGGACTTCCTTCCAATCGTTGGTCTACATCTGTAATAGATGAGCCCTATGGAAGTTCTCGCGGGTCATGTAGACCTGCAACTGACTCAAAACGTGCATATGTGTCCTGGAAAATTTCAAAAACATGTGGGAGTGAGTAACTAGACATGACGTGATCAATGAAAGTTCAGTGGCATGGGGCTGAGGCCACTGTAGTCAGTATCACTTGCCTCGGAAGGAGACAGTAATGAGAGATGCGGTTCCTCGTGAAGTATATGATTAAACACCTGTCTGTTGGGAGACAAGTGAGTGGTCTTGGGTAGGTTTCAACATGCACTGTTGGACAAGATGAAGTGACTTCTACCCGGGATCTGATTAAATCAGTCCTGAACCTATTTGGGAATTGTCCAGAGTATTTGAGTGGCTAGGAGTAAATAATCAATTCATAGCAGGCAGTTGAGGTAGCAGAATCATCATTGATTACTGTATTCTTGCTCACTTGAGCCTTCTGTTTCCTAACTCTCATAATGTTCACTCACTCGCTCGCTCACTCACTCACTTACGCTCAGCTTTGTCCCTTGGGTAGGCTTAGTTGGGTTTACTAAGCCATAGAGACATGTTCTCTCATTACATTCTTCATTTTATCTCTGTACTCCCCCTCAACTGGAGCACTCAATATGCTTTGTCATTGTTAGGCACCGGGGAGGATAACATTGAACACTCCCCCTAAAATGTTGCATCCGTTGAGAGATTCCTTGCTTTGTCGGTGTAAGGCGCCAGGAGGAGAAAACTGAAACTCCCCCTCAGAATGTGCAAGGTTTGATTGCTCACAGCTTGTCATACCCGCCATGTGTGTGGAGCAATCTGAACAGCTACCACACATGACGGTTTTCCCTAAGCTCATCATTTGGAATTTCAGCACGTTTGAGGATCACATAATGTTGATGACTTAGGGGAGGCTTCAGTAGTTGATTGATGATTGTTGTAAGATGACCGTTGACGCGAGGTTGATTGATTTATCTACGATTTTCGGACCTCTACAGTGAAGTTTAGAAAAACTTTGACCTTAGGTTTGACTTTGGAAGAATTTGAACAGATTTGCCTAAGTTTTGACCTGGACATCGGATATTTACAAAGTTTGTCGGAAAACTAACGTCTTGACCCTCAAGGACTGCGAGTGAGGGCGTGTGATAATGGGGTCTGTGGCATAGACCAAGAATAAATGTAGATCTTTTCGTTATCTTTCCAACGAAAAAAAGTTTGCTTAAATCGGAGCACCGAGTCAAAAGTTATGGCCAAAACAGTGCGGTGTCGCAGAAAATCTCGAAATTTTTGAGTTTTTGAGGAATTTCTTCGAAGTTGAGGTTCTCGATGTTGAATATCAAAAAACAGGTGGGATTAAGGAAAATTCTAAGGCAATACCTCGAAATCGTAATCTCGAGGTTTAAATCTCGAGATTACAATCTCGAGGTTTAAAACTAGAGATAACAATCTCGAGGTTTAAATCTCGAGATTACAATCTCGAGGTTTAAAACTCGAGATAACAATCTCGAGGTTTAAATCTCGAGATCACAATCTCGAGGTTTAAATCTCGAGATCACAATCTCGAGGTTTAAATCTCGAGATCACAATCTCGAGGTTTAAATCTCGAGATCACAATCTCGAGGTTTAAATCTCGAGATCACAATCTCGAGGTTTAAACTTCGAGATCACAATCTCGAGGTTTAAAACTCGAGATCACAATCTCGAGGTTTAAATCTCGAGATCACAATCTCGAGGTTTAAATCTCGAGATCACAATCTCGAGGTTTAAAACTCGAGATCACAATCTCGAGGTTTAAATCTCGAGATCACAATCTCGAGGTTTAAAACTCGAGATTACAATCTCGAGGTTTAAACTCGAGATTACAATCTCGAGGTTTAAATCTCGAGATCACAATCTCGAGGTTTAAACTTCGAGATCTTAATCTCGAGTTTGCCTCGAAGAATAATGGCAAAATCCACCTGCAAAACAAACATTAGAATATCGAACTCTTCAGAATTTCAAAATGTTTGGAACATCGAAAACTTTGGAGTTTCGAAAACCTCAGAAAATCGAAAACTTGTTGTTTGAAAAACATCAGAACATCGAAACCTTTTAAAAAAACTTTGATAAGCAGAGATTCATTCAGAAATCCTATAATGTAAAGCTTCGATGAACTTCGAAGAATGTCAAGTTTTGAAAAATTATGAGTTTCAAGAAACTGCAAACTTTGAAACATTCAAAACATAAAAAAATTTTAAAAATCTCGAAATCTTAAGAATGTCGAGATCCTAAACATCGAGATCCCAAATGTCGAAAACTTTTGGAGGCGTACACTCCATCTCCATCTCCATTGTCGTACAAAAGCCGGTCTGCACCGTCTACACAACTCGCTTCCTGTTTTGGTCATATTTTATTTCTTGATCGACCAAAGTGACTATCATGAACTAATATCTCATATTCTTCCTCCCTTGCATCATCCTTAACATAAGTCACATAGTCACATCATGCATTATGCTCTACCCAAGCTGGTCGCACCTAGTACCTCTTCATGCAGGGATTAACCACTTACTGCTTTCTGATTGCACTCTACCCCTACAGGCTCTGAGCCACGACCCACATGTGCTAGCTTGCCCTACCTCAGTTTTTCCAGTGAACGATAAACCCACAAAAAAAAATAGAAGTTAGGGAGCTTCTCATAACATATATTGACCCAAAAGATTAACTCTCCAGGTTCTGCAGTTTTCACCCTTTCTTGAGTGGTTTTCCAACGTCTAGAGGCACCTAAATTTGCACAAAAGGATTCTAGGAATGTGAAAAATAATGCTCTGTTGGGTGTGTTTCAGAAAATAAAGAAAATTAATTAAAGTAAATTAATTAAATAAAATGACTAGAGATAAACAAGAAAGGAGATGAAGCAGAATTAGCCAAAGCTCGTGCTACACACGATTTCCTTAAAACGTATTTGTTGCCTCCCACGGTGCTAGGAGCGTTGCAACAATCGTTTCCCAGGATACGATGACTACGAACTAATGTTTGAGCACACAAACAAGAGTTCCAGCGAACGAGAACCAAGTATGAACACAGAAGGAATTTTGGGAGTAGCTGGAAGAGTTTTTAGCTCAAGAAAACGTGAGGAAAGTGTTGTGCGTCGTCAAAACCGTGTGTTTGTTGCAAAGCACCTGCCAGCTATTTATAGGAGGATTTGTTGTGTGTTAAATGGGGTGTTAATGGACCTGAACGTTGGACATCAATGACCAGTCCGTTGGGCATTGAATCGTCCATAAACTGTCCATTTAATGCAGCATTAAAAGAGAAGAACGTTGGGCATTAATTGTTGTAACGAAAGAAGTGCGCGACAGAAGACCCTAACAGAACACCCCTTGGAGGGTTTCTGTAACACCCCTAAATTTCCCGCCCAAAACATTGACATATTTAAGAGAAATACTTTATTCATTCATCAAAGAGTTGAAGAAATACAGCGGAAGTCTAAAAGGGAAATGAGTGTTACCGCCACATTCGGTCATCTCTTAACCGAATGCACAGGCAACTCAAAGTAAAACAATAAAAACTAATGTAATAATAAGTAAATGTTTGTTTTATGACTAGATTTAACTAAGGCATCTTCTAATTCGCACTCAAGCTCGAGCAATCCGTCAATCCACATAGGTATCCAACTCATCACCTGATAAAATTTAAGGGAGAAGAGAGAGACAAGAGAAATAACAAAAATTAGCTTTAGAGCTAAGTAAGTACTACCCAACCCCGTAAAATAATCAGGTTTGACTAAAAATAGTTTTTTGTATAATATCATATAAAAATGACGCACTCTTCCAAAATACTTTTCTCCTTGATTTTTCTTAAAATCACTTCTTTGCTAAAATCTTAAACTTCTCTTGGAAAATCTCTTAGTATCTCTTCTCTTTAAACTTCTTAAGAAAATCACTTCTTTTCTAACTTCCTAGTAATTTAGAAGGGCGGTGCTTAACCTTTCGGTAGAGCCCGGTGGACCGTGGTTACGGACGGCCACCCCGAACAAGTGCCGGTACCACAACTGCTCTGTTGGAAACGAAACGACTACCTTAAGTGTGCACACCCCCTAAAAGGGATTCCAAGCCCTCCGAGTAGTAAGTCATCCCGAGTGGTCGGAACCCAACCACCCCAATTCTAAAATTCTTGAATGATTAGGGACTACTACTATAACTTCTTCTTAAAAGGGATCATAGATCCAAATCTTGCTTAAAAGGGATCATAGATCCAAACTGTACTTCTTAGTAGTAGTAGCTCTAATCACCCTCCACATTTATCCGGATGTGGAAAAACCGACACCTCGGATTACTCCCGAGATGCTATCTTCTTATGAAAATGTAAATTTTATCTTTGCTTAACAATACTTCAAAAATACTTCTTAATTCCTCTAAAAAGTCTCAAAGGTATTTAAAAATATTTAATACCCCAAAAGTACTTGATTTATACTTCTTAACTACCATATATATAATATCTTCTCAAAATCACATACACAAAATTCACAATTCACACTTAATCACATAATGCATAATAAGCATATAATACGAGGAAACAATTTTGGATTGGCAGAGAAACTTACCTTAAGTCCTGTTGCTCCTAGTTATCCTCCTCTAATCCGGTCTCTAGATAATCACCTTTTTAATTAAGATGATATAATTAGTCACTTATTCTATTTGTAATTACTTTACCCGCTTTTCTCCTTTTATTTTATTATTCGAATTTATTAACTTAATTTATTAATTATCCGAATTTATTTGATTACTCACTTTCTATTATTAAAATTACCTTAATAATTTTATCCCTTAATTTTCAATATTTGAAATAAAATATCTGAATATAATTGACTACAACATCCAATTTTTATTCAATAATCACCATTAATTTTCTCTAATTATTATCTAATTACTTTATTTACATAACCGAATATATTTATTTTCCTTATTTTATTCAAACATTATTTTTAGTCCAGAATATTATTTTTCAACCTCACTGATTTATTTATTTCACCATTAATACTAATATTTCCTTACTTAATTACTTAACTAGTTTTATATGGCCTAATTTAAATAAATAGACTAAGAATCGACTTTATAAATTAATAACCGTCCATAAATATATTTTGGGTCTATATTCGACCTAGGCTGTCCAGATATCTATTTTATAATTATTTTCCATAATTATTCCTTTAATTTCATATATCTATTAATCGGTTTAATTACAATTAAATATACTAAACCTTATTTTTATTAATTATAAATGTTCCATAAGGTCCTAGTTAGTCATATATTTATCCTAGTTTACTCCAATATTTATTTCATAATTATTTTCGTCATTTAGTTAATTATTTACTAAATGTGTATAAATTGGCCCAATTACCAATAAATCCATTAAAAATAGCTAAAAAAATTATTTTCCAATTCTGGATGGTCCGAATATGTATATTTATACTAGGTATTTAATTTATATTTTTCCAGATTTTATTTATTTCATTTACTATTTTATTTTTAATTTTTATTGCAACTGGGCCGAACTGGCCCAAATTAAATTATTCTGGCCCAAAAAAATCAGGCCCAAGACAGACCCCAGCCTTGGCTGGGTCGTCTTCTCCACCAAGTCGCCGGAAAAACGGGAATTTAAGGGGGGGGGGGGGGGGGGGAGGTGTTACCTCGTCGGACGAGCGAAACGGCCGGCTATTGGCTCCGTTTGGGACGGAGATTGACGTTGGTGGGTTGGCGGCAGCGGCAGCTCCTCCCTCTTCTCCGTTTTCCGTCGAAAAGTTTTTCTCCGGCGAATCTCCGGCGAGGCTTTTCTCCCTCGTTTCACGACCGTTTTCGACGATTCTTTTTCCGTTGGATTCGTATCACGAAGGGGAAGGTTTGAGAAGTATTTTCAAGGCTTGGTTCTGGCTAAAACGCTGGGTCGCAATTTTTATATATATATACGTATATGTGTATGTATATTTCGTAGTTTTTTTTTGGGATGAAGAAAACGTAGGTTCTGGCCTATTATTTATAGGGAAAGATGAGGGTTTTAGGCTGAGATGTTAGAGTTGGAGTTAAATTTTGATTCTTTTGCACCTTTATGAGTATTAGGAGTATAATTGTTATATAATTAGTATTACTAATGTACGTATGTAGGAGTATACTCCTAATACTAATGTTAGTATTTGAGTATAATTAGTATTACGTATTTATATATCTATTAGGAGTATAAGTAAGTAGTTAGTTAGGAGTATTATACTTACGTAGGTTTTTATATTATTTCCGTACTTAGTTTATATATCATAGGAGTGTATATATATATTATACGTACTTAGTTTATTTATCGGACCATTTTTATCAGACTAAAAATGTCGTAAATGTAAATTTTCTGTCTGGTTCACTTGTTTACTAAAATGTTGTTCTTATTACTGAAGTATTTTTATCTGACTAAAACGTCATAAATTTTGAAAATTTTATCTGATTAAAATGTCACATCTGTTGAATTTTTGTCTGACTCAATTATTTATAAAAATGTTATTTTCGTAATATTTTATCTGACTAATAAAAATTATTTTTATTTTTATTTAAATTTTTGGAGTGTCACATTCTACCCTCCTTAAAAGATGTTTCGTCCCGAAACATAAACTAAAATAATCAAATTCTTAAGTATTACATTCTATTTTTATTTTTATTTAAATTTTTGGAGTGTCACAGTTTCTGTCCGAAGCCAGCAGAACCCCCTTGGAGGGTTTCTGTCCGAAGCCAACAGAACCCCCTTGGAGGATTTCTGTCCGAAGCCAACAGAACCCCCTTGGAGGGTTTCTGTCCGAAGCCAACAGAACCCCCTTAGAGGGTTTCTGTCCGAGGCCTTCTGTCCGGAGCACATCTGGGAAAAAATAAACGTTTCGGGAAGAAAAAAAAAATTAACCGTATCTCTTGAGAGATAGATTTTTGGATGGCATTCGTGTCCGCAGGTCGCCCGCAGACACGAATCGCGGTTTTTCTTCTCCGTTTCAGGATTTGATCGGCACCCCCCCTGCGCGTAAGAGAGAACCTTTCCCTTTAGGAATCTTAAATCCTTAAAAGAGGCTTCCCTTTATAAGGGGGTGAAAATCTCTTGAGTTTTTCGGTGTGGGATAAAACACACTAGAAACTCATCATTTTCCCAGTTTTTCCATTTCAACGAGCGAACTTCGAGAATCAATTTCTCATTCACCCGTTATCCGTTTTGAGCGTACCATATATCGAATTGTAGCCCTTAACAAGGACAATCCGAAACCACTTTGACCCGACCCAAATCGGAAGTGGATCCCACTCAAATAATTGCCCCAAAATGATCATTTAATGCAATTTTTAACACATTTTTCCAACAATCCCCCACATGAATGAAAATCGATTTTCGAGACTTAAAAGACACGAAGATAGGAGGACACATTGTGTTCACCGGATGATCCTTGCATACGGAGAGGTAGGTTTTATCCTTTGAACCTTCCGTTGTAAAGACACGTTTGTTTATTGGCTGTCTAGTAGACTCGATGTCCTTGAACTATACTGCCGTCGTGTAAACATTGACTTATCTTTACACAAGAACCTTCCAACTTTGTTCCATTCTCATGGGTGTGCCCGTTTTGGCCATGGGTCACCGTCCTGCTTCTGCAAGAGTTTCTAAAGAACTGAGCCTTTACAGTTCTCCTTTGAAGTGGCCCTCTTCTCTCTAACATAGGTGATTCTTTCACGAGTATCCCGCATACTCTTCCAATGTTATCGAGTAGATCAACATTTTAGAATCATTAAAGCAAACGTTTTTGCTAACCTCGTGCGGGAGTCACTGTTTTAACGAGGAGTGGGTAGGAGTCCGGGACCCCCACAGTGACCATCCTTCGCTCTATAATTTAGTTGTCCCTTTTGAACCTAGGACCAACTAGGTTGGGTATCCACTATAGAACTTTTCAATTCACGGGCTTTAGTCCCATTCCTCGTGACAACTTCTCCAACAATTCTCTATCCAATGCCTTGGTTAGCGGATCCGCTATGTTATCCTTTGACTTCACGTAGTCAACAGTGATAACACCCGTTGTGAGGAGTTGTTTAATGGTGTTATGTCTACGACGAACGTGTCTAGACTTACCATTGTAGAGATTGCTCTGTGCCCTTCCAATTGCCGCTTGACAATCGCAATGTATGCATATTGGAGGGACAGGCTTCTCCCAACTTGGAATATCTTCGAGAAAATGGCGTAGCCATTCAGCCTCTTCAGTGCACTTATCCAAGGCTATTAGCTCAGATTCCATCGTGGATCTAGCTATTAACGATTGTTTCGAGGATTTCCATGACACGGCTGCACCTCCCAAAGTGAAAACATATCCACTTGTGGACTTAGAGTCCTTTATGTCGGATATCCAACTAGCGTCGCTATACCCTTCAAGTACAGCTGGATATCTTCCATAGTGCAGTCCAAGGTTTTTGGTTTTACGTAAATACCTCAAAACCCGTATTATTGTCTTCCAGTGTTCATCACCGGGGTTGCTAGTATATCTACTTAGCTTACTAACCACAAAGGCAATATCAGGCCTGGTACAACTCATTAGATACATCAAACTTCCAATAATCCTAACGTATTCTACTTGAGAAATACACTCTCCATGATTTTTGGTAAGATGAGTGTTTTTATCTAATGGCGTCCTTGCCTCTTGATAATCATCCTTATTAAATTTAGTAAGGATTTTATCAACGTAATGGGATTGGCTTAGCGTTAGACCGTCAGGTCCTCTAATTATTTTAATCCCAAGGATTAAATCGGCCAGCCCCATATCCTTCATGTCAAATTTAGAATTTAACATGCTTTTGGTAGAATTAATCATTAGATTATTGCTACCCATGATGAGTATATCATCCACGTATAAACATAAAATGACATAGCCGTCTACCGTGCTTTTCACATAGACGCATTTGTCACTTTCGTTTATCTTAAACCCATTAATTAACATTGCATGATCGAACTTTTCGTGCCACTGTTTAGGGGCTTGTTTCAATCCATACAATGATTTAATTAATTTACAAACCTTCTTTTCTTGGCTTGGAACACGAAAACCCTCGGGTTGTTCCATATAGATTTCTTCGTCTATATCGCCATTTAGAAAAGCGGTTTTTACGTCCATTTGATGAACTTCCAAATTCTGCAAAGCGGCAATCGCTAGTATCATCCTAATGGAATTTATTCTCGTCACGGGAGAATACGTGTCAAAGTAATCATGGCCCTCGCGTTGCTTGTATCCCTTGATTACAAGTCTGGTCTGATACTTATCAATGGAACCGTCTGGTTTCATTTTACGTTTAAAAATCCACTTGGATCCCAAAGGTTTACATCCCGGAGGGAGATCAACCAATTCCCATGTGTGATTTTTTAGGATAGAGTCCACCTCACTTTTGATGGCTTCTTTCCACATAGGACCTTCAGTAGACGTCACGGCTTCCGTATAAGTCCTTGGCTCATTTTCTACCAAACATGTTAGAAAATCCGGTTCATTTTCTACCATACATGTTAGAATATCCGAGTCAAATTCTACCAAGTAGGTGAGAAAATCCGGTCCGAAGGATTTTTCAATTCTAGCACGTTTGCTACGTCTGGGTTCGGGTTCTTCTCCGGATCCCTCGCTAGTATTTTCCATAGCTACGTCAAATGTTCGTTTTGACGTGCTAGGCCCATCGTTGGACTTGCATGGAAATACATCTTCAAAGAATGAGGCATTCCTCGATTCAATTATTGTGTTTTTATGTACATCCGGATTATTCAAATCGTACACTAAAAACCGATAAGCACTACTATTTTGTGCATACCCAATAAAAATACAATCCACCGTATTTGGACCTATTTTTATTTTCTTAGGTGTTGGTACAAGCACCTTAGCAAGACACCCCCACACTTTTAAATATTGATAGGAAGGCCGTCTGCCTTTCCACAACTCGTACGGAGTTTTATCATATTTTTTCCGGGGAACCTTATTTAAAAGGTAATTGCTTGTCAAGATTGCTTCGCCCCACATATTTTGTGGCAAGCCCGAACTTACTAGCATCGCGTTCATCATATCTTTTAATGTGCGATTCTTTCGTTCGGCAACACCGTTTGATTGAGGTGAATAGGGTGCGGTACGTTCGTGTACTATACCCACACTAGCGCAAAAGTCACCAATTGGTGCTTCATACTCACCACCTCGATCACTCCTAACCGTCTTAATCCGTCGATTAAGTTGGTTTTCCACTTCATTCTTATAAAGAATGAATTTATCGATTGCTTCGTGTTTATTTTTTAATAAATAAACGTAGCTATAGCGAGTGCTATCATCGATAAAGGTAATAAAATATTTATTACCGCCACGTGTTTGTATTGATTTAAAATCACAAACGTCACTATGAATTAATTCAAGTGGTTCCGTTTTTCTTTCAACTGATTTGAAAGACGTTTTCGCTAGTTTTGCCTCTACACAAACTCCACATTTGTGCTTCACATCAATTGTGAATTTAGGAATGTGCTCCATGTTAATTAATCTACGTATAGAATTAAAATTAACATGTCCTAGTCTACCATGCCACACATTAGAAGACTCAAGCAAGTAAGCAGAAGGGATTTTATTATTATTATTAATAATACTCGTTACATTGAGCTTAAACAGTCCGTCACATGCATACCCCTTGCCCACATACATTCCCGACTTAGACAAAACTAATTTGTCCGACTCAAAAACCATGCGAAAGCCATGTTTGTTCAACAACGAACCGGAAATCAGGTTTTTGCGTATTTCCGGAACGAACAAAACTTGGTTTAGAGTCAGCTCCTTGCCCGAAGTCATCTTCAGAACACCTTGCCCATGCCTTCAACCGCGGATGAGCCGAATTACCCATCCACACTTTCTCACCATTTGATGGCTCAAAAGTTGTGAATAACTCCCAGTTTGAGCAAATGTGCCGGGTTGCACCGGTGTCCACAAACCACTCCTTGGAGTTGGATCCAACGAGGTTGACTTCCGTAACCACAGCCGCTAGGATGATGTCTTCATCCTTTTGCCCACCTTGCACCAAGTTGACTTGGGAGTCTTTCTTCTTCCGAGGTGCCTTGCAATCCGAGGACTTGTGTCCATTCTTGTCGCAATTGAAGCATTTTCCATTGAACTTCGTCTTGGAAACGCCTCCCTTGGGACCGAGCTTGCTCTTCCCATTATTTTTGGTTTTGGAGCCTTTTGCATGCTCCACCACGTTTGCCTTGGCACCATGAACAATTGGGAGTTTCCCATCGTTCTTCCGGTTATCCTCTTCAATCCGCAGACGGAGGATCAATTGCTCCAAGTTCATTTCCTTTCGCTTATGCTTAAGGTAGTTCTTGAAATCCTTCCAAGCCGGCGGCAATAAATGGATAATTGATGCCACTTGGAAAGACTCACTAACTGTCATTCCTTCATCTCGAATTTCGTTGAAGATCATTTGCATCTCCTCAACTTGACTCAAGACCGTCTTCGAATCCACCATTTTAAAGTCAAGGAATCGACCAACAACAAATTTCTTTGCTCCGGCATCCTCGCTTTTATATTTGTGGTCCAAAGCATTCCATAGCTCCTTAGCCGTAGCTAGTTTGCTATACACGTCGTACAAAGCATCATGCAGCCCGTTCAACACATAGTTTATGCAAAGGAAGTCAGAATGCTTCCAAGCTTCAACCGCGTTGAAAGATTGCGCATCCACCTCACCCCCGGTTGCTACCGGCGCATCTTCGGTCAAGAATCTAGCAAGACCGAGAGTAGTGAGGTAAAATAGCATCTTTTGCTGCCACCTCTTGAAGTTTAACCCGTTGAATTTCTCGGGTTTCTCCACAGAGTTGCTTGGCACGGTCACCATAGGGATAGCCCTTTGGTTGGCCAAAGCAGATGCACCGCGTTGTGAACTATTGTTCACCGGTGCTCCGCTTTCAGAGTGATTGTCGTTCAGAACATTCTGCCCAACACCAATCTCGTTTTCTTGAGAAGTCATTTTCGTTCTTTAACGTTTTTCCGAAAACACAAAAAAATAAGTTCGTTCACCAAAGTGACAAACTACGATTTAAGATTGTTTACCTCAGTAGAACAATCAAGAAATACGTTTTAAGATTGTATCCGTATGATACAAGCTGAACAAATACGTTTTAAGATTGTTTACCGGAGTAGAACAATCAACAAATACGTTTTAAGATTGTTGGGTGTGTTTCGGAAAATAAAGAAAATTAATTAAAGTAAATTAATTAAATAAAATGACAAGAGATAAACAAGAAAGGAGATGAAGCAGAATTGGCCAAAGCTCGTGCTACGCACGATTTCCTTAAAACGTATTTGTTGCCTCCCACGGTGCTAGGAGCGTTGCAACAATCGTTTCCCAGGATACGATGACTACGAACTAATGTTTGAGCACACAAACAAGAGTTCCAGCGAACGAGAACCAAGTATGAACACAGAAGGAATTTTGGGAGTAGCTGGAAGAGTTTTTAGCTCAAGAAAACGTGAGGAAAATGTTGTGCGTCGTCAAAACCGTGTGTTTGTTGCAAAGCACCTGCCAGCTATTTATAGGAGGATTTGTTGTGTGTTAAATGGGGTGTTAATGGACCTGAACGTTGGACATCAATGACCAGTCCGTTGGGCATTGAATCGTCCATAAACTGTCCATTTAACGCAGCATTAAAAGAGAAGAACGTTGGGCATTAATTGTTGTAACGGAAGAAGTGCACGACAGAAGACCCCAACAGAACACCCCTTGGAGGATTTCTGTCCGAAGCCAACAGAACCCCCTTGGAGGGTTTTTGTCCGAAGCACATCTGGGAAAAAATAAACGTTTCGGGAAGAAAACAAAAATTAACCGTATCTCTTGAGAGATAGATTTTTGGACAGCATTCGTGTCCGCAGGTCGCCCGCGCACACGAGTCGCGGTTTTTCTTCTCTGTTTCGGGATTTGATCGGCACCCCCCCTGCGCGTTAGAGAGAGCCTTTCCCTTTAGGAATCTTAACTCCTTAAAAGAGGCTTCCCTTTATAAGGGGGTGAAAATCCCTTGAGTTTTTCGGTGTGGGATAAAACACACTAGAAACTCATCATTTTCCCAGTTTTTCCATTTCAACGAGCGGACTTCGAGAATCAATTTCTCATTCACCCGTTATCCGTTTTGAGCGTACCATATATCGAATTGTAGCCCTTAACAAGGACAATCCGAAACCACTTTGACCCGACCCAAATTGGAAGTGGACCACACTCAAATAATTGCCCCAAAATGACCATTTAATGCAATTTTTAACACATTTTTCCAACATGCTCATCCACTCTTAGAAGTGTCCCTTGTTAGAAAAAGGATATTTAAATTGGCGAGTGTAGTCTGATAAAAACCCCGAGTTTAATCACAAAGCACCAAACAAACACTACAAAAAAACTCGCGTTTTGTCACGGATTACGGCCGTGACAAAGTTGTCACGGGCTTTATCACGGAAAATTGGGATTTGTCACGGAAACATTTTGTCACGGATAAGTTCGTGACAAAATCCGTGACAAAGAATTGTCACGGATTTGGTCCGTGACAAATTTACTCCGGCGACCGGTTTTTTACTCCGGCCAAAATATTTTTTGCTCCCGGGCATTTGTCACGGACAGATCCGTGACAAATCTGTGACAAATTTCAAAAAAAGTTTGTCACGGATCCATCCATGACAAAATCCGTGACAAACCTCAATTATTGATTTTCAAGAGGTAACCTTTAATAATACAGTATGAAAAAGCGGTTGTCAGGGATAAATCCGTGACAAATCCGTGACACATTTTTTATATATCCCAACCGCATCGTCCATTACAATTGCAAGAACAACACTTATAGGTTCAAAAATTCGTAGATTCGAGTGATATAGTATCGGTTTAAAGATTGAATGATGTAATCTGTCAGTTCATCATTTTTCCTGTTTATGCAGATAAGGTATGTCATTTTAACTAATTTCTTTTAATTATGTAATAAATTATTAGCTTAGTGAGGTTAGTTGTTCATTTATTTAAACTATTAACGTAATTTTAACGTAATTTAGTGAGGTCATGTTAATTTTGATATTATTAACAATATATTTTTAAAATATTAACGTAATTTAGTTAAATTTAAATATAAATATTAATTAGTTAATTGAAAAGAGTTTATGTCACCAATGATTAGGCCGGTTTGCTTATTAGCAATTATTGTTATTAATGCATAATTTAGGATTTGTAGTGATTTAAGTTAGCTAGCTTATTATAGCTTAATTAGTGACTTGTAGTGATTTAAGTTAGCTAGCTTAGGTTATTATCACCAATTATTGTTTATTAGCAATTATTGTTAATGCATAATATAGGATTGAAACTTTATTAATTAGTTTAGTGTGAATTATTATTGTGAATTAATGATATAATATTTAACAATGATATTAGTTAAATGTAAATTAATTAACTAAGTTAAAACATTGAACTTTAGTGAAATGGGTTTAGAATTTGAGTTGATAATATTAGTTAGATTTAAATATTAGTTAATTGAAATGAGTTTATAACCAATGATGATTAGGTTTGTTTATTAGCAATACTTATTGTTAATGCATAATTCAGGATTTGTAGTGATTTAAGTTAGGATTCAAACTTTATTAGTTAAGTGTGAATTATATATTATTGTGAATTAATGATATTTAACAATATTAGTTAAATGGAAATTAACTAATTAATAAGTTAAATTAGTTAACTTTAGTATTGTGAATAAATGCCATTAACGTAATAACTGTTGTTGAAGGTAAGTCCCGTAGATCCGAAAGCCCAACACGAACTTTGGATATATCAGGAATGGTACAGAATCAAAGTGTATAACCAAATATAAAATATGAACTCACTAATACTCAAAAGCCCACTTGTATTAATTAACCAGTCTGATTACAAGGAAATTCCCGATCGGTAGGTCGGAATAATACTTTAATACAAGAAATAAGAGCAATAATGCTATTCTAGAGCCTGAGTATTGAAATGCTAACTCTTACAATGATTTTAAACCTTCTATTTATACTAATGGAGAGCATGGGCTGCTCTATGCTGATTGGCTGTTGTTCCACCGACTTGGTCACCCATGTTTCCACTTGCTGATGTCACAATCTGACATTAATTTCACTTGGCCACTTGCCGGTTGTCCGTTGCTCGAACGGGATGTTGGACTATGCTGAGGACGCTGTCAAATTGGCCCAAGTATGATATATAGTCCGATCTCCGTTTGGTATATCTTCTTACTGGGCCAACCCTTACCTGGGCCGAATCTCGTTCGGCATGAATTCTTCACTGGACCTACTCATCATAGAGTGATGGGCTCGTTGTTTGGGCCGGGTATCCTGGGCCTTCTTGATCCGGGTATTGGGCCTCTGGATCAATATCCCAACACAAGTCCTCCACTTCTGATGTCTCGAATGACAGTGAGTGCATTAGGAAGTATGAACACCAATGTTGCAAATTGACGAATGGCGATCGGGGAACAGAAGTAGTCAGTTCCCCATGCTGTGAGTTGACGGCTGTCGTTTCATTTCCCCATATTTATCATGATAACCGTCGTTTAGTCTTTTCATTAGACACGCGTTTAGCTTAAATGCTCCTAGTGAAGTGTCGCTCCCTGATTGGTTCTTGACACGGCGGTTCCAAGGCTATAAATTATCCTTTAACTTCTCAACTCCGGGTTTCGATTCTGCAATTCTCTTCGCCTTGCCGTTTTCAAAAATTTCTTCCAGCCTTCGTCGCTCAGGTACTCTCTCTCCCTTGCTTTCTCGCCTCATCCCTGACTCGGTCGAGATGAATTCCCAACGGTGTTCCGATTCGGAAATGGCTTCTCAAGGGGAGGACCGTGATGTGGAGATTATCACTGTCCCTTTTGATGAAGGTTCCAAGGCAGCGACGACGGAGGTTAGGGCGGAGACGGGTGACTCCTCCGGCAGCTCTTCTTCCTCCAGTGAAGATTCCGACGATACCAAGTCCGAGGATGAATTAATTTCCATGGCGGCCGGACGTCCCAACGATTTCCCTCGCCATACTCTTGACCTAAAACTGATTAGGGAGAGGCGGCAAAAACTCACCTCCCACAATAGGGCCGAAATTCCGGCCCTTATCCCAGACCCAGTGAATTTCCGACTGCAAGCTGGGCTTCACCCAATGCGTCATAGGCCCGGGATGGTTGTAGTTCATTTTGACTCAATTAGGGTCGGCCTTAGGTTTCCGCTACATTCTTTTTTCATTTCATTTTTTAATTTCTATGAAATTGTACCAGCCCAAATTATGCCGAATTCCTATCGGGCAAAGGCGGGTTTTATTTGCCGTTGTAAAGATGCCGGTGCCCGACCAACCTTAGATCTCTTCCTTCAATTTTTTAAGGTAGCCCCCCAACAAACACATGGATATCTGGCCACTAGTGCCCGAACGGGACATATTCTGTTCAAGGGCAATCCAACTTCAATCAAGGGGTGGAAAGACCGGTTTTTCTTCGCGTCTGTCCCGGACGGCCTAGTTCCCCGCAAATGGAATGCCTTCCCCCGCAAGACTCCTGATCCAGTCCTTACTGAAGAAATTTACAAGGACGTGCTTGCTGTGGAGAAAGATAAATGCATGGACATCATGAGTTATCTGACTCCCGATCAGCTAGTTGAAGCCGGGATAGATACTGCCCG
Source organism: Cuscuta europaea (assembly GCA_945859875.1). Classification (NCBI taxonomy): domain Eukaryota; kingdom Viridiplantae; phylum Streptophyta; class Magnoliopsida; order Solanales; family Convolvulaceae; genus Cuscuta; species Cuscuta europaea. The sequence goes on along the minus strand of CAMAPE010000031.1, from coordinate 1,286,593 downwards.
TTCTCTTGGGTTTACTTGTTTTGAGAAATCAAGTGCCATGGTCCGGGCGGTCCTTCCCGTGCGAGAAACGTTCTCTTTTTCTTTTTTCTAGTTTCTCACACGCTAAGGCCGCTCGGTACTAACATTTTCCTTTGTCATTTTTCAGCACCAAATCCAGATCTACCCATGGATAATAGCAGAGTTCTGGCAGCTGGTGGGGTTGGTAAACGGAAAAAGGCCAGGAAGAACCCCCAACCTATTCCCTCTACTGTTACTGCTCAGGATGCTGGGTCTTCTCAACCAGTTCCAGAGCCACAGCCAATACAGCAGGTCCATCAGGACCAATTCGATGCCATGCTGGTCGATGATCGGTTTGGTTCTGATCAACTGCAACAATTTCCCGAGCACTTCCAAGCTGCTCAAGAAACCGGCCAGGGCGCAGGTGATATACCCACCGTCCAGCTGTCTGGCCAGGTTGATCGGATCTCACTGGCGGATCCGGTTCATGATGTTGTAGAAAGAGGTGGCTGCTCAGCAAGCCAGATTTGGTCTACCTCTGCCTTCTTTAACAATTTCACCTCTCCAAGCTGTCGGTCGAGCAATATGAGGAATGCTTGGCCTTAGCAGCTCTGAAGGTGTCTTACCATTTCATAGTCTAAATTTCTCATAGTTTAAAATTTTCTTCCACCATCTCATTTCCCGAACGTCATTCTGCAGGTTGGGCTTTACAGTTTGCAGCTGAAGGAAGCTCGACTGGCTAAGGAGCGGGAGCTGATCGTTGCTCAGACTTCCGCGGAGCAGAATGCAGCAGCTGCTTTTGCTGCTCTGGAGGCCGAGCGGAAAGCCTATGCAGAGGAGAAGAAGCGTCTTGAATCGGAGCTTGGCGAGCTCCGGGTTCAGCTCGGGGTCTCTCAATCCAAGGTTCATGCTGCCAAAGCTGCCTTGGTTAAGTTTGAAGAGCATGCCCCTCGTATCCCGGACGGCCCTGCTGAAATAAAGGTTGATTTGTCTGCCGTTCGGGAGTCATTCAAAGGGTCTGAGGAGTTCGCCATCTTGAAAAAAGACTATGCACAGCAGCAACTCCCTGTCACCTTTGGTGATTACCTTGAGCGTTTCTCCACGGGTGACGCCCGTCGGAGCGAGGGGGTCAAATTGCTCGACCAGGACCCAAGGGGGAAAAAGTTCAATGATTCCCTGGCCCGATCCTTGTACGTCATGGGCTGCCAGCATATCATGCCCCCCTTCATCACCAAACTCCAAGATTTACTAGGGAGGCCGGTCGAGCTGGCTGATCTTCCCCAAGCGCCCATAGTTGAAGCCCAATATGAGAAGTATCAACGGGACTTGCAACGGGCTGCTGACCGTGAAGCGGGGAAGGAGCCTGATCCCCCCACTGACTCAGATGAGGAGGAGGGTGATGAAAAAGACAATAGGGCAGAACAGTAAATTAGAATCTAATAATTTTAGCAACTGTAATCCCTTGCCCCTTTTTCCTCTTTCCTTGAAAACCTTATCTGTATTTCCCGGCCAATAGAGTCGATGAATATATATCTATTTTTTGCATAAAGCTCTTTATACTGTCTTTCTTGCCTTTATTGACCGATTTACTCGCCATTCGAGATTCGGCCCATTTTGTAGGACTTAACAATTTTCTGATTTTATTTCTTACTAAACACTCCTAACGTCGTACGATCGCCGCTCGGCCGGTGGAGGGTTCTGACAATTTACCAAGGACTAGCCCCCTTCTTTCTAGGACTTAGCCGTTCGGGCTTTAGATCATTTTTTAGGACTTTGCAGTTTTTCTGGCTTCAGATGTCTCTGATAGTCTACCCGCACTTAGCTTCCTTCATATGTTGATAGCCGTTCGGGCTTCAGATCATTTTTTAGGACTTAGCAGTTTTTCTCTGTGAGCCCGTTCGTCACTCGGCTAAATTGAAACATCTTAGTTATTTGGCTCGCGGTTCGGTAATCGGCGATCTGAGTAGTTTTTTAGCCATTCCTATGGCCCTCGCTGCTTTTCTTTGTGAAAAGATTTGCCTCAAAATGTAAGTGCCCGTTCGAGGTTCGCTTCCCTGGTTAACCAGCACTCACAATTATGCTTCTTTATTGCCTGTTCGGGGTACGTGCCTAAAGATGAACCATAAATACACCCTGATTAATCATAACCACTTAATGCCACATGTAGTTCATGGATTAGGGTTTTGGGCGGCACTTTCCCTATTTATAGAGAGGTGTTTGCCCCTCATTTCTCTTGCTGTTTCCTCATTTTTCTTTCTAAGCTCAGAATCTCTTGCGTATTTTCAAGCTTTCTCTCTCTAGAATTCTCAGAATTCCTCAAGTGATTTTATGTATTTCTGATAGAGTATATCTCCTAGATTCTAGAGAGAGGTGAGAGCTAGAGAGAGAAGTGCAATAATATGCTTCAATAGAATGATTTTGTAACCCCTATAACTACTCCCAAGGGGAGTATTTATAGAGAAAATTAGGGTTGGGCTCCCAAGCCTTGGGCTTGGGAGGCCCATTTACAACTGGACCGCTACTGGGCCGAATACAAAGCCTCTAATGGGCTGTACAAATGAGCAAGTATAGAATCCGATTCTGGGAGGTCTTCGTGGCCGACGAGGGCGCGGCCGACGAGGGCACGGCCGACGAGGGCACGGCCGACGAGGGCACCCGGGTTCCTTGGACTCAGGACCACAATCTGAGTTGGCTTCTTCTCGGCCGACGGGGGCGTCTTGGCCGACGAGGGCGCCACTCTGTTGTCTTGTGCTTTCTGTTCTTCCGAGTATGTGGGTCCTGGGTCTCAGACCCATATACTCCATCAAGAGTCCCCCACTCTCTAAGCTGAGACGTAGACGAAGTGAAGGAGAGTAGATTTCTGTGCTTTGTGCTTTTGGCCGTTAGCCGTTGCGGCCGTTAGCCGTTGCGGCATTGGCGTTGTTTCCTCTTCGGTGATCCTGTTCTGTGCTTTGGCCGTTACCTGTTCCTCGCTGTGGGCGGGGAGGCCGTTGTTTCCTTAATTTGTTTTAGGACGATGAGTGTCCTTCTTTCAATGGTGGCCGTTGAAGGCGCGCTTTCCCTTTCCTGGCCGTTGGTGGTTGAAGTTTATGTTTGGGCCGGTGAGGCCGTTGAGGTTGTTCCTTGCTTTGAGGACGATGGCGTCCTTTCCTTTGGGTGGCCGATGAGGGTGCTCGCGCACTCCTTTTGGCCGTTGCTGGTTGGCCTTCGTGTTCTTGGCCGAAGGGCCCGTCAAGATTAATTGTTGGCGGAGGACGATGAGTGTCCTTACCTCTAGTGGCTTGTTGGCCGTCGCTAATGACGTTATGGGCCTTTGGCCGATGAGGTTCCGTTGTGCTGTGTGGATGATGTGGCCATGTTTTGTGGTTACCTTGTTTATACTCTGTCTTGTTGAGGCCGGTGTAGTCCCCCAGTCCCCCACTGCTTCAGGCCGAAGAGTGTGAGGGGTGAAGGAGTTGCTTGAGTCCCTGGCCGAAGCGGTCTCGCCGTAGTCCCCCCTGAATCCAACTCTCATGGCGATTTTCTGGCCAAGGTAACCCTGTGGGAGAACCCTTGTGCGCAGATCGCTTGTAGAGAGTTATCATCAAGGGTCATGACGAGGAGCCGATGGCTTGTGGGCTCTTGGGTTCTTTGGTCTTGTGGCCGTTATGTTCCTGGCCGTTGCCGTCTCCTTATTGTCTGGCATTTGTGATCTTGGTGAGCAAGTGGGACGTTGTGGGCGCTTGCCGGCAGTTCTAAAGCCGCTGAGCGTGTGTAGGCCGTAGAGTCTGATTTGCCAGTGGGCCGTTGATGTGGCTTGGGCCTGGCCCGTTGGTGTCGTGGTGGCCTCCCATTGGTGGCCGTTGATGTGGCCATTGGGGGAGTGCCACGTGTAGTGACCGTTGGTGGGGGGGGTCTATAAATACCCCTTCCCCTCCGACGAAGAATCACATTTGCATTCTGAATTTGTCGAAGTGCTGGCCGATTTTCTAGAGAGATAAACTCCCAAGCCTGTTCTTCGTTGTTTGAGGTTAGTGTTCATCACGATCTTCCTCACTTTTCATATTTTGCTCCGTAAGTAGTTGATCTAGTGTTAGGCGTTTAAACACCTTTAGATCGTAAGTTGTTCTCCTTAAGCCCGTAGTAGTAGTAGTAATGAAGAGCTTGAACGAGGACTACTACCCCTACGACGACCAGCCCTCCACAAGGTCCCTTGACTACGAGGTGCTCGAGGAGTTTGAAGAGGAGATAGAGCGTTTAAGCCCCTACAAATCCGAAGAGCTGGGGGGGCGAGGAAGGCGAGGACGAGGAGTCCGCCTCCTCCTCAGAGGGTGAGGACGTAGGCGCGTCCCGAGCGGTGGACGGGGCGTCCACTTCTGCTGCCGTTCCGTGCCCGAGGCCGGTGTCTTCCGTGAAGGGGGCAGCTAAGCCGAAGAGGGTGAGGAGGCCGAAGAATGGGCCGGGCCTCTCTTACCTGGACCTCACCAACATATTCCTGATCAAGCCGGAGAGCAGTGCGGCCGACTATCTTGTCGCCCAGATGTACGTGGGGCCGTACGGGCGGGTTAGGGCACCCAGGCCGACGGACCATGTTCTACTTCCGCCACCGGGATACTTTGGAGTATACCCGATGAGTTTTGCTAAGGGGTTGAGGTTCCCCCTTCACCCTTTCGTCACTGAGTATCTGGACATGGTGGGGCTTCCTCCGGCCTTGCTGACGCCGAACAGTTATTCCTTGATAGTGGGCTTCTTGCTTCGGTGTGAGGAGTTGGGCTACAGGCCGATCACGGCCTTATTCATGAACTTGTACCAGATCGGCCGAGGAAGCCACAAGAACTGTGCGGCCTATGCTACTCTTCAACAGTTGCCGAGGAAGAGGAGCTTCACGGATTTGCCTACGTCCATTCATGGGTGGAAGAGCAAGTTCGTGTTTGTGTCCATTGGTGAGAGTGGCACCGAGTTCCCCTCCCTCGGCCATACCGGGAGGTTCAATCTTCATGACCCGCCGAAGAGCTCTATTTTGGACGCTCAGGTGGAGGCTTTCCTGGAAGGGGGGCCGAGGAGCGTGAAAGATTACGTCACTGAATACAAGATGACGGCCCTCGGCTTCTTCAGATATCACTTGTATGGAGATAAGGAGGATGACCTCCAACTCTGGCCGAGGATGACCACCACCTTTGAGGAGGCCGATGGCCCGGATTTGGGCATTCCTGCTGAGGCCGACGGTAATTTTTCTTTGGCTTTCTGTCTTTACGTTTTGTCCTTTGCCTTACTAATCTGTTTGTTTTTCCTTTGTAGACTTTGTCATGGACCGACGCTCCATAATGGCCGTTGCCAAGGCCAAGGCGGCCGAGGAGCTGGCTGCTAAGGCGGCCGAGGCGGCCCGACGTGCCGCTGCTGGTGGGAGCGGGGCTACTGCTGACGCGGCCCCAAAGCCTGCCCCGTCCAAGAAAAAGAGACCGGCCACTGACGGCCAGAAAAAGTTGACCGAGGCCGGCGTGAGCGTCTCTAAGAAGACGAAGAGGGCTCCTTCCCCTTCTCCGGCCAGTGAGGCCGGTACGCTTACTGTCCCCAGCGTGGGCGATGGTGGTCCCGTCGTGGACCTTACTGTTGCTGATGATGCCGCCCCAGCGCTTCCTCTCGTCCAGGAACCACGGACGCAGAGGGCCGGCAAGGAGATTGCCGGTGCCACCTATCAGAAAGTGATAGAGTACCCCGTCGGCGGGGGCGTGTTTAATAAGCTCGTCCCCGGCCACGTCGTCCTGGCCAAGGCCATGCCGGCCAAAGATCGGGCTCATTTGAAGAAGCTCGAGGACCCGAAGATTTATGAGGGCGGCATGGATCTCCTCGTCCAAGTAAGTGATTGTCCTTATATTTTTGTCTCTCTTCGTCTATGTAGAGTTGTTTGCCTGACCTTTGTTTTTCTTCTGCAGAGTGCCTTCATGCTTATGGAAAGCCATAAGAGGCAGTACTGGGAGATAGCCCGCCTGCAAGCGCTGGAGCAGAAGGCTGCCTCGGCCGACGAGGCGGTAGCTTGCCTTGACCGGCTCCGGGAGGATGCCAAGGCGCTGCAGGCCAAAGCTGATGAAGCCGTCGCGGCCAGGGACGATGCCCTGGTCAAACTCGAAGAGAGCAAAAGGGAGCTCGCGGAGTCCCACAGGGCGCTTGAGGCCGAGAAGCGCCGGAGCGAGGAGGCCGCCAAGGCGAAGGCTGAGGCCGAGGCCGCCGTCGTGAAGGCTGCCGATGAGGCCGTCGAGAAGTTCTTGGCCGAGGGGTGGAAGACCGATGAGAGGCTCCCCTGGTGCTACGAAGTGGTGGCCGCCAGGCTTGAGAATTGGGGGATGAACTCCCCTGCCGGCCGGGAGTATTTCAGCCGGGAGATGTCCATTTATTACAACCTGGGCCAGGAGCGCATGCAAAGGCTCCTGTGTCGGCGGCTATCCCGGGCGTTGAAGGCTATGAATTACACGTCTGGATGGGCTAGACGGAACCTGAAACTTCCAAAGCTGATGAAGGATCCCGAAGAGCAGGCCAAGCTTCCGCTGTCGGAACGGGAGTCCCCCATAGAAAGCTCCGGCCTCGGCGAGCCGGACTACACTGAATTTGACTTCTTAGATGATGCCACCAGCGCCGCTGCCGGCCAAGAAGCTGAGGACGAAGAGGGAGCTGATGAGGCCGATGAGACAGCCGCAGACGGTGATGCCCCCGAAGCTTGATAGACTATTCATTTGTAATTAGCGTTTCAATATTTTGCCAAGTGGTGTAACGGCCGTAATGCCCCCCAATTGTAATGAAGTTTATCAATTGAAGAAATTTTTGCTGTCCTTTTCGGCCTTGAATCCCTTGTATGCTTGTTTGCTTGTCGGCTTGACCGGTGTTCCTTTGCCATCATAACACTTAGGATTTTTTTCAAAAAATTTCCTAAGTGTTTTGGATTCCTTTTAGGTGCTTCCCTTTTTAACCTTGACCGTAGTGTCCGTTCCGTCCAAGCGTTGGCGTCCTTATCGTCCTGGCCTTGGATTCATCCTAGGTGTTTTGGCCATGGCCGTTGTCGGCTTGTATCCCTGTGTTCTGGCCGATAAGGGCACCTTCACCATAGTCTCGTGGACTTTGAATTTTTCACAAGTACACATGTGAAGGTGTGGGTAGCTAACGGCTTTGTAGTATACTGGTACCCGCTTCGGCTAGAATTCCTTCATTTGAGTACTTAGATAATTTCCTAAGTATAAATGTTAGGCATTTACTTCTTCGCGGTGCCTCTGCCGGCCAAGATCTGGCTTGTGGCCGATGAGGGTGCTGGATAAGGAATAGCTTGTCCAAGGAGATGGTCCTGTATTCGTCGGCTAGCTATGGTTCCAGTGCCTGCGTCGACCATCCGAGGTGCTGTGGCAAGTGGAGGTTGTTTCTTGATTACTTGATCCTTTCGCGGGTGTGATAAGTGCCTGCTTCGTCCTGGTCATCCTCAGGATTGCGATGCTTTGTTTCATACCAAACGTTGGTGCCTCAAAGGACTATGGCCGATGAAGGTCACCTCTCGCGTGTCACCCAACCGATGTGGTTAGGGTTTTAAAGGCGTGTGTATCGGCCTTGATTGTTCCGTTGTAGTGTGTGGACGTGTCATCCATGTTGCCTGTCAGTGGTACTACACTTGTGTTTAACTGATATGTACTTGGCCAAAATGGGCCTGAATTTGTGGGGATTTTATTTTTTCCTTGCTCGAGGCCGGCAAGTGTGCGCGGCCGTCGGCTTCCCTCTTTTTCCCTCATAAATTTTTTTTTTTTTTCGTTTCGGGGGGTATCCTTCTTTAGGCTTCGGCCGAAGGGTGTGCTCGTCCTTCGGCCGGTTCGGACTTCGTTTATAACGTCCGTGGTCTCAGGGCGGGTCCCGTCGCCTATTTATGACGCGGGCTAGACTTTTGGTCGGTTTCCAACGGCTGTCGTTGCCCATCCCTGAGTTTTGGGATTTTGTCACCTCGGCCATGATTTCAGGCCTGTCGTCCTGCGATCTGGCGCGTGGACGACGCGGTGAGCTTCTCGTTTCAAGACGTGGGCCGTTTGCGGGCCCCTCGTCCTGGGGACATCGTCGGCCATACCTGAGCGTTTCACTTCTAGGCTTACGGGGCCAGGACGATGTGCTCTCTCAGCTAGGCCTGAGCCCTTCGCTGATACAAAATACAATGGAGTGCCTGAGCTTGTCGCTCGTAGGCTGCAAATGCAAGGGGCCATGTCTGCCAGACCTGAGCCTTTCGCTCTAAGGTGGTCGACGAGGGCACCTGCTAATGTTTTACTTTAAATTCCAGAGAAAAAATCAGAACATGATTTTATTCATAAGTGGCTCGAGGCCGAGGGTGGCGTTCAATCAGTAACCCGTTAAGGGGTGAGGGCTTCGCCGTCTACACCTCCTTCGGATTACTGATAAAACTTCACCAGATGATGTACATTCCATGTTCGTGGTACATTGGACCCATTCGGTCGTTTAAGTTTGTAGGTGCCGGGTTTGACCACGGCACTGACGATGTAGGGCCCTTCGTACTTCAATGCTAGCTTGCCACCCTCTGTCGGCTGGCTTGATTCCCTTCGGCGGAGGACGTAGTCCCCCACCTGAAATTCCCGGGAACGTACCTTGGCGTCGTAGTATGATTTTACTTGACGCCGGTAGTTCTCCGCTCGGACGTAAGCTTGCTCACGCCTCTCATCGACCAGGTGCAGGTCAATCTTCATGCTTTCCTCATTGGCGTCAGGCTCTTATCGGTCCACCCGTCGGCTGGGGATAGCAACTTCCGTAGGCGCCTTTGCTTCAAAGCCGTAGCACAGGGCGAAAGGCGTTTCACCTGTCGCCCTCCTCGGCGTGGTTCTGTAGCACCACAGGATGTTGGGGAGCTCGTCGACCCAACTACCTCCTGCGGCCTGGAGTTTCTTCTTCAGCCCCTCCATGATCGTTCTGTTGGCGTTCTCGACCTGCCCGTTGCCCTGAGGGTAGGCAACGGAGGAGAAACGATGCTTTACCTCAAACTCCCGGAGGAGCTCCTGGAAAGGGGCTGCCTCAAACTGGGTGCCGTTGTCTGATATGATCTCCTGGGGGACGCCAAAGCGTGTGATGATGTTCTTGTAAACAAATTTTTGGCATCTGGCCCCCGTGATGCTGGCCAAAGGTTCCGCCTCGACCCACTTGGTGAAGTAGTCGACAGCGACGATGATGTAGCGGTTATTCCCGGCGGCTCTGGGCAGGGGGCCGACCAGGTCAATCCCCCATCTGGAGAATGGAATTGCGGTGCTGACAGGGGCATAATTGACAGCTGGCCGACCAGGGGCCTTCTGGAGTACCTGGCATGTGGTGCACTTCCTTGCCAGGTCAGCGCAGTCCCGTGCCATCGTCGGCCGGAAGAAGCCCTGGACGACGAGACGCCGGGACATGCTGAAAGGACCTTGGTGTGAGGAGCAGACGCCACAATGAACTTCTTCCATGGCGGTGTCGGCCTCGTCCTGGTGCAGGCACCGGAGGAGGGTGCCATTATAGGACCGTTTGTAGAGTTTGCCATCTTCGATGGTGTAGCTTGGGGCCCTGAGCTTGGCGAGTTTGGCCCTCTCCTCGTCCGGGGGTAGCTCCCCTGTTGTGATGAAGGTGGCGATATCGGAGATCCAGTCCTCTGGTCGCTGTTGGACGCACAAGACGGGGCTGGCATGGATGCTGGACATGCTCAACTCCTCGATCTTGGCCAATTGGGAGATGTGCTCCGGGGTGTCCGAGCTGAGCTTGGAGAGGATGTCAGCTTCGGCGTTCTCGGCCCTTGGGATCTGAGTGATCTCGTGGGTTTCAAACGCTTTCAGAAATTCCTCTGCCGCTTGTTTGTACTGCTTCATCCGACCTTCCTTTGCTTCGTACGATCCCTCCACCTGGCCCACTACCAGTTTGGAGTCGCACTTGATTCTGAGGTGCTTGGCTTTGAGGCCGGCGGCGAGTCTGAGACCGCTGAGGAGGGCCTCATACTCGGCTTCGTTGTTGGATACTCTGAAGTTGAAGCGGATGGCATAGTAAGCTCTGAATCCTTCAGGGGATATGAGGACGCCGCCGCCGCCGCATGATTTCGCGGCCGACGAGCCGTCAGTGAGTAGAGTCCACGTATCGTCCGGCTCCGGCCCGGAGTTGGCGACGGCCGTCTCCCTTGCTGTGCATTCAATGACGAAGTCGGCCAAGGCTTGCCCCTTTATAGATGGCCTTGGCTTGATCTCAATCTGAAACTGGCTGAGGAAGATCGCCCATTTCACCATCCTTGAGGAGCTAGTGGGGCTCCTCATGAGCGCGCCAAGAGGCTGCTGGGTCAGCACGTGGACGGTGTGGGCTTGGAAATAGTGCCCCAGCTTTTTCACGGTGTGGACGATGGCCAGCACCGTCTTCTCAATGGGGGAGTACCTGAGCTCGGCCTCCCTGAGTGTCTTGCTGATGTAGAAGATGGCCTTCTGCACCCCTTCGTCCTCACGGATGAGCACGGAGCTGATGGCCGACGTGCTCACCCCTAAGTACAAGAAGAGGGTTTCGCCGGCTTTGGGCTTGGAGAGTACGGGTGGGGTCGACAGGTACCTTTTCAATTCGTCGAATGCTTCATGGCACTCCGTCGTCCACTTGAAGCTGTTTGCCTTGTGCATGATCTGGAAGAAGGGAAGTGCCCTCTCAGCTGACCTGGAGAGGAACCGGTTCAAGGCCGCCAGGCGCCCCGTCAGTCGTTGTACCTCCTTGACGATTCGGGGCGGCTCCATGTTGATGATAGCCTGCGTCTTCTCCGGGTTTATCTCGATGCCTCTCCGGCTGACCATGTAGCCAAGGAACTTGCCGCCCTGGACGCCGAAGGCGCACTTCTTGGGGTTAAGGCGGAGCCTGAACTCCTTCATGATTTCAAAGATTTCCCGGAGGTCGTCGGCGTGGGAGGTGGCCTGCCTGCTCTTGACGATCATGTCGTCGACGTACGCCTCCATCGTCCGGCCAAGGACCGCTCTGAAGATTTTGGCCACCATCCTAGTATAGGTGGCGCCGGAGTTTTTGAGTCCGAAGGCCATGACGAGGTAGCAAAATATTCCCTCTGGGGTCATGAATGCCGTCTTCTCGGCGTCATTTTCGTGCATGGAGATCTGGTGGTACCCTCTGAAAGCGTCGAGGAACGACATCAACTCGCACCCCGCCGTCTCGTCCACCAACTGATCAATGTTGGGGAGAGGGAACGGGTCCATGGGGCACGCCTTGTTCAGGTCAGTGTAGTCAACGCACATTCTGAACGTCGGCGGTTTCTGTGCGAGGATGACGTTGGCCAACCATGTTGGGTACTTCACCTCTTTGATATGTTTGATCGATAGGAGCATGGCGACCTCCCTTTTGACGAAGTCCCGCCTGTCAGCGGACAAGTAACGCCGCTTCTGTTTGACGGGCGCGGAGGTCGGATCGACGGTCAGCCGGTGAGTGATCACCTGGCGGCTGATGCCGGGCATATCGTCCGGGCCCACGCGAAGACAACGGCGTATGACCGTAGGACGAGGAGGATGGCGTCTCGTTGGTCCTGTGGGAGTTGCTTTCCGATCCTGAGAACCCGCTCCGGCCGGGAGGTATCCAGAGGGATTTCCTCGACCCCCTCGACCGGCTCCGCATGTGGCCTCTCCTCGTCCATGGCGACGGCGGTCGTGATGGTGTCTATCCGCTGTCCTTCCCTTTCGGCCGGCCTCGTCAGCTTGAGGTAGCAAGCTCTGGCTATCCTCTGATTTCCTCTGGCGTAGCCGATGCCGTCATTGGTGGGGAACTTCAAGCATAGGTGCTTCATGGAGATGATGGCCTCCAAGTCCTCCAGCGCTGGCCGGCCCAAGATCAGGTTGTGGGCGCACTGGAGGTTGACCACCATGAACTCCATGTCAATTTTGGCATGGTGGGGGCCGTCACCGACTTCCACGGGGAGGACTATCGTACCCTCGGCGTCGATAGAGTCCCCGGTGAAGCCGGATAACGGGGTCTTGATCGGCTTCAGCAGAGCCCTGTCCAGCTTCAGCTGCTTGAAGGTGTCTAGGTACATCACGTTGACGGAGCTCCCCGTATCGATGTAAGTGCGGTGGATGATGGAGTCACCGATCTCACATCGGATGACGAGGGCGTCCCTGTGTGACTCCGTACCCGGAGGCAAATCCTTGTCGGTGAAGGTGATCGCCTCTGTTCGCTGCTTCTTCGGCTGGGGGGGGGGGGGGAACGTGGGACACCTCTCCAATGTAAAGGGATTGGGCCCATTTCTTCCTCTGAGTGGCGGAGTCCCCCCCAGTGTTCCCGCCTACGATGAGGTGGATGTGATTCTTCTTCGGCGGAGGCTCCTCGAAGTCCTCGTCGTCGCTGAGCCTACCAATCTCGCGCTTCTTCGCAGAGGGTTCGCCCCCACGTTTGACGGTGTTTACCCAAGTGTTTTTACGTGGGCCACCTTTGACAAACTGGGAGAGTTCCCCCTGGCGAATAAGACGCTCGATGGCCTTCTTCAATGTGATGCAATCGTCGGTGTTGTGCGACGAGTTCTTGTGGAACCGGCAGTACGTGCCGCCCTGCTGGATGGCCAGGATCTCCTCGGCCGGCCGAGGATCCTGCTCGATGAGGCCGTGCTTCTCGGCATAATCGAGGATGGTGCCGACCGGGTGGGTGAGGGCTACCCCCGGCCGTTCCAGCCTCGGCCGCCAGTGGCGGTCTTTCTTACTTCCACCAGAGCCGTGGCGGCCCTGGGCACCCTGGCCGGCCGGGGACGGACCCGGGGCCGGCGAAGGATTTGTCTTCTTGGGGGGATGGCCCCCTTCTCTTTTGTGATTGTGGAGCTCGTCGGCGTCGGCATACAAGCCTCCGCGTTGGAGCGCCTTGGTGTACGACCTCGGGGGGTCGGTGATGAGGCTCCTGGCGTACGGGGAGCTGCGGAGGGCTCCCTGGTACAAGGCGAGGAGGGTGCGCTCATCGGCCCCCTCGACCTCCTCGGTCTCCCTCGTCCACCGGTCGATGAATGACTGGAGGGACTCCTCGTGCTGCTGTTTGACGGAGAGGAGGTGGGTGAAATACTTCTTGGCGCGTTTCCTCCCGGCAAAGTGAGTGAGGAAGCGCTGGGCGAGATCTTGCCATAAGTCAATGCTTCCCTCTGGCAGTCCGTTGAACCACTCGTACGCTGGCCCCTCGAGAGTAGAGAGGAACCAACGGCAGAGGTATTCGTCGGACGCGTTCACCATCAGCATGTTGTTTTGATAGCGGCTGAAGTGCTCCTGGGGGTCTGATCGGCCATCGTACGACTTGATGGCGTTCCCCCTGTACTTCTCAGGGATGGGGGCCGAGAGGACCCTGTTGGTGAAAGGGGTCCTAGTCCTGACCTGGATGATGGGGTCACCCCGCCCTTCGGCCAGCTCCCTCTCCAGGGCGCTGACTTTGTTCATGAGTGCGTTGAGGCCGGGGTCGTTGGAAGCGCCGACCGTAGGGATGTTGGCCGACTGGTTGGCCTCCATCTGAGCCAACCTCCTTTCCAGCTGGGCAATGACCTCGTCCCGGGGGTCTCTGTCGGCCGCGGCGACACCCGGCTGGTTCCTCAGGCGCTCGTTGTGAGCCGCGTTGATCTGGTGGCGCACGTCATCCTCGTGCAACTTCCCCTTGCCTTTGTCCGGGCGGGGCTGGTCCGCTGTCCGGGATACAGACCCCAAGCTTTCTCTTGGCGAGCCAGGACGAGGATCACCAATCCGTCCCGCCATCCTCTCCAAAACCGGACGGCGACGCGTGTCACCTAGCCTATTGAAGGCAGAGGCTTTTCCACGCGCTGGGGTCTGCCCGGGCCGAAGAGGGGAAGCAGGGTGGGAATGGGACGACGCCGTGTCCTGGGCCACAACCCCCTCATTGTTGCCTATCTGGACGGCCAACAGTTGGGGATGAGGAGGTGGGGTGACGTTTCCCCCGGTCCTTGGCAAGAGTGCGCTGAGGACGGTGGGATTCTGAGCCAAGCTGGCGATGATAGCCGATAGTGCGGCCTGGACCTGAGGATCTACGGACGGAGAGGCCGCGGCCATAGGCTGAGCCGGGGCGTGGTTCGCTTTCTCAGCTCGTTTCTTTTCCAGGCCGAGGCGGGCGTCGGGGACTCCACCGTTGAGTTGGTTGCGGAGGTCTGTCGTGAGGTTGAAGGCCTCCTGGAAGAGGTCCCCTCCGCCGACCTGGTCGGCCGTGGCGTCCTCATCGTGCTCCCTGGGCTCTTGGTCCTCAGGGATGACTTTGCTGACGAGGTTGCGGTTTGACTTAGTTCTCCCCATGATCAGTGGCTAGCTGTGCTTGGTAGCGACGAAGGGTGCTAACTTGATTGTTCTAGCTCTCAACGAGAGCACCAAATGATAGAGTATATCTCCTAGATTCTAGAGAGAGGTGAGAGCTAGAGAGAGAAGTGCAATAATATGCTTCAATAGAATGATTTTGTAACCCCTATAACTACTCCCAAGGGGAGTATTTATAGAGAAAATTAGGGTTGGGCTCCCAAGCCTTGGGCTTGGGAGGCCCATTTACAACTGGACCGCTACTGGGCCGAATACAAAGCCTCTAATGGGCTGTACAAATGAGCAAGTATAGAATCCGATTCTGGGAGGTCTTCGTGGCCGACGAGGGCGCGGCCGACGAGGGCACGGCCGACGAGGGCACGGCCGACGAGGGCACCCGGGTTCCTTGGACTCAGGACCACAATCCGAGTTGGCTTCTTCTCGGCCGACGGGGGCGTCTTGGCCGACGAGGGCGCCACTCTGTTGTCTTGTGCTTTCTGTTCTTCCGAGTATGTGGGTCCTGGGGCTCAGACCCATATACTCCATCAATTTCCCTTCTAGCTCAGAATCTGAAGAAATGCCGTTGATTCGTGTAGGAAAAACATCTGCTGGTAACAAGGCCGAAGGCTCTTCTTCCCAAGCACCTAATTCCGGCAATCCTCTCGCAGGAAAAAGCACCGAACAGCCACGTGATGACGGATGCCTATCAGGGGACGATGTCCAGGTCTATAACAAGGGAATGCCCGAGCGGCCACCCCGCATTCCCCTACATTTTAACCGTATCCGTAAACAAAAACAACGTCTTCCTGAAGATATCGAACGACAACTTGGCCAATTATTGCCCCCACCAAGAGAATATTATGCTGGATTCATCCGACACCCAATGAGGCATCGACCGGGGCACGTGCTAGTGCACCTTGACGCTTTGATTGCTGGGCTTCGCTTCCCTCTTCATTCGTTCATCATGGAGTTCTTACGCCGGGTTTCTGTACTACCCGCTCAGTTCGTGCCCAGTACCTACCGCATTCTTACAGGCTTCATAATTCGATGCCATGAATTGAGGATCGCTCCAAGTGTCGACTTATTCCTTCAGCACTACTGCTATCAGCCTTATTGGACGACCGGATACCTGAAGCTGGTAGCCCGTTCTGATCGTCAATTGTTTACAGATAATCCCACCCCGCCGGCTGACTGGGAGGAGCGTTTTCTGTTTGTTCAGGTAGGTGATTCTCTGTCAATTCCGGATAGGTGGAACGCCTATCCCGTTCGGGATTCTCAGCCTAGAGTAGATGCCGTTCTACGCTCCCAAGCTGAATCTCTGTGGATGGGAGGAACCCGAAGTCTTCGGGGTTTTATTACCACTTCTAACATGCTATCTGCCGGGATTGGTAAGTGTAACAGGGCTTTAACCCGATCGTCATTCCTTCTTTCAATTTAGCTTCTTATCTCTTATTCCTTTTTTTTGCAGGTGTGATATCCCCCATACCCGTCCGGCGTTCTATATCTGCCGCTACTCTGACGGCTTCCTCTGGAAAAGGCAAGAGAAAATGATTACCGATCATGCCTCTGTGGAGCAAACCCGAAAGAAACGCAAGGGGAATGACGGCAACATATTGATCCCGGTCGATCACGTAGTTGATTTGACCGGGTCGGAAGCTGAACCCAAAAAATCTATGCCTGCCAAACCAACAACTCCAGCTCTTTCTGATGCGAAAGCGAGGATCCCATCAAGGCAGGGATCGATCTCCTGGACAGCACGCCGGAAGGGAAATCTTTTTTGGATGTCCTGACCGAGAAAACTGTGACGCAAAGTCAGGATCTGCTTTTGGATAGGAACCTTGATTTGATTCTAGAACATTTCCCTAAGCCGTTCGACCCTGATGAATTAGGCTTTGATGATCTGTTTAAGAACACATACAACCGGATCATGGAGAAGAGGATAAAAGCAGTGCCTGATGATGCAGCGCGGGCAGGGAGCTCCCAACCTCCACCTTCCCTGAACGGCAGTCCTTCAGTAGCATAGCCTTTGTAAATTTTTGCTTTCTTGTCTTTTTCTCTTGTATATTCCGGCTAGTAATGCCAAAGAATAAACTAGACATTTCTCTTTAACTGTTGATGTCTCTCTTCTGTTTTTTCTTTGATTTTTCTTGCTCATAATCCTTTCTATGTTGCCGAACCTCACTCGGCTCATGTATCTTTATATGTCTGACACCTTTCCCGAGCCCGTTTTGATCCCTTTTCCGTTCGTGATCCACGGGGTCAACACTCTTTTAGCTGAGGTGAATTATATTCTTCCAAGCCGTTTTGATCGTGACCACAGGGTCACACTCTCAGCTGGGACAAAGGCTCCCTCCAAATTGTTAACCCATTCGTTATTCGGTCATCTGTAATGATCCCACATGTTAAACAAGCTGAGGTGAGACTATCTCCCTTCCGAATTTGTTCTGACACCTTTCCCGAGCCCGTTTTGATCCCTTTTCCGTTCGTGATCCACGAGGTCAAAACTCTTTTAGCTGAGGTGAATTCCTCCGAGCCGTTTTGATCGTGACCACAGGGTCAAACTCTCAGCTGGGACAGGAGCTCCCTCCAAACTGTTAACCCGTTTGTTATTCGGTCATCCGTAATGATCCCACGTGTTAAACAAGCTGAGGTGAGACTATCTCCCTTCCGAATTTGTTCTGACACCTTTCCCGAGCCCGTTTTGATCCCTTTTCCGTTCGTGATCCACGGGGTCAAAACTCTTTTAGCTGAGGTGAATTCCTCCAAGCCATTTTGATCGTGACCATAGGGTCAAACTCTCAGTTGGGACAGGGGCTCCCTCCAAACTGTTAACCCGTTCGTTATTCGGTCATCCGTAATGATCCCACGTGTTAACAAGCTGAGGTGAGACTATCTCCCTTCCAAACCCATAATTCCGATGCATTCCGAACTATTCTCTCTGGCCTGTATCATCCATATTAGGGGTCTGAGGTAACCCTTTTCAAACTGTAAGCAAGGTCACCGGATCGGGTCATTCCTTATTTATAGCTAAAAGGGTGACTCGCTTCCAAATCAAGTTAATGACTGAGGCAAGATTTTTCAAAACCATAGTTCCGATTCTCCGGACGACAATCCGTACCTTATCCGAACGTCGCTCGGTTCGTCCATATCTTACAGTCTTGACACCATCTCCAAGCCGTTTTGATCCCTTTGCCCGTACGTAATTACAGGGTCGATTTTAGCTAAGTTGACGACTCAACTCCCTCCAAACTGTTAACCCATTCCTCATTCGGTCATCCGGAATGATTTTGCGTGTTAAAAAGCTGAGGTGAGAATCACTGACATCAAACTCCAGGCCATTTTGATCCCTTTAACAATGCGTAATTACAGGGTCAAACTCTATTAGCTGAAATAATGGCTCCCTCCAAACTGCTAATATGTTCCTCATTCGGTTGTCCAGAACGATTCCCATGTTAACCGCTGAGGTGAGACTATCTGAGTGTCAAACTCCAAGTCGTTGGCTGAGAATGACTTTCCTTCCATGTTGTTAACCCGTTCGTCATTCGGTCATCCGGAATGACCGTGTTAACCATGGGCTGAGATTTTCTGAGCATCGATTCTTCAAGCCGTTTTGATCCCTTTATCCGTTCATAAATCTAGGGTCAAAACTTTCTTAGCTGAGAATGATTTTCCTTCCATGTTGTTAACCCGTTCATCATTCGGTCATCCGGAATGATCGTGTTAACCATGGGCTGAGATTTTCTGGAAGTTATGTCTCCCTCTCTATACATTTTCTCTCTTTTTTTAGAGGTGGCAACAGCCGTTTTTACTGATAACATTTCCTTAGATGTTCCGTATTCCATGTGCCTGCCGGTCGACCTTCGGTATTTTGTAGGCCAAACGTTCCTGAAGCATATTTCTTACATATTTGGTAGGGGCCTTCCCAATTTTGTGCCATTTTTCCACCTTCGAGAGGTTTGCTTTTTTCTCGCTTCCTTAGCACTAGGTCCCCTACTTCGATTGAACGAACTTTGACTTGTTTATCAAAGTATCTTCTCGTGGCTCTGTGATATTCTTCCATTCGTGCGGCTGCCAGATCCCTTCTTTCTTCTATGAAGTGCAATTCGGCCCGTAGGTTGTCCTCATTCTGGTCTGGGCTGTAATGCACCGTTCGGTGTGTGGGAACTAGGAGCTCCGTTGGTACTTTGGCCTGGAAACCATAAGCAAGGGCAAATGGAGTTTCTCCCGTGGCCGTTCGGGGTGTAGTCATGTAAGTCCATAAAATATAATTTAACTGATCAGGCCACGATGAGGAGTATTCTTCCAGCTTCTTCTTCATACCATCCATGATAGTACGGTTCATATTCTCTACTTGGCCATTCGCCTGAGGGTATGCCACGGATGCTCTGGAATGTTTGATTCCCCATTTGATCAGGTAGTTCTCAAAATTCCGGCTTACGAACTGCCTTCCATTATCAGTTACAATCTGCTCAGGGATTCCGAACCGGCAAATTATATTCTTCCAGACAAACTTTTGACATTTGACATCTGTGATGCTGGCCAGTGGTTCAGCCTCTACCCATTTGGTAAAGTAATATATCCCCACGATGATATACTTGTTGTTCCCAGGGGCCGTAGGTAGAGGACCTAACAGGTCGATCCCCCATCTTGCGAATGGAAGGGCCACTGTCATTGGAGTGTAGAAAGTGGCTAGCCGTCCGGGGACCGGTGCGTACAGTTGGCATACTTTACATTTCCTAGTATGTGCAAAGCAGTCTTGTTGGATAGTCGGCCAATAATACCCTTGCAGGATGATTTTTCTGGCCAGTGTCTCGGGCTCTTGGTGGCTGGAGCAGATACCCTCATGAATTTCTTCCATTACGGCCGCCGCTAGATCGAGTGGGAGGCATTTCAAATACGGCCCACCAAACGTCTTTTTGTACAACTGTCCGTCCACCAATTCGAACATGGAAGCCCTCCTCTGGATGCATTTTATCTAATAAGGAGGATTTTTATCTTGTGGGAGGGTTCCGTCTTTCAGGTAGTTGGTCATATCTATGACCCAGCTAGGGACGACATAAGATATGGCCTTGATCTGGAGCACCATGATTGCTGGGGTTGCCAATGTTTCCCGATGGGCAAAACGTTGGATATGGGTCGGGATCTCCTGTGCCCGGTCGTCGAACGCTGCATTTTCTAACTTGGATAATATATCTGCTTCAGTATTCTCTATCCTGGATATTTGGTCGAGCACCACCTGTTCAAATTTGCTTATCTGCTCCTCAACTATCTCTTTGTAAGCCTTCATTCTCTCTTCTTTAGCCTCAGCGGTGCCATTCACCTGATGTACTACCAATTGACTATCCGACCGGACTTTCAACCGATCGGCACCCAGGGCCTTCGCATATTTTAAACCCGCAATAAGGGCCCCATACTCAGCCTCATTGTTGGTTACTTGAAGTCAAAATGGATGGAATAATATGCTTTGAAACCTTCGGGCGATGTGATCACAGCTCCAACTCCACAACCCTTGGCACTAGCTGCACCATCCACGTACATTTCCCACCAGTTATCCAGCCCATTGTTCTCTGAGTCTGTTTCTGAGGGCCGGGCGGTACATTCTGCAATGAAATCTGCCAGGGCCTGTCCTTTGATAGTAGGTCGAGGCTTGAAATCCACCTCGTATTGCCCGATCAGGAGGCTCCACTTGGTAATGCGTCCACTTGCCATCGGGTTTCTTAAGATGGTGGCGAGTGGCTGAGTAGTATACACAGTTACCGGGTGGGTCTGGAAATATGGTGCGAGACGTTTAATGGCAGCTATCAGGGCCAACACTGTTTTCTCTAGCAAGGTGTACCTGGTTTCCGGGCCGTTCAAAGCCTTGCTTACAAAATAGATTGGCCGTTGAATGTCATCCTCTTCTTTCAACAATACCGTGCTCACGGCCATGTCAGCTACAGCAAGGTACATATATAGATGTTCCCCTGGTTCGGGTTTTGTCAAGACCAGGGGGAAGACAGATATGTCTTGAAATCTTCAAAGGTCGTTTGACATTCGGCCGTCCATTCAAAGGGATTGGCTTTCTTTATGATCTGGAAAAATGGAATAGCTCGATCGGCTAGTTTGGATAGAAATCTGCTCAGAGCTGCTAACCGAATGGTCAATCTCTGCACTTCTTTGAGGTTTCTAGGAGCCTCCATATCCACAATTGCCTTTACCTTTTCAGGATTGGGCTCAATCCCCTTCTCGCTCATCATGTATCCCAAAAATTTGCCCCCTCTTACCGCAAAAGCACACTTTTTGGGATTCAACCTCATGTTAGCTTTCTGCATTATCCCGAACACCTTTTCTATGTCCAGGACATGATTCTCCTTCTTCCGGCTTTTGATCAGGATATCATCAACATAAGCCTCCACTGTGACCCCCAACACTTCTTTGAACAGCATCCCGATCATCCTTTGAAAAGTTGCCATTGCGTTCTTTAATCCGAATGGCATGACAATATAGCAAAACACACCATCCGAAGTAACGAACGATGTTTTCTCTGCATCAGCTGGGTGCATGAAGATTTGATGGTAACCCCGGAATGCATCCATGAAGCTCAACAATTCACATCCGCCAGTTTCATCTACTAGCAGATCGATCCTCGGGACCGGATAAGGGTCCATGGGACAAGCTTTATTCAGATCCGAGTAGTCCACGCACATCCTCCAAGTAGATTGTTTTGGAGCTAGGACCACATTCGATAGCCATTCTACGTGGTTTATTGGACGGATGTGTTTTATTTTTAGCAAGGTGGCCACCTCCTGCTTTGTGAATTCCCGCCGTTCGGTTGCTTGATATCGTTTCTTTTGCTGGACTGGTTTCGCATCAAGCCGAACGACAAGTTTGTGACATATTATCTCCGGGTCAATACCTGGCATATCTTCTGGCCCCCGGGCGAATAATACCTGAAACGTTTTTAGAACGGAAATCACGCCATCCCGGATGTTTGGCCGGTCGGTGGTTTGGCACCTCCTTGGATGTCCGCATACATGATTTCCCTGGTGAAAGGGGAAGTAATTCCGAGCTGAATTGGGGCAGGTTGTACAGGCGCCCTGTTCATCTGATCTCGCATCTCGTTCATCTGCCTCCTCATCTCAGCCATTTCTTCCTCCTGGGCCGTCAAAGGGGGCGGTGGTGGAGCCCTCATGTCTGTATACTCCCGGTCCCAATGCCTTTGAGCGGCCTTGGTATTATCCCGTTCGGCATACTGGAAATGATGACCAATAGGAGTTGGTCCCTTGGCTTGTGATCCGATCGGGGTTCGGTCACTGTGACTATGATGCGCTGTTGGTGGGGCGCTACGGCGATTATCCCGATGGGCATGCGAACGGGATGACGTTGTGGTTGTTTCCGTGCGTGGAGTTTCCCCTGTAAAATTGGACCCTCCTTCCTCCTCGTTTGCCATATGCTCCATGACCTGGGCCATATCTCGCATGGCCTGAGGATTTCTCCTTAGAGATTCAGGAATCACAAAATCCCCATCAAAACGAGGATACGATCCTCGGCTGGATTGTCCCTGAGGGGTTTGATTTCCTGGGGTGTGACTCCTTCCGTGACGGCATGAACCGTCGTTTGTGTGATAAGAACTGATTCTGACCATTTTCGAAAATAGTGGGTTTAGGATAATTGAATGTGAAACTTTTTGAACAGTTTCCCACAGACGGCGCCAATGTTGAATGTAAGTCCCGTAGATCCGAAAGCCCAACATGAACTTTGGATATATCAGGAATGGTACAGAATCAAAGTGTATAACCAAATATAAAATATGAACTCACTAATACTCAAAAGCCCACTTGTATTAATTAACCAGTCTGATTACAAGGAAATTCCCGATCGGTAGGTCGGAATAATACTTTAATACAAGAAATAAGAGCAATAATGCTATTCTAGAGCCTTAGTATTGAAATGCTAACCCTTACAATGATTTTAAACATTCTATTTATACTAATGGAGAGCATGGGCTGCTCTATGCTGATTGGCTGTTGTTCCACCGACTTGGTCACCCATGTTTCCACTTGCTGATGTCACAATCTGGCATTAATTGCACCTGGCCACTTGCCGGTTGTCCGTTGCTCAAACGGGATGTTGGACTATGCTGAGGACGCTGTCAAATTGGCCCAAGTATGATACATAGTCCGATCTCCGTTCGGTATATCTTCTTACTGGGCCAACCCTTACCTGGGCCGAATCTCGTTCGACATGAATTCTTCACTGGACCTACTCATCATAGAGTAATGGGCTCGTTGTTTGGGCCGGGTATCCTGAGGCTTCTTGATCCGGGTATTGGGCCTCTAGATCAATATCCCAACAACTGTAATTAGTATTATATGTTAGTTAATTATTTAATGTGTACTATTAGAGTTTCATAATTTTAGTATTGTGAATAAATGCCATTAACGTAATAATTTAGTGTGTTTGGTGCACAAATTCTAATATTGTGAATTAGTTAATAATTAAAACGATTAATGCCATTAACATATTACTATTAGTTAATTAGTAATTTTAATTGAGCGTTAGTTAATTTTAGTGAACTTTAATGAAATTTAATATATTAATGTTACTTGAGTGAAATATAAAATAGTCTTTAATACTTTATTCCGAGGTCTTAGTGAACTTTAGTAAACATTATAACATATTGGTGATAATTGTTAATTTAGTGAACTAAGTTCAACCGAGCTAGCTTAGGTTGTATTAATTTTTGTGAACATTATATTAATAAATTATTAATTTCGGCCAGCTTAAATTTTTAATATTAGTTAGTTTAGTGAACTTACTGAAATATATGTTTTAAAATATTATAGTAGTAAATTAATTAAATTCCGGCCAATATATTAACATTTTTAATATATTCTAAGTTCACTAAGTTCGACGAGCTAGCTTAGGTTGTATTAATTTTAGTGAACATTATATTAGTAAATTATTAATTCCGGCCATTAACATATTGATTTTAGTTAATTAATAATATTAATAATGAACTTGAGTGAAATTTAACATATTAATGTTTCTAAATATGAATTAGTCATGATTGAAAAGTTAGTTAATTCAAATTATTAATGCCACAAATGTACTGCTTTTAGTTAATTAATAATATTAATTGAACGTTACTTAATGTACTTATATAATATTTTGATTATAATATACAGGCATAATGTATAGACAAAACAGAAGTTGGATGTACCAAAAACATCGCGATAACTATGGAATACGCAGTGAATTTTTTTATGGTGTTGAAGATTTTATTAAATTTGCACAAGAACAGAAGAATTATATGGATGGCGATAAAATCAGATGTCCATGTACAAAGTGTAAAAATCTTGAATTTAAAGATGTCGACCAAGTTGTGTGGGATTTGTACGAAAAAGGTTTCGTTGCCAATTATTATAATTGGACTTCTCATGGCGAACCTTTCGATCCATCACTTTTACCACAAACAGTAGGTTCATCTCGTAATGTCCCTACCGAGATGAGTGGATGGGGAGACTATGATCAAATGACGTGGGATCAAAGAATGGCATATGATGTATACGGTGCTTCAACAATTCAGTTTAACCTCCCACAACCATTTAACGATCTTCCCGAAGCTTCGACCTCGTATCAACCAGATGCGAATGAAGATCCGACCTTTTATCAGCCTGATGCGGATGAGTATCCGAATTCTCATGTTCCTCATATTGAAGAATTAGCTGAAAGATTTCAAGATGTTTTAAAAGCTGCCGATCAGCCTCTGTATGCTGATTGTGAGAGATACTCTCAGCTATCCACCGTTACAGAGTTGATGAACATTAAATCTGAATACAGTCTCCCTGAATCTTGCATGTCTAGGTTATTGCAGTCATTTGAAGGAATGTTTCCGCGTGACCATAATCTTCCTGATTCATATTACAAAATGAAACAATTAATGTCTCAGTTGGGGCTTCCTTGTATAGAAATTGATGTGTGCCCAGAAGGATGTATGTTGTTCTGGAAGGATGATGTGGCACTTGAGAGCTGCAAGTTCTGTGGTGGAGAGAGATACAAGCCTGTTCCTCATAGACGAAAAAAACCATGAAAAAGGTCTGCATTGTCTAAATTGTTTTACCTCCCTCTAGCTCCACGCCTGAAGAGGATGTATGCTTCAAATGCTACTGCGAAACACATGACGTAAAGCATCATACAAATTGGGACGGAGGGAGTATAAAATAGTATAATCTCTACATCTAAGAATTAATACAATTGTTTTTATCAATTATCAATTTTTTTTAAGCGATCCCGAGGTCTTAAATAGAAACAAGAGTATTGTTTGTGGTCATTTCACGGGGCCTTGGTCGACTTCTGGTGAGGTTCCGGCGGCCACTCGTGAACTATGATGGCGGTTGTTCAAGGTAAAAAAAAATTGTTACATTTTAATAACTTAAATTTAACAAATGATATATCAATGTTTTTAATGAAGGCTTCCCATCGGTGGCATTTTGGCCTAGACCAAGCTATTCTCAAAGAATACAATTCTAGGATCTCGGGATGGTTGAGACCCACCTTTAGGACTGCCCGATCTTCCGGTCGAAAGCCAAGATTCCTTGGCGATGATGTGTGGGAGATGCTTTGCCGCCATTGCGCCACGGATCCGCATTTTTGATGAGAAGCGAAACAGCCAAGGCAAACCGGAACTCGGAAAAAGTCAAGGAAGTTCAATGGCACGGGGGCCGCAAACCCCAAATTCAACATAAAAAAGATCTGGTAAACTCTAATTAATTAAACTTATTTCCATTACATTCCCTTATGTATATATTTTTTTATGGGATATAGACATTAATAGGACTAAAAGCACAGCCGGGAATTTAAATAAGAGTCAAATGTTTTAAACTCCTAAATAGGACCAATTTTGAACTCTGAGACAAAAATACCCCTCCGTTCCCAACAAATCCTGCTCTCAACATAAGACACCACCCATCCCCCTTTGCAAGTCTGGTAACGACGGGATTTAACAAACAAATTCAAAGTTGCAATTATTCTGGTTGGTCGCAGCCCACAAGTAAAATTCTCTGTGATCCGTCGTTGGTTTCTGCCGGGTTATAGGCGGTGAAAGTCATCACCGCAGCAGTCGCCGACATCAGGCCGGCGAGAAGTCTCCTCTAACGATCCTCCTCCCCTAGCCCTTCTCCTCCTCCACCTTTTTCCATCTCTTCTTCTCTGTTTGCGAATTTCTTCAGTGTAGTATGCCTGCTTTTGTGAGCTCGTCTTAGTGCTAGTAGCACTGTAGAAGCAAGAAAGGATTTCCGCATCAAAAGAATAGATTCTCTTCACTGTAGCAATCTTGAACTAGTTGATTTTTTTGTTGGCTTACATCTCATTTTTTTATTTTTTATTTGCAAATTCATTTAGTGCAAGTAATACAGATTATTTTACAGAGTATTCATTTATTAATTTGGACATTGTTAGTAAATTAACTTAATGTTATTAATGTTATATATGAGGTACCATTCTATGTGCTATTTTGAGTTGGATTTGTGACTCAAATTTTAAAATGTAAAACCAAAATGAATTTAGGTTGACCTGACATATTTTGACACAATGCGAATGACAATGACAATGTCATAAAAATGTATAAAAATGTCACTAGGTTAAGAAAATGTCACAATGGCAACGTCATTGTCGATGTTATAAAATGACGTTGTAATTATGACAATGTTAATAAAAAAAGTCAAAAGAATGTCATAAAAAAGTATAAAATGTCAACGGGTTAAGAAAATGCCACAATGGCAATGACATTGTAATTATGACAATGTCAATAGCTATTATGACAATTTTACTTTTATAAAAAAAGTCACAATGTCGAAAAAATGTCGTAATGTCAATTAATCACGATGACAATGTAAAGACAATGGCATTGACATTGTCGTGACAATGCCAATGTCAACGTTAGTACTATAAAAATGACATTGTAAAAATATGTCAATGCTAAGTCAATGACTGTTTTCATGACAATGCGAATGTTATCAGATGCCATTAGAATGACATTGTCACGACAATGTCAATGACAATGACATTGTCGTGACAATGCCAATAACATTGCCGCCAGTGACATTGCGGTGACAATGCCAATGACATTACCGTGACAATGTCAATGTAGCCTGGACATTATCAGCTCACTCGTTCATGCACTTTATGTTGGGTGTGTTTCGGAAAATAAAGAAAATTAATTAATTAAAATAAATTAATTAAATAAAATGACTAAAGAAAAACAGGAAAGGAAATGAAGCAGAATTAGTCAAAGCTCGTGCTACGCACGATTTCCTTAAAACGTATTTGTTGCCTCCCACGGTGCTAGGAGCGTTGCAACAATCGTTTCCCAGGATACGATGACTACGAACTAATGTTTGAGCACACAAACAAGAGTTCCAGCGAACGAGAACCAAGTATGAACACAGAAGGAAGTTTGCTGAGTAGCATTAGGTGTTTTTAGCTCATGAAATTCGTGAGGAATGTATTGTGCGTTGTATTGTTGCAAACCACCTGCCAGCTATTTATAGGAGGATTTGTTGTGTGTTAAATGGGGTGTTAATGGACCTGAACGTTGGACTTCAATGACCAGTCCGTTGGGCATTGAATCATCCATAAACTGTCCATTTAACGTTGCATTAAAAGACAAGAACGTTGGGCATTTAATGGTAGTAATGGCTTGGAGCAGTTCTGGTGCGCGATCAGAATACCCCCACCAGAGTTGGAGCAGTTGTGATGCTACCAGAAGACCTCCACCAGAATTGGAGCAACTCTGATGCGAAGCCACCAGAGTTCGAGCTTCTGGTCCGAAGCCATCAGAGTTCGAGCAACTCTGATCCGAAGCCACCAGAGTTCGAGCAACTCTGATCCGAAGCCACCAGAGTTCGAGCAACTCTGATCCGAAGCCACCAGAGTTCGAGCAACTCTGATCCTGGGAAAAAATAAAACGTTACGGGAAGAAACAAAACTTAGACTGTATCTTTGAATGATAGGTTTTTGGACGACATTCGTGTCCGCAGGTCGCCCGCGCACACGAGTCGCGGTTTTTCTTCTCCGTTTCGGGATTTGATCGGCACCCCCCCCTGCGCGTAAGAGAGAGCCTTTCCCTTTAGGAATCTTAACTCCTTAAAAGAGGCTTCCCTTTATAAGGGGGTGAAAATCCCTTGAGTTTTTCGGTGTGGGATAAAACACACTAGAAACTCACCATTTTCCCAGTTTTTCCATTTCAACGAGTGAACTTCGAGAATCAATTTCTCATTCACCCGTTATCCGTTTTGAGTGTACCATATATCGAATTGTAGCCCTTAACAAGGACAATCCGAAACCACTTTGACCCGACCCAAATCGGAAGTGGACCCCACTCAAATAATTGCCCCAAAATGACAATTTAATGCAATTTTTAACACATTTTTCCAACACTTTAAATATGCTACCCATGATTTTTCTCAACTAAAAATGTAAAACAGGGAGATTTTTTTCACATAGACATTTAATCGAATAGTTTTGGTGCAAAACAAAAACTCAGTGATGCATACATTAAATGGAACAACTACCCTCTGCATTAGTCCAAGACATAGCAGCTATTTGCCTATTTGTAATAAGTAATAACAACTAAATGGTTAGCAAAGCAAATTTAGTGGTAAAGGCATATGAGAATAAATATTGAAATGTGATAATAACAATGACGGTTAACTACTATTTGATTTTGATTAATTTTAGTGATTTACTCTTATCCGTTTTAATATAATATTGATGATTTGATCTTATGGAGACAAAGTCTCTTATCAAAGAGCTCTCTACCAGATCTGTCGACAAAAAAAGGAGAACCAATTGTTCGGAGGAAAAATTAAGCTACGAGATCGGCGGTAGAAAAGAGGAAAAGAGCAGACGAAGAAGAAATAGGAGGAGGTGAATGGATTTCTTCCGCCGTCCACCGTCGCTGGCACAGAGGAGCCATCACCGCATCATCGACTCACCATGGCGGCGCTGCGGCATAATTCTCCGCTGCTTTTTCTATGGTCTCTCACCTCTATTTGCACCACCATCATCCTCTTCTTCATGATAAATGGCAAGTATTGCTGGAGTGCGAGCGTGAGACTTCATCTAAAATTGGAGTAAAAGAATTAATCAAGCAAACAAGAAGGAAGGTAAATGGATTTTTTTGGAAGGGTTGGGTGGAAACTGTAGAAGGGTTATGCTCGCATTTGGTTAATATTCGTCTTTGCCGATTGATCAAATTGGTTGTAAAGGATTTACTTATGGTTTGATTAATGAAAATTAGTTTCTCAAAGGATTACAACATCCGATGAAGGTGAAAGAAAATAACGGAAAACACAAGCGTGCGTATTAAATTAAGAAGCAGGGGCAATTTTGGAAGCTTCTTAAAATTAGGTCCTATTTAGGAGTTAAAAAAGTCAAGGTCTTATTTAATTACATAGACAAACTTAAGCTCCTATTTAGGACCATTTCTCTTTTTTTATTATCTTTGAAATCCGTGTAGGAAGGATCTGGACCCGTGAAAAAAAGGGTCACACCATGGGAACTCATGGTACATTGTTGGACGAAGAAGGGTGCTGGAACGCCGCCTACCCGCCTTTCTGAAATTGAAATAAATAATGAAACTTCAATAATTCAATAAATTTTGAATTTTTTTGATCTCTTATATAATAAATTTTTGAACTTGTAGAAAAAATATGAGGAAGAGCGGGGGAAGAGAGTTGATGAGCTAGGTGATTCTGATGCCGAACTTGATGAAAGTCAAGATGATGAGGCCATCTTGGTGGCAACGGAGTTTACAAGGGCCGGGTGCCGCTTATGGGTTCTGAAGGTTTACGGATTCTCGAGAAACAATTGGAGGAACGTGATGCAGAGGCTCGGAGGAGGGATGAAGAAGCTCGGATACGGGATGAAGAGACAAGAAGAACGAGAGAAAAGGTTGGAAGAGATGGAACGACAAATGCGTATGTTCAACGCCACCTACCGCCCACCCCGAGACTAGCCCACAAATTCCCTTCACGGGCAATATGGGCAGTATGGGCAGTAGGGGTTTTGCTAATTATAGTCATATCTTCAACAATTTTCCATATGCATATTATGATGATACCCCATTATTGACTCCCGGAGCTCAAGCATACCGTGGCAGCAGCCGGGCTGGCAACCGTGGTGGCAGTCGAGGCAGCCATCGTGGCGGCAACCATGGCCACGGAAGGCAACCCGATCATCGCGAGAAACCTAATGATGATGATGATTATGATTATGATGACGGTTGATGGTTTGTAATAACTAGTTTATTGACATTTTAATGATTTTTAAATTTTGATGGTTACTGTACGAATAATAATTATTTGTGTTATATAATGATGGTTTGATTGGTTCCAAAATATGTTTAATTTATTATAAACAATGTTTATTAAGCATAAATTTTTAAATTGCGCCTAAATTTTAATGATTATAAAATGGTTATTAAATAAACTTTTGAAATTTTAAAATACACTTTCAAAATGCGCTGAATCTTTAATTTTTTTTAAAAAATAAAACTTTTGTCACGGACGGTTGTTCCGTGACAAAATATAAATTCAGTTTATTTAAAATACCCAAAACGCTGAAAATAACGTAATTTTTTAAAAAATAAAATAAAACCTTTGTCACAGATTAAATCCGTGACAAGTTCAAAATTTTGAATATTTTCGAAAATTTTAAAGTACCCACCCACTTGTTTCGAAATTTTTCAAAAAAGTTTCAAATTTTTTTGTCACGGATATGTCCGTGACAAAATAAAAAATTTGAATTTTGCAGCTCGTTTCAAATACCCGCCCACTCTATTTTGAAAACTTTTTTTAAAATTTGCAAAAACTTTGTAACGGATATTTACGTGTCAAATAATTAATTTTTTAAAAAAAATAAAAAAATTTATTCACGGCTATGGCCGTGACAAATAAAAGGCGATGGAGTTCCGGAGAGGTGTTTTGTCACGGATGGTGGCCGTGACAAATCCGTGACTAACTCTCTCACGGATTACTGTCCGTGACAACAACTTTGTCACGCCCCTGGTGTCACGGATTTGGTCGTTGACAAAGTCCGTGACAAAAATCATTTGTCACGGATTTTTTGAACTACGGTCCGTGACAAAATCCGTGACAAATCAGATGTTTTTTTGTAGTGTAAATCACCAAATGCAAGAACAAATATAAATTAACAATAATTAGGTATAAAAAATAATATATAAAAAACAGAGAAAGAAAGACTTAGCGTAAGATCGCCCATTAACCGACCTACTCGGATGGTATGATCTAGGCTTGTAAAATTGAAGTTCAATTTGATCTAGAACCCGTTTGGTAACACTGAACTTGGCTGAATTGGCCGATTCTGCTGAAATTTATGAAGTTCTGGCTGAAGTGGCTGTATTGGCTGATTCCGTTGATTTATGAAAAAATTGTATTTAAAATATTTGTTATTAATAAGTCAAATAAAAATTATATGAAAAAATTGTATTTAAAATATTTGTTATTAATCAGTCAAATAAAAAATTGTATTTAAAATTATATTTGTTATTAAAATTGTATTTAAAATATTTGTTATTTAAAATATTTGTTATTTAAAATGATCGGCCAATACCGCTAGAAAAGTAACTATAACTTTACTTTTTGTTATTATTACACAATTCAGCGCATGAAAGTAAAGATTACACAATTCCTAGTTTACTCCCACTACAAAAAAAATCGCTTGTAGTTACGGACCCTAGTCACGGATTAGGTCCGTGACTAGTTAGTCATGGTTCTAGTCACGGATTGTTTTAAAAAAATATAGTCACAGATATGTCCGTGACTACGTCCGTGACTACCGTTAGTCACGGATATAATCTGTGACTAACCTATTCCGGTCAACCCAATTTTGCCTCCGGCGGGTTTCTTTTAAATTTGAAATTAGTCACGGCACGGATGATTCCGTGACTAATTCCGTGACAAGATCCAAAATTAATTTTTTCAACGCTCCAAAGTTAAAGTGCACCGATAAATCGTACAAAATTACGTAGTCACGGACACATCCGTGACTACATGTTTTATATATGCAGCCTCCGTTTCATTCAACAAAATCACACGATCTATTCCGGGTGCCGCTTATGGGTTCTGAAGGTTTACGGATTTTGGAGAAGTCCAAAGGAGCTAGCTCATCTTCTCATTCGGCGTATGATGATCGGGTTACCCGCCTCGAGAAACCATTGGAGGAACGTGATGCAGAGGCTCGAAGGCGGGATGAAGAAGCTCGGATACGGGATGAAGAGGCAAGAAGAATGAGAGAAAAGGTTGGAAGAGATGGAATGACAAATGCGTATGTTCAACGCCACCTACCGCCCATCCATGCACATACAGCACCCCGAGACTACCCCACAAATTCCCTTCACGGGCAATATGGGCAGTATGAGCAGTAGGGGTTTTGCTAATTATAGCCATATCTCCAACAATTTTCCATATGCATATTATGATGATACCCCATTATTGACTCCCAGAGCTCAAGCATACCGTGGCAGCAGCTGGGCTAGCAGTCGTGGTGGCAGTCGAGGCAGCCATCGTGGCAGCAGCCATGGCCACGGAAGGCAACCCGATCATCGCGAGGAACCTAATAATGATGATGATGATTATGATTATGATGACGGTTGATGGTTTGTAATAACTAGTTTATTGACATTTTAATGATTTTTAAATTTTGATGGTTATTGTACGAATAATAATTATTTGTGTTATATAATGATGGTTTGATTGGTTCCAAAATATGTTTAATTTGTTATAAACAATGTTTATTAAGCATAAATTTTTTAAAATGCGCCTAAATTTTAATGATTATAAAATGGTTATTAAATAAACTTTTGAAATTTTAAAATACACTTTCAAAATGCGCTGAATTTTTATTTTATTTTTAAAAAAAATAAAACTTTTGTCACGGACGGTTCCCTGACAAAATATAAATTCAGTTTATTTAAAATACCCAAAATGCTGAAAATAACGTAATTTTTTTTAAAAAAATAAAACCTTTGTCACAGATTAAATCCGTGACAAGTTCAAAATTTTGAATATTTTCGAAAATTTTAAAGTACCCCCCACTTGTTTCGAAATTTTTCAAAAAAAATCAAATTTTTTTGTCACGGATATGTCCGTGACAAAATAAAAAATTTGAATTTTGCAGCTCGTTTCAAATACCCGCCCACTCTATTTCGAAAACTTTTTTTAAAATTTGCAAAAACTTTGTCACGGATATTTCTGTGACAAATAATTAATTTTTTTAAAAAAATAAAAAAAATTATTCACGGCTGTGGCCGTGACAAATAAAAGGCGATGGAGTTCTGGTGAGGTGTTTTGTCACGGATGGTGGCCGTGACAAATCCGTGACTAACTCTCTCACGGGTTACTGTCCGTGACAACAACTTTGTCACGCCCCTGGTGTCACGGATTTGGTCCGTGACAAAGTCCGTGACAAAAATCATTTGTCACGGATTTTTTGAACTACGGTCCGTGACAAAATCCGTGACCAATCAAATGTTTTTTTGTAGTGAAACCACCAAATGCAAGAACAAATATAAATTAACAATAATTAGGTATAAAAAATAATATATAAAAAAAGAGAAAGAAAGACTTAGCGTAAGATCGCCCATTAACCGAGCTACTCGGATGGTATGATCTAGGCTTGTAAAATTGAAGTTCAATTTGATCTAGAGCCCGTTTGGTAACATTGAACTTGGCTGAATTGGCCAATTCTGCTGAAATTTAAGAAGTTCTAGCTGAAGTGGTTGTATTGGCTGATTCCGTTGATTTATGAAAAAATTGTATTTAAAATATTTGTTATTAATAAGTCAAATAAAAATTATATGAAAAAATTGTATTTAAAATATTTGTTATTAATCAGTCAAATAAAAAATTGTATTTAAAATTATATTTGTTATTAAAATTGTATTTAAAATATTTGTTATTTAAAATGATCAGCCCATACCGCTAGAAAAGTAACTATAACTTTACTTTTTCTTATTATTACACAATTCAGCGCATGAAAGTAAAGATTACACAAATCCTAGTTTACTCCCACTACAAAAAAAATCGTTTGTAGTTACGGACCCTAGTAACGGATTAGATCCGTGACTAGTTAGTCACGGTTCTAGTCACGGTTTAGTCACGGATTGTTTTAAAAAAATATAGTCACGGATATGTCCGTGACTAACCTATTCTGGCCAACCCAATTTTGCCAACGGCAATTTTTTTTTTTAAATTTGAAATTAGTCACGGATGAATTCGTGACTAATTCCGTGACAAGATCCAAAATTAATTTTTTCAATGCTCCAAAGTTAAAGTGCACCGATAAATCGTACAAAATTACATAGTCACGGACACATTCGTGACTATGTCCGTGACTACATGTTTTATATATGCAACCTCCACTTCATTCAACAAAAGAACACGATCTATTCCAGATAGAATTCCAGACAGAATTGAAGGATGTAATCTAATCATCTTATATCATTTTCTCTGTGTATGCAGATAAAGTATGTAATTTGAATTACATATTTTTTTGTATGAATTAGTTGGTTCATTTTAAGTGTACGAATTATATATATGTCAATTTCATTTAATTTAGTGAAAAATTAGTTACTTAAACATAGGTTTAATCGTAGTGACGCATTAAGTTAAATTAATTAATTAGCTAAATTAGTTAAACTTTTGTTAATATTATTAGTTAAATTTAAATTAAATGCATTTAAAAAATAGATTGTTAATTAATTAACGAAATAAATTCCTTAAATTTAGTTAAATGTAGGTGTAATTTAAACATAGGGTTAATTAAGTTGTATTTAATTAAAATTACGTAAATTAGTTAAATTATAGATGATATTAGTTAAATGTAAGTATTATTTAATTCAAATGAGTTTATATATGGTTAAACATAATTATATGGTTAAATTATAAATGGTTCGCATATGGTTAATTAATTAAATATTTTTTATTAATTAATATTTCTTCGTTTTCCGAGACACACTCAACAAAACTTGCATGACTAGAGTCTTGCAGTCAGTAGACGGGATGCTACCACGTGATCATAACCTCCCTGATTCATATTACCACATGAAACAATTAATGTCTAAGTTGGGGCTACCTTATATAGAAATTGATGCGTGCCCGGAAGGATGTATGTTGTTCTGGAAGGATGTTGAGACACTTGAATTCTGCAAGTTCTGTGGTGGAAACAGATACAAACATGTTCCTCAAAGTAAAAGTGGGGCCCCGGTGCCTACGCCAAAGTTTGGCGGTCATATGTGATAAACGGTTACACCTATCACACAGCCGATTACGGACAGGGCCGACCAACAGTGAACAATGGGGGTTATGTGTCCCAACCATCGGTTATGATAACTCGGAAACCAATTTTTTGGTGTCTTGCATGAGATTCTCGAATTGGAAATGCCTTCTGCTGGGAAAAAGTTGACATGCGTTTTATTCCGCTGCAAATGGGTTGATCCAACACGTGGTGTGAGAAAAAATTCAAAATATAATATGATTGATGTCAACCACTCTCGCGTGTATAGAAAAAATGAGCCTTTTATACTCACTCAACAAGGAGCCCAGATTTATTATGCAGAATACCCTTCAACCAGGCGGACAAAGAATCCTTGGGTGTGTGCATGTACTGTCCGTCCGAGCAAAATTGTATCACAAACTCAACACAAGGACGTTGATTTAGATGCTTTTCAGCAACATTTTTTCCAACATCTGCCGATTGTTGAGACGGTCAACCATCACATTCAGTTAAGTGACCCAAATGGGAGAAGTGTTGAAGTCATGCCAGAAACGCACCTTCCGGACCTAACAACTCCATCTGAGCGCGAAATTGTTGAAATGCATGAAGAACGACAAAATGCTCAATATCAGAAAGAAGGAGAATGGATAGACGGTTCTGATACAGAAGAAGATGTTGTATATGTAGAAAATAACGATTCTGACAGTGACTAATTGTGTTGTTGTATTACAATTTTTTTGAGTTCGAATATTTATGCTCTTTTCTTCATCATTATATTAGTCCAACAATATTTGATTTTTTTCTTCATCATTATTATAATTAGAAAAGTACGAAACGCACAATTTTTTTATCACAATCAACTAACGAAACATTATTCATTTATCATAATAAGCAAACAAACAAATACAAAATTATTCATCAATATCAAAACTTTCAAGAGGCCTAGCCAACAACTCGTTAATTTTCCTTTCAGCTTCTTCGTTGATCGGGTCCATATACTCCGAACATTCTTCTGCACGTTGAAGCATTCGACACAAGTTGTTTGCTTTTGACTTGCCGGGTGAGTCGGATTCCTCATCTTTATAGTTGCCAAAACTTTCAAGGGGTCTAGCCATCAACTCCCTGATTCTCTGGTATGCTTCAACGGTTTTCGGCTCCATAAGCTGTGTAATTAGCTTGAGTCGTTTCATAGCTCTACACATTGAATCCCAGTCAATTGATTCTCGATTAGCCATTTTATTTTCCACACAAACTTTGGACCGGGCATCACCTTTTTATACCAAAAAATCGAATATAATAAAGTGGAATTTATTCCACTGTCGCCGGCCTGCCCGAGGAGTTGGCAGAACGGCTGGAAAGTAATTATTCACGGACGGATCTGTGACTAGGGCCGTGATTAATTCAAAATTTTGAATTAGTCACGGCCCTAGTCACGGATTCGTCCGCGACTAAGGCGGTCAAAGGCGGCCCTGATACCTCGTCTTCCGCGTGTCTGACTTCGTTAATTACGACGGCTAGTCACGGATATATCCGTGACTACGTCCGTGACTATAACCTGATATAAATTCAACATTTAGCAGATTATTTCGTTCCGAACGCTCTCCCAACCAAAACACTAACTCTTTCTCCCTTTACTTCTTCTACACTCCGCCGACCTCGACCTCCAATGCCGCCTTCCACCGTCCGCTGCCGCCGTCCGCTGCCACCGTCTACTGCCACCGTCGGCCGCCTCTCTCTGTTAGCTACCTCCGTCGCTCTTCACCGTCCTCTTCATCAAGGTTTTGTGTTCTAAATTTTATTTACTTTTAATTCTTATTTTTATTATTTGATTCTTATTCCAAAAATGCATGTTATTATAAGTGTGTTCCCATTATTCTCAAATTGTGTAATATGATTTAGTTAATATGCTCAAATTTATTTATGCATGATTCTTTAGTTTTGTATACATGTTTTGTGTAGTAATATGATTTCGAAATATAATTTAATTTAGTTTATAGTATTGCTTTAATTTTCGAAATACATGTTAATATAATTCAATTTTCGAAATACTTGTTTTGTATACATGTTATTAAATTCATTTTTGTATACATGTTATTAAACACATGTTTTGCGAAATACATGTTAATATAATTCAGTTTATTACATGTTCTATATGCTCAATATAACATGATTTAGTTTGTATATATGTTTAATTGGCATGCCTATATTTGTTGTGTATAAGTTTAATTAATATGTATGCCTAAATAAGATTTAATTGTAGGTTAAACAACATGCATGATTATTCAAACCTTTTTTAATTTTTTTTTATTTCGGACTTATGTGTTACATTATATGCATCAATATTATTTTTGAATAGATATAGTTTACATTATATTCCTGAATTAATTAAAGAAATACCCCCTCATATTAAACTTCCAAAAAAGTCTAACAGGCTAATTATAAACTATTAAGTTAGACATTAAAAACTGTTTTCTCAAATTTAATATAAAATATAGACTATAAAAAAACACTGTTTAATAAAAAACTGTTTTAACTCTAATTAAAAAGTTTTCCCGAATTAATTAAAAAAATACCCCCTCATGTCAAACTTCCAAAAAAGTTTAACATGTTAATTATAAAATATTGAGTTAGACATTAAAAACTGTTTTCTCAAATATAATATAAAATATAGATTATAAAAAACACTGTTTAACAAATAAACTGTTTTAACTGTTTTAATTATAAAGGTTTCCTGAATTAATTAAAAAAAACACCCCTCATGTCAAACTTCCAAAAAAGTTTAACATGTTAATTATAAAATATTGAGTTAGACATTAAAAATTGTTTTCTCAAATTTAATATTGAATATTAGATTATTAAAAAAACACTGTTTTAATAAAAAAATGTTTTAACTTTTTTAATTAAAAAGTTTTTCCGAATTAATTAAAAAAATACCTTCTCATGTCAAACTTCCAAAAAACACTAATAAAAAAACTATTTTAACATTTAATTAACTATTTTAGAAAAACACTGTTTTTTTATTAACTGTTTTAATGAAAAAACAGTTTTTATAGAATGTATAAAATATGATTTTGTATAAAGTTTAGTAAAGTAGCGTATGAATAAATACAAAATTTGATTTTATACAAAAAAACTGTTTTTATATAAAACTGTTTTTATACCAAAAAACTGTTATTATACAAAAAAACTGTTTTTATACAAAAAAACTGTTTTATATAAAACTGTTTTTATATAAAACTGTTTTTATACAAAACTGCTTTTATATAAAACTGCTTTTATATAAAACTGCTTTTATATAAAACTGCTTTTATATAAAATTTAAATACGAAAACTTATTTAAGATTTCAACCAAAATTTGATCTTCTATTATATTTACACTATTATTTGAAAATGTAAATTAATACTCCTCATTAATCAATTACTTTAGATGAGCAATGAACAATCAACCTCTCGTGCCCGTCCGAACTATGCGCCCTTAACCCAAGCCGAGCGCAACAATGAAAATTCGGAATGGGTGACACCTCACATGGTTGCTAAGTAAGTAACTATGAACTTAATCTAATGTCAAATAATTTTATCTAATGCCAAATAATCTAACCAAACGGATATAAAAAATATCATTATTTTTTTGAAGCGACCAAGAAGTGCTGAACCAAATCAAAATCATAATTGGTGGACACTTTCTTGGCAACTGGGTTACGTACACGGATGTTGACCCCAAGGTCCGTGAACTTTGGTGGAACTTGTTCAAGGTAAAAAAATGAATTTTCCCTGCGTCATTGTAGTAACCTAAAATTTGACAAATGATAAATTAATTTATTTTTTTAATAAAGGCCCAGTTTCGCTGGATTGAAGAACAATGCCCCGCTATTCTAAGGGCGTATAACGCTAGAGTTTCAAACTGGCTTCGTCCCACTTTTAAGCGTGCCCGAGCCAGTGGGGTAAGGGCTCAATAGTGTTCGGATGAGGTATGGGAAAACCTCGTCCGCCAATGGTCTTCGGATCCGACTTTCTTGGCTAGAAGCGAAGCCGGGAAGAAAAATCGGATGTCCAAGAAGGCATTAACGACACAATGGCACGGAGGCCGCAAACCTCAGAGTAAACATAAGGAAGCTCTTGTAAGTCTTATTCAAATAAACCCTACACCATTTTAACCCTTCATTTTTTACATTTATTTATGGATTTTAAGCCTTTTTTGGACCATGTAGGCGGGGCCTCAGAAGAAGAGGGTCTCTATCCTCAAGGTCATCAAACACTGTTGGACGAAGAATGGTGAGGAGTCGGAAGCCGATCTGCCACCCCGCCTTGCTGAAATTGAAGTACGTAACATAAATTTTATTATTTCAAATCAAAGTACGTAACATAAACTTTATTATTTCAAATCGAAGTAAATATCATTTCTGTAATTTTTGTAAATGCTTGTAGACAAAGTATAACGCAAATGTTGAGAAGAAGCGGGTGGAATTAAGCTTGTCCCAGGAGGATGAGATCGATTTTGATGTGGAAGACGATGCGATTCTTGAGGTAGCTGGGGTGTACAAGGGTCGGCTTTCATGCTTGGGGGCTGAGGGGCAACGGATTTTGTACGACCGCAGCGGCAGCAGAGCTTCATCATCTTCTCGATCAAGGCGGGGAGAGGATCCACGCATCACCCAATTGCAGCGAGAATTGGAGGAGCACCAGCGGGCGTTAGGACAACAACGCAAGAAGGATGAAGAAACAAGGGCCCGGCTGGAAGCGATGGAACATATTATTGCCGGATATCAGCCTCCGCCTCAGCCTCTTCCTCGGCCGTACATGTTGCACGTTGAGCAGACTCCTCAACTTCCGCACATGGGTCATATGGGTTATCATTCTACCTCCGGATATGGTAGCATGCCTGCAATGGGGTCGACATTCGGATCTCTGTCGTCTGATTTCTTCAATCAATTTCAGTCATCCGGTGGAGGCAGCCGAGGAGGCGACCGAGGAGGCAGCCGAGGCAGCCGAGGAGGTACCCGATCCTTAGACCCCGTGGATGCTAGAGAGGATCATCTAGATTATGATGATAATGATGATAATGATGATCCTAATTTTTATCATAATGGAGTCCGACGGCCGAGCATGTAATTATACATTTTTTAAGTTTAACATTTCATATTAGTTTTATTATTAGGTCGGGCTGCCGACAGAACAAAGGTTGTACACACCTAACTGATTAGACTAGATCAATGGAGTCTGATATATCCCTGAACAAGCGGTAAAACAGGCCTCAAAGATCAAGAACCAAAAAGGAAATCCGAAAAGTACACATGAAGTTTTCAGGGAGCATCCAATTATTCGATGACCCTCTGTTGTGGGCTAAGGGAGGCTTATGTTGGAGAAATGGTTTTACAAATTAATATTATGGTCATTAATATTATTTGTAAAAATCATTTTGAAATGAATGAGAAATTGTTTCTCGAAAGATAAGTGTGAAATTGTTTAACGGCGGTAACAGTGTTTGCGTGTGAGATATAATTTCACACTTATCTTTCGAGAAACAATTTCTCATTCATTTCAAAATGAATTTTACAAATAATATTAATGACCATAATATTAATTTGTAAAACCATTTCTCCAACAATCCCCCCACATGAATGGGAAATTGGCTTAAAGACAGGAAACATATTGGAATTTGACATGGGATTATGGGAACTCTGCATAGGGTTAGGTAGTTGTGAAACTTTGAACCTACCTTAGTGTATATCCATCGGATTTATTGGACAATCGGTAGCACTTTGCTTTGAACCGTCAGCCAATGTGTAAACCTAGACAATGAATAACGTACAGAGCCCCAGGTGCATCTTTGGTTCTCACGTTTGTGTTCGTTTTGGCCTTGAACACCTCCTGGTTCAGCTAGTGTTTTCGAGAGTTTATCGTGCACCGGAGAATTTATCTCGTGCCATAAATTCTCATAGAAGCGGTCTTCTTGACTATCAGACAACCGATTACTCTATGCTGTGGACGAAGGGTGTTGAGAGCATCCGATTAACCGATGTCTCTCACTGGGTAAATGGACTAGGGCTTAAGGATTACTGGGGCGGTGGAGCGGCTGTGATGGATAGATATGTTATATAAGGACTGCTAGGGTTGGATAGGTTAGTCATT
Source organism: Cuscuta europaea (assembly GCA_945859875.1). Taxonomy (NCBI): domain Eukaryota; kingdom Viridiplantae; phylum Streptophyta; class Magnoliopsida; order Solanales; family Convolvulaceae; genus Cuscuta; species Cuscuta europaea. Next base: position 1,245,932 of record CAMAPE010000031.1, on the reverse strand, counting down.
AGTGTATTAAACTTCAATAAATTGGGCACTTGGTTGTGTGAATCTAGGCTGCTACTCCGTATATAACCATGATGTCTTTGCTTAAAATGGGTTGAGTTTGTCCGAATTTTGATGGGCTATTGATTAATCTCATATTCTAGATCGATGTTAGTGTTGCTAAAATAAATCAAAATATCATGTAATGTTGGTTTTAGACTTTTGGTACATTGGAATTTTAACTAATCCGGGTTTGAGTACAGTCAAATAAAAGCTTGCATTAGGCATGGACTCGATTCTGATTTCATAATCAAGACTTGATCGGCACCACCCGATTAATAACCAGGACCAGAAAATAAGAATTTGTCCTAAGAACGGAACCGGACCGATGGGAAAGTGGTTCTGGTCCTGGTCCTGGGCTTCAATTTTTTTTAGATCAGGACCAGTCGGTACCGTGACCGTGCCGGTTTCAATTAATATTTTTTGGTTTTTTTTCCATTAAATGATTGAAAAACATTTCACTAGGGTAGATGGTCCATTTAAAAGCTTAAAAGAGGTGTAGATGAGGGTGAAAAGGGTTTAAAACTGTATTAGAAAAAAAGAACTTTATTAATTCAGGACACGAAAGATAGATGAATTATCAATCCGGGACCTGAAAGATGATATGTATCGGTATAGGACCCGAATGATGGAAAACTATCAATCTAGCTAGGACCTAACATTTCATAGGTTATGGTTTATTTAATTTTTTATTAATTCCATTGCTAGTCTTTGATAAACTTGCCTTTACAAAACTTTATTAGTTTATTAAAACTAAATGATATTTAAAATTTTCAAAATTAAAAAATTAATAAAATTCATGACAGCTTAGGCCTAGATCGATAATTTTAAATCATTAAGGTTCTATAATGATAGGTTTTCATCATTCAGGTTCTACATTTCATCTTTTAGGTCTCTGATTGATAATTCATCTATCTTTCGGGTCCTGAATTGATAAAATTCCTAGAAAAAATAAAAAATCTAGGACCGGATCGGATCATAATCGAGACTAGACCGAGACCAGTTTGGAATCGGAAAATAGAGGTCCCGGTCCTGGTCCTCCAAAATAATTTCTCAAAGACCGGCCGATCTGGGACGAGAACTGATACAGACCCAAACCGGATCCATGCCCACCTTGCATTAGTGAATTCTTGCAAATCACATTCAAATTGTGATCTTTAGCTGATTTACATTTTATCTGTGTCTACAATATTGTAAATGTTAACTTCTTCTCTTCTTAACTATATATAATTCGGTTCTCTTTTCAACCAATCATTTATACAAAATTTTTATAAATATTGGTGTTTTTATAAAATGTTTTGGGAGAACTATCAAATAAGCTCTCGAACTTTCATAAAAAGTGCAAATAAGCCCTTTTATAGGAGGCTCTGTCCGGCCGTCGCCATTTGGGACGGTTTCCGGTGGAATTTTTTGATTAAATGTTTTTAGCATCTTCTTCATTAAGTCTAGTTTACTCATAACAAATTTCAGCTAAACATTCAATCGGGAAGGCAGTCAAATGAATTTTCGAAGATAACTGCGTAGTTAGGCAGCGCAGTATGTTTCAGAAAATCATTTGACTGCCTTCTAGATTAAATTTTCATCAAAAAATTCTACCGCAAACTGCCCCAAATGGCGACAGCCGGACAAAACCTCTTGTAAAAGGGTTTATTTGCACTTTTTCCGAAAGTTCGAAGGCTTATTTGATAATTCGTTTTCAAATGATGATATATTTCAAATGTGGGTCCAATATTAAATATTATATAATCTCAAATGTTATATTTCTGTTATAATATTTACATTTTTCCTTCTTGGACGATTTTTCATTATCTTTTTAACTATGGACCCTTATTATATTACTTACCACTTTATTCTAAATTCAATTATTTATGCGTTTATATAATAGAATTCTTAATCACACGGGTGATAACTTAGGCTGTTTTTACTTGGACTGTAATTCGTCCCAGACCAGACCAGACAAGATCAGACCAGACCAAAACAGACGAGACCTGACCAGACTAAAACAGACCAGACAAGACCAGGCCATATTTTATCATCATCATCATCATCATCATCATCGTCATCGTCATCATCATCATCATTATCATTGTTGTTGTTATTATTATTAGTATTATTAGTATTATTACTATTATTACTATTATTATTTTTAATTATAAATGAATAAAATATAATTATTTATGGATTATAATATACGGAGTATATATAAAAAAATCTTCATGCAAAAAATATAAAAAATAAAAATTTCAGACCACACCAAACCAGACCATATTTATTATTATTATTATTATTATTATTATCAATATTATTATTATTATTAATATTATTATTATTATTATTATTAATATTATTATTATGATTATCATTATGATTATCATTATGATTATCATTATGATTATCATCATCATCATCATTATTATTACTCCTATTATCATCATCATCATCATTATCATCGCCGTCGTCATCTTCGTCATCATCATTAGCATCATCATCATTGTTATTGTTAGTAATATTATTATTATTATTTTTAATTATAAATGAATAAAATATAATTATTTATGGATTATAATATATATAAATAATAAAATCTTTATGCAAAAAATATAAAAAATGAAATTTCAAATCAGACCAGAAAAGACCAAAACAGACCAGACAAAACTAGATTAAAATGAATCATATACCAGCAAATCGATGCACCCAACTGACACGACAAACTCGTACCATTTCGGTACACTAACTCAAGAGCATACCTTCCAGATGTTTGTCAAAATTCCCAAGTGAAAGTTTTCCCGTAGATACTTAATCTGCATGGTGCAGCGTGCTCAATAATGCGACATGTTTTTATCAAAGTGGATGGCTAATCATCAATCCACCAATCGTTTCTTCAACAACATTGGTCAGTACTCTTAACTCCATGCCTGTTCTAATCACTGGCTCATCTTTTCAATTTATGTAAAGTGGCTATTCTCTGTGCTCGCGTAGTCGTGTGCATTAGTTTTCTTGTGCGCGTATGTTCACAGAATATTACTTCCAGACCACTCTCTGCTCCATACGCGCATTGTATGGCTGATCAGAGGATGTGCTCCGCTTCCTCTTTCAAATTTGTTGAAACACGCACATAAAAGTCATAGTTATACTGAATTCACACAACTAGGTCATGATACACATCAGCCAAACCATGCTAAAAGATTGAAACTAACCTAATATTTCTGTGACTCTTAACATTCTCATAAGTACTCATTCGGTTCAAAGTTCAAACGACTCTAAAATATTGCATCCGTCTGATTAACTGATCTAACCTGTGATCTGATAAATTCATTTTTCTTTCTGTACTACTTATATACGGATTTCTAGCAAATGCCCCCACATAATACACATTGGTTATTATAGCGTGGATTCTTGTTTTTATTGGGGTTTTTTCATTGTTTGCAGAGAGTTGTATTAGGTCTTTGAGAAAACATGAGCCATACCAAAAGAGTGTCTGCAATGTGCTCAGCCGATGCCATTCACAATGGTCAAACAAAGAGAAGTTAGGAAGTAAAGGTGTTGGAGTAGAGAGTGAAGCATCAAAACCTAAAGGCAGACACACTGATCTTGAGTCCAGGTGCAACACTTACAATCTTGAAAATGATAATTATACTATTGAGACTAACATTTTCCCATTATTAGCATATGTGGTGTTAAAGGGGAGCCTCGGCGCACCCGTTACGGTGTTGCTGTGTGACCGATAAGTCATAGGTTCAAGTCTTGGGAGCAGCCTCTTTTCAAAATGAATGATAAGGGAAGTCTTGCTCCTTATACACCCTTGTGGTGGGACCCTCGCCTTGTGGAGAAGCCAATGCGCACCGGGCTGCCCTTTTATTAAACATTTGACGTGGGTTTGCCTTCTAGGACCCATGCATATTCTCTTTATTATCACACATTGTCATTGTAATACATATACACATGGGTGCTCAATAAAGGTGTCCAGAAAAGTATTATCTCTTTATACCAATTTCCTTTCTCTCATCAATGGTTCTTGATTTAACATATATCAGCAAAAAGTGGACATTTGAACCTGTTTGGCTTTCTAAAGCTATAGAGTCTGCATTTCAACTATGTAAGTGTGGGCTTTAACTTCTGGTCTGCTTTAGTTGTCGGTGAAAACACATCTATAATGTTAGATAAGGCAGAATTAAGTACTTTAGAGAATATAATTGTTTTATTTCCTTTGAAATTTGAGTGAACACTTCATCATATTTTTAACAGTACGAGTATGTTCGGATCACCACAATCATAGGGTATATTTCCTCGATTTTACCTTGCAAAATGCAAATTAAAATGGCATTTGATTAATTTAAAAAGAAACTATATCTAGTATTAATATACTCTGTATATAAACGCATAAATAAAAAAGGACTATCAAGTGTCACTAAAGATTATAAATCAGTTTATTTAGTTAATTAGTTTTGGCCTATCCATCATTTCCCTGCACATGTTCTTACCTTCTAATTTATCCTCCACGAAGGGGAGCCTTGGTGCACCGATTACGGTGTTCCTCTGTGACTGAAAGGTCACGGGTTCAAATCTGGGGAGCAGCCTCTTGTAAAAAATGACAAAGGAAGACTTGCTCCTTATACACCCTTGTGGTGGGACCCTCTCCTTGCGGGGATGCCAATGTGAACCAGGCTGCCCCCTATATTCTTGGGATTCCATAGGGATCATAATTGACTGACCTCTTTTGCTTTCCTTTGTGTTTAACTATATACATCTTTAGAAGTCAAACAATCTTAATCACAATCTAACAATGTTTATTATTACACATTCCTCAATCCTGACTGCTGCCTTTTGGGTTTCTAAAGTAATTCTATATTTGTAATTTAAAATTGGGTCCTACAGAATTGATTCTATTAATTTCTGATCTTCTTTTGGATGGGAATGGAATGTGTGTAAGGGAATGGAATTGGAGACAAACCGCCACCCATCAATATGTCTCTTACAGAGATCTACGCTAGCATTCAGCGGAGCAAGCTGGGTCTTCAAGACTGGAGTCTTAGTGATCTTACCATAGGCCTTTATCTTATATATCTCCAACAAGCATCCACCAAGCCTCTCGAGGATATAAAGGGTGAACCGATATCTTCTGAACGAATTGTAATTTCAAACTCCTTACCATCTTTCATTTTACATTCAGTATTTCAGTTTGGTTTTAAACCTCAGCTTATTCAGCTTATTCTACTCATAAGCCGAATAAGAATCTAATGGCTTAGTTATTTGGCTGGAATGGATGTTACCATAAACTTTTCCTTACAGAAGATTCAGCCATTTCAGCCAAAACGCATACCAAACAGGCTCTTAATAATCTTGTTTTATTAGGTCCATGATCTTAAGTACCACAGTGAACTAGCAAAGGGTGCATACAGAGATAGTACTGCTTGCCTGGCAAGGAACACTATGCTTAGAGAAACTGATATTGTGAAATTCATAAAAGTCTCAAGCTTGTTAAGGCCAGGATATTACATTGCAGTTGACAAGAGAAGAAGACTGGTCATTCTGGGAATTCGTGGAACAGATACAATTTATGACATCATAACCGATATTGTTTCATCAAGCAATGAAGAAATCACATTGGAAGGCTACTCAACACATTTTGGGAGTGCTGAGGCTGCTCGTTGGTTTCTTACTCATGAGATGGAAACTCTAAGGAAATGCCTTCAGAAACACAAGGTGATCCAAATATCACTATTTTGTTTTTGCAAAATGAATGGTGTTCCTTCCATCTCTGCCTGCTCTCCCACTCCTCCAAAGTCCAAATGACTCGTATTTCATAAAAAAGCTAATTTTAATGTTATCTTCCAAAAAAGAGTTAGATACAAGTTAAATATGGTAAGTTTATTTAAACTAACGATCAATTTTTACAAATATTAGCCTGATATCATGATTTTAACTTTATATCTTGCCAAAACATAAAAATTGTACATTGAACAAATATGGCTCATTTTTTCTGCAGGCAGTAAATGTTACTACCTACACCACTGTATAAAATCCTAATATGACTTTTTTGCTCTTTCACTTCTTAAGCTTCCATTATACTACTTGATGGAAGAAAATATGTTGGTAGTAGGGATATTAAATGAAGGTAGGAATGTAAATGAACAACACTAATCAAACAAAAAAGATGACTTTATATGGGGATGGGCAGAAAAGGAAAATAGGAACAATGTTCAGGGACGGAGGCATTGGAGGGTATTTTTTATTTAAAACGAGAAAAAGTAGTCAGCCTAGTTTCTGTTTGCATTTTTTACTTATTTAGTTATTTGCACAACTTTTTACTGAGACTAATCCATATACAGGGGTTTAGGATAAGGCTGGTCGGTCATTCTCTTGGGGGTTCAATAGCATCCTTGTTGGCAATAATGCTCCATAAAAAATCACAGCAGGAGCTTGGATTCGACCCTGATATTGTAACCGCAGTTGGAATTGCAACCCCACCTTGCGTCTCCAGAGATCTTGCTGAAAAGTGTCATGAGTATGTTGTAACCGTGGTTATGCAGGTCAGTTTGAGTGGTGGCAATTTTGGTTTTAGCTGTTCTTATTCCGATAAAATTTGTTAAAACCATATTCTTAAGCATTTTTGAAATACAATACATTGGGTGCAGGATGACATTATTCCGAGGCTAAGTGTTGCTTCTCTTACAAGGCTACGGAATGAAATTATTCAAACAGACTGGTGAGAGAACAGTTAGGTTGCAGAGACACTAATCATTCATGGGAGTCCTTAAGATAATCATAGGCTGTAGAGTATAAATTTTTGTGCCATGAATACTTCTCTGCTGCAGGTTGAGGCTTACCATATGTTATTCAATTAAAAGCTTCAACTAAGTTCAGTTTGGATGAAGGGTTTTGGAGGGCAGAGACCATCCTTCATATGCAATTGATATTTTATAAAAATTGAAGGCATAACATAACTGATCATACTACGTATAACATATCAATCACCATTTTATTTGTTTTTTAAACACTGTAGTTTGAAAATATTTTAGTCCCACTCTTGTTAGGTCATTTTCACTTTTGATCCTTAGACTTTCTTTCTTTTCACTTTTGGTACACGACTATTAATTCTTGCCACTTCTGATCACTCTTTTGGCCATTTTTTGTACAACTCTGGTTGATTTTTGCAGGATAAGTGATTGTTAGGATCACAAGTGCCTAGAAAGCGAGAAGTTCATAGTCTAAAATAGTGAAAGTGACCCAATAACTGCATGACAACAATGGAGTGTTATCTTTACTTTGTTAAGATATAGACTAAAATAATTCAAAGTCTGCTCTCCAAAGTCCTGCATCCACACTTACCCTTATACGACCTTTCCACAGTTGTAATTTAGGGCTTGTCATAATCTCTTGGGCTTTATTTTTTTTTTAAACAAATGTCGTCAATGTTTAAAAACATTAGTCAGATGTACTGAAAATATTAATTGGCTTTCCCTCAACTCTGTGCTTTGATGTAGGGGGGATGTGTTTGAAAAGGGAGACTGGAAAGGTGTGGTTGATTTGTTCACAAATGCAAGGCAGGTTGTCTCTTCCATCCATGATGTTGCCCGGAAGCTGGCTGACTATGCCAAGTCCAGAGGCCAAACAGGGCACTCTGGTTAGTTTCAGTCCCCAAATATCTCTCCAATTGATTTTCTTAAATTTATACACCGTTGTGCTGGGACCCTTCCCTGGACCCTCGCCTTGTGTTAATGCCTTCATGCACTGGGCTTCCCTTTTTTCCCACCCATGTGTTTATCAGCATCTGCAAAAAATGCTCCAATATTAAGCTGAAGTGTTTTCTGATGGTTGTAGTCTCCTAGTGCCACTTTGGTAGGAGAATGTATCAGCTCATGAGCTGATCTTGTTTTAAGTGCGAACTTATTATTCTTTGGCTTCTTTGGCGCAATCGGTTGCTAATGGAAAAACGTAGAGCTGGAATGAACACTGTTTGGAAACTCTTCACAAGAGGAGGGGAAGATAAGAATGATTTTAATTTTTTATTTTCCTTTCATATAATCACCTCCTCTTTTTATATTGAGGTAAAATGAGAAAGGAAGGGGGAAGTAGGTGGGCGTTATTTTATGATGTAGATCCTTCATTTTTGTGAAAAATAAAGTCATAAGATTTTTCACGCTTTTAACATCATATGTACAAAATTAACTTTTTCATGTTTAAAAAGTGATAAAAAGATAAATGTTTAAATATAATGATAAAAAGGTAAATTTCATAACGAGCAGTGGTTTTTCCTTCTATTCTGGAGAGAAAGAGGACACAAATAAGGTCTATTTTCATTTCAATCCTTGGTTTAAGATCTAATTTTCTCTCATTTACAAAAGAAAAGAAAATTCAAATGTTTTCTATAAAGATTATGATTCAGCCCATCCAACTACAATTTCAGCTATTGCAACCAACTTCTATTTCACCAAACAGGCTCTTGTAATTCCGTATTTGACTGAGTGATCAATTATTTACTTGGTAAGTAACTATGGGTTTCAGGTGCTCTCCCGGAAAAGGAAGTCACAACCGCTTCAAGTGTGCCACCTGCCTCCATGTCAGCAAGCAATACCTCTTCACTTGTAAAGCATGAAGATGAACTATTTGTACCCGGGAGCGTATATTATTTAAAGAGGAATAATACCGAAAAGAGAAACAGTGATCATCAGTCTATAGAGTTCTTCACGCTCTGGAAAAGATACCCGGGGGAACATTTCCAGAGGATACTCCTCTCCAATAATATTATCTCGGACCACAAATGTGATAGCCATAATTACGCATTGCGGGATGTACTTAAAGGTATCATCCCTGCTGGTACTCCTGATGAAGCCATTTTCAGATAGTTGGTATTCGTTTATGTCGAGAGAAAGACATAATGAGAGTGGTAAATACAGTTAGATCATTTATGTATGATGAAGTAAAGGATGTGTTGTTGCAAATACAGAGTTGTGTTTGTTTTTATACTTAGGTTGCTTAAAATTCTCACAATTAAGTAGCCGCTAGAATTGTACTTTAGTTAATCAAATGAAGTAAAGAATGTGTTGTTGCAAATACAGATTTGTGTTTGGTTTTATACATGGTTGATTAAACCTCTCACAATAATTATCCGTTAAAACTGTTCTTTAGTTAATCAAATGAACAATGTTAATAACAAGAAAAAGTAAAGTTATACATACACAAGAAAAAGTAACGTTATTTTTTCAAACAAATTTATGATTATTATAACAAAAAACTTATCTAGGTAAAGGTAGTATACAGAAGTAGGATACAAAACATATTGTATACATAAATTATCAATTTCTCATCATTCTAAGTGCCACAGCTTGAAGGTCTCCCAAATCAGTCCTCCTACTGCCACTACAGTTGATGTTGTTATTGGTACCATAATGATAATTGTGTTCACCTTGATCGTCTGTTGTAATCGGTAGCTTCATCTTCATTCTTTCTTGCTTCCCTAAACTCATTCCTTCATCGAACAGATCGAAGAAGCTCTGTGGGGAGCCCACTGAATAAGCTGCAGCGGTAGCTGCCACCCCCGCGGTCGTTCCACCTGTGGTATAAACCGCGAACTGGTTTCCCGCATTATTGTTGCATCCCAAGTTGTTGTTACTATGGAGAACTTGAGCTAGTTGAGCCTTCACTTGCAACAATTGAGCTTGCAAACTCGCCACCTAACCCATATAATTATTAACACTCATTGTGCCCAAAAGAAAACTAAATTGTATGCTGATTAATATTTGAAGATGATGATAGTAATAATAATAATAATACCAACAAAATAGGTATTGCTCTAAATAAGAGTAAAAAGAAATGTAATTTTTAAATGGGTATTATGATTTTCTTCCTAAATATGAGTAATTACTGCCAAATGGGGTGAATTCACTTTCTCAGTTTCTACTTTGTGAATTTCAGAGGCTTCTTGCCTCTTCTTTGGGTAACTTGACTTAGACACCCATAAATGAAACAAAAGTTGATACGAAGAAAACATGAATTTCTGAGTCAGGTGATAGACAAGCTCATCCTGGATGGGATTTTCCAGATCCTACAGCTCATTATGTTGAAGCTATTGCTTATGAGGGAGGTTATGATGTTTCGGACTTTTCATATTCTCATTTAGGGGATGAATTTATTGGACATGTCTCAGAGAACGAGAAGAGTGTTCCCATCTCGATAGAGAGCGACCTTTGGGACTCGGATACTAATGAGGTTATTTGCCAAAAAGCTTTGTTGGTTACACAAAAAAAACTGTTTGTCTACTCAAAATCTAAACACACAGAAGGGCATGTACAAAAAGAAGAATCAATGATCACATCTTATGAGTACTAGGTCTCAAACACAAGTGGAGCTTTGAAGATTTGACTGAGGGCTATGTTGTTGTTTTTAGGGAGGGATTTATAGTAATTCTTTGGGTTGGGGCTTAGGGATCTGTTTATCTTTTATCTTTTTGTTTGATTTCCTTTTAGTATTTCTTATTTTTCTTTTTCTTTGTTTCCTTGTAACTTCTTCCATTTCATTTTAAATAAAGTTTTGTTTCTATTATATAAAAAAATCATGGGTAGCATCCGGTGAAAGTGTGAATCTATATGTACTTGTGGGTCAGTTGTATGTCATGCTCCAAATCCCCAACTCCAAGCTAGGACCTTTCACGTCTCTACCCGACAAGGCATCTAGGAGGCCGTAAGTCACCGTGATTTAGTCAGCCTAATGGTGGTAGACCTCGTACTCATGCGCACCAGAGATCCAATTCAGCACACAGGAGTTGTACCTCCACACGAACGTTGCGGGTTTCAATCCTTGATCAATTTAAAACACCCAGAAGTTCTTCTGAAGGAGCAGAAGCAGTTTTAAAAAGTAGATTCAAACACCCCCTAAATTTTATGTAAGAACATCAAACATCCTTTTAAAAAGGATGTTGCTTTAGAAGAAAATGTAATAAATCAGCTAGACAAAATTTTAAATGTTTATAACTCTAATTTTAAGTAGAGCATAACAATCTTAAACAAGAAATAGTCCAACAAAACATTGTAGTAAAGTAATAACAAAATAATGAAGGAAAATATTTCTAACTTCCAAGAGTGAAAATTGAAGGAATATCATCGAAGGGTAGCAAAAGTACCCTTACATGGGCAGGGCCGGTTCTGGGGGGGGGGGGGGGGGGGGAGGGACGACCGCCCTACGCCCGTAAAAAATAGAAGAAAAAAGATTTTCAAAAGAAAATTTAGTGTTGTTATATGTGGCAATTTAGTGGAAAGAAAGTTGCCTATAAAGCAATTATTGATAATTTGATTCACATTGTTCTACGAGGAATGTTTTTAAGTAATGTTTTTTCTTTTTATTCGATACTCGTGTTGTTACTTTTGCCCAAATATGTAACTTAAATAATAATAAAGTGATTCTCATCTTTATTTTATGAACTTCATTGCCCAAATATGATTTATTATTTGTCATGGATATAAGCTCAAAATAGCGTACCGCAATAGACCCAAAAATGGACATGACCGGTCATGTACAACGATCAGGTCGAGTAACATCAATTTTAAGACTCAAGGATTAATTGTGAGTCAGTACTGATGAGGCTGACTGTGATCAGATCCGGATTAATTGTCTAGGAGCTTTGGAGGGTAGTTCATAGACTTCAAGATTATGAGAGCGTAAGTTCTGACACCTGGATTATAAAAAAAAAACTCCTACTTCCGTAACCCTACCTTTATGTGAATATATAAATTTAGCCCGTAATTAATATTTTAGGACAAATAACTGACTAAAAAAGCTGGAATTTTGGAGTAGAGTTGGTCGGTAAAAAAGTCTGATAATCTTTTATACAATTTGTTAGAACATAAATATTACTTTACAAATTTGAAATGGGTCGTGATCTAAAAAGGACCCCCTGATTACACGGTTACACCCTTGTACAGAAGTTAGGTACAATCGGGGGCGGAGTTAGGGGTGTCCAGGTTAGGTCATGACCCACTCCAAATTTACAAAATGCCAATATTTTTAGTGTAAAAAATTTCGTGTAAATTTTTTTCCAATAATATTCTTTGTACCGGTCCAGTCTGGCCCAGTGCCCTGACTCCGCCCCTGGGTACAATCTAAAATGCACCATGTAAAGAAAATTAATAATTCTTTGAATTTTAAAAAAATGGCCAAAATACATGCAATTATAAGATCAACCTATTTTTACTTTTTGAAGATCAAAATACATTATTAAGAGCGTCATTACGATCAACACTCGCTAACACTTTTTAATGCTTTATCAACTTTAGTTTGATTTTTTTTTATTTGAATTAAATAAATGATTAAAGGGCTTTTTCCTTGAATATTACCAAATTGAAGCTAATTTCCAAAAATGTGACCATTTTTTAAAAAGGACAAAAATGTGACTAAGAAGGTCACATATTTGGAAAACATGATGTCACTGTTATTTTTTATGTCACTTTCGAATTTTTATGTCACTGCTATATGTCACAACCAGATTTTTATGTCACTTTAAAGATGTCACTACCGGTCTTCATGTCACTTTCATATGTCACTGTACCGAGAAACGTGTCACTATGTCGTCGCAAAAATTTTCGGTGACTTTTCCCATCAAAATTTTTGCCGGAAACCACCCCTGCCGCCTCGACACCGTCTCCATCACGAGAGACTGCCCATGGCCCCTTACTCCAGGTCTCCAGCCCCAGCCCCTCCCCTGCGCCCCCAGCTCCCTCCCCTTCACCCTGTCCCCCTCCCCTGCCCTAGCCCCCTTCCCCTGTGTCCCCTGCCCCCTCACCTTCTCCCCCTGCCCCCCTGCCCCATTGCTTCACAGCCCCATCTATTGACAACCCCGCAACACTGTCCAACCACCACAATCGCCGCCCCTATGCCTTCCCCAATCCCTCTCCAGTGCGCCTCCATAGCCTCCAAGCCCCATCCTGATACAACAACCCTAACCGCAAACTACAGCAATCGCTCCATTGAAGCGGTGGCGGATGTAGCCGATGACAACGACGGATCTGACCGAAGTTGATAATTGAATAGTTATGAGTTCAGATCTTGTTGCGATTGAGTTCTAGGGAGAGAAGGCGGCGATGACGGTTTGAATTTCAGAGGAGAAGGCCGCGACCTACAACAATCGCTCCATCCAACAGATGCGAGGAACTTGCAGAAGTTGGTGTGTTGCGTCAGCGGCTCTCAGCGGTGGCGGCGATTGTATTTCAGAGGAGAAGGCCGCGACCTACAACAATCGCTCCATCCCCTTCACCATTTCCAGATAACAGTGACAATGAAAACATCAATTCATCCACTCCATCAACTGTAACCATCGCACCATTCTGGTCGCCTCTGCGTCATCCCGGCCGCCCATTACCGCCGTCGTCGACAACTCCTGCACTACCCTCCTCAGCCCCCAAACCTTCCCTCCCCATCCCCTCCTTACCTTCCCCTGGCCCAAATCCCATCCCACTGCAATACGCCCAACCAACCCCAACCCTAGACATTTTCATCTAGATCTGGACCGCTGTTGATGTTCCTCCTCGCCACCGGAGAGCCGCACTGCCTAGAAAACGATGACGTCACAAATTTGGACCGTACTGCGCAGGTAGAGGACCGGAAGAGGACGACGAAGACTATGGCGGCGGATCTGTCCGTGGCCGGTGATGACGATGGTGACGGCTCTGTCCTTGGAGGCCGCTTATGGCGGCAGCTCTGTTCTTGGAGGCCACTGATGGCGGTGGCTCTGTCTGCGAAGGGCGAAAGCGGTGGCTCTGTACGCAGATAGTGATGGCGGCGGCTCTGTACGCAGAGGGAGTGGGGAGATTGTGTTATGCTCCTGGGGATCTGTCTTCGAAAGGAAAGAAAAACCCCTCCAGGGAAGATCGTCAACGATTGCAGAAGAAAAGAAAAGCCAAAGGCGGTGGTTTAATGGGTCACTTTTTTGGCTAATTCAATTTTGGTCATATTTTTGTACAATGAAACTTGATTAGTAATAACTGTGCCATTCTTTCATGATGGGCTAAATGTCTTTAGACCCTAAACAAATGTCTTGGCTACCGGCCAATATGGCCCGCTCTGCATAGGCATAATGAAAAAGATTAAAAATATTGCTAAAAAGATAGATAAATAAAAACTTTACAGTGTAGGAATGACGTGGGCCAGTCATATTTTGAGAAGAAAATAGTGATAATTTTATTTAAAAAATTAAAAATTGTTCTGCATAGGAATTTTTGTGGAGTACAAGGATTATAATAATTCTTTAACATGTTCGAATTCGGGGTTTGCATTTCTATAAAACAATTAACCCGGATTTCATAGGTGAACTTCAAATATTAATATTAATCAGTGTTCTAAATAGCATAAGGCGTGACAAGGCATCAGGGCCATGCCTCTAACTTTTGAAGCTTAGGTGAGAATGAATATTCAAAGTGTAGACGTGAAAAGTCATTTTAAATTATATTTGTATTCACAATTAATTACTATTCACTTCGTCCTTTAAAATTTCGTCATCTTTGATTTCTTTGGTCAATCATGTTCAAGTTTGACCAGATATATATATATAATTTCATATAAATAACTATATATATATATATATATATAGGGAAGAGTTCAAATAAAAAGACCTCTTCCCGTGCAAAGTGCGAAGATATGCACTTTTGCATGTTTCGCTTGCACTTTTACGTGTTTCTGTTGCACTTTTTCGTTGTAACGAAAAAGTGCAACATATTTACGAAATTGCCACCGCGATTTTGGTCGAATTTTGTGCATTTTTGACTCATTTTGAGCCATTAGATGTGGAAATGAATGCACAAGATTCATTCTCACTTTGCATGGGAAGAGGACTTTGTATTTGAACCATCCCCTATATATATATATATATATATATATATATATATATATATATATATATATATATATATATATATATATATATATATATATATATTTATATGAAATTATTTATAATATAAAAATGATATGAAAATATTCTTTGTTGAAAGTACTTTCATAAAGGTATAAAATTTGTGATTTTCACAATATTATTATTTTTGGACCATGGCTTGAAAAGCCAAAGATGACAAAGTTTTAAAAGACAGATGTATTTTATAGTGATATATGAAGGAAAAAAGTCCAAAAAATATTATACATGCAAGCTAGACTGAGCTTAATGTGTACCTTCTTCAATATATATATATATATATATATATATATATATATATATATATATATATATATATATATATACTCGAGTAATATTTAAATGCATAAAAAGAGTACAAATACGAAATGATACATTATTACTTTTTACTACTTCGTATTGGATTTCAGATATAACATGTTTGTAAAAGTACCTTTGTGCATGGTCTCTTCCTAAAATTAGGGTTTAGGTTTCCGCAAACCTCAAATGGCTGATACAAGGGTAGTTTGATCGTGCCGATTCAACGCAAAGTGCAGCGCAAGGTTTCAGAGTAGTGTTTTGTTTATCGATCAACATGGAGAATATGGTTCATCAATACATGAAGCTAGATATTGGTGGAGAGGAGAATGGTTTCAAAGATCTAATGTCTTCGATATGGCGCCCGGGTAGACGAGTCTCAATCAAGGAAATTGGAGATAAGAGCGGTGAAGGGCTAGGCAAGGGAAAAGACAAATCGACAGTCCCCCCTCCTAAATCACCGACGTGGAGCGATTGAGGTGCCAGGGTTTGAAAGATGACATCTCAAGAAAACTGGCAAGAAGGAGTTTGGAGTATTAATCAATTATTTTATTTTTTATGGACTTATTTTCACGTTATGTTTGTTTACATTGCTTTGTTTTTTGTTGATGTGTTTAGTTTTAGATCTACAATAACGATTGGCAATTCTGCTAGATATTATGTCGTTAGAAGGATCTATATGATCAGTGTTTTGTGTGTCACACTCGTTTGGTGGTTAGTAATTCGTATTGCTCTGTTATGAGTGATCGTTTCTAACTAAGTCTAGCCATATGGTTGATAGTGCTAGTTGGTTACGAATAATTGTTTTAAGTGTTGGTCTCTTTGAGTTTGTTGTAGCGATTTGAATCCGAATGATATTAATATAAACGATTTTCCTTTAAAAACATGTTTATAAAAGTGATATTTTAAGAGTTAATCAACTTTTTCTTTGCAAAACAATAATTCATCTAAAGAATCTTTGTTTTTTCATGCCTAGACTTACGTTTTTTCAGAGTTTCGGTGGTCAACTCTTCAGTGGACCACTTTTTCCACGTCTTTCTACTATGCGAGCGTTTTCCCATTGCCTCACTCCTAGACCTGCCTAGGCCCCGTCTTTTGTCTCCTTTTATATTAACTTAATATAAAAACCATCAGATATTAATGAATTATACCAACATGAAACAATACTCAAAGTATAACACTTGAATTTCATGGCAAGAGTACTGTAATATCTTCTTATATGATAAATTTGTAAATCATATTTTATTGGAAAATATTGTGGAGTAGTTGTTGAAAATATGCCCTAGAACAATCATAGTTTATGATTTATTAATGGATATTTAATGCTCATTAATTAATAAAATCATTGTACAATCACCACATTTATAATTATCCATTTAAAGATAACATTTAATGATGTTAATACATATTAATTCTCATGTAAGTAATAATAATTATCTCAAGTATAAGATTATAGCACCTCATCATTATAGTCGTATGTGAATTATCAAGATAGTTTTTGTCACTCTCATATAGCTAGAGAAAGATATCTATTGGCCCCCTTGACAAGTAAGATTAATCAACATGGCCATGCTCAAGTGAAGTGTCATGTGTTCAAGATTAATCTTACTTAGTAATCAAGAAATATTAATTGAGAATAACAAGGATGACACGACCTAACATTGTCTCAATTAGGATATCGTTTGACAAAAGGTTATGTCATATTTAATAGACATTTATATATCTTGGATAGTCATAAATCATAATGCATTGCTAGAGACCGCTTATGACTACTGAGGGTCGAATTAATTTTCTAACCCACTGCCAACAATATATAAACCTACGGGATCGTACACCTAAGTGATATGGATCATTAATGTTTGTTTATAACATTAAAATAGCCCGATTAGCCCAATTTGAAATAGGTTTTCGAATGGTTTTGGGTTAGGGCCTCCAAGAGAGTTTTATTAGCTACTCCCTCCGTCCCTTAAAACTTTGTCATCTTTCCTTTTTGGGACGTCCCAAAAAACTTTGCCACGCACTTTCCCTTTTAATCAATTATTTTGTGGTTTCTATTATTTCTCTCTCCTTTGCACAAACCTCAACCACACAATTTTCTTTATTATTCTCCGTGCCGGTCAACTTTGGCAAAGTTTTAAGGGACGGAGGTAGTATAAAACTCCTTCTTTCCTCCTCTTATAAATAGGGATAAGGTGAGCCACGAATTGAAGTGTTAAAAATCACATTAATAAACCTAGAGAGAGAGAGAGGCGGGAGAAGAGAACGCCAACACGTTCTCTGCGGGCAATCTAGTCACGTGCGTGTGGATGCCGGTAGAGCTCAGGATCATTTTATCGGACTGCCCGACATCCTTGCTTTAAGATTGTTATGTAAGTCCCTCATATTCTTGTAATTTCAGTTATAGTAAGAACCTCTGATCCGGTTGCTTTCTTTTGGGCAGGGATTTTTTTGTTTTCCCGCTCCATTTTTCTGCCTGAATCTCAACAGTAGCTACTAGCTAGTACTACCTCCGCCTGGACCTAATTAAGTTTCTCATTGAAAAATAACACAATTACGTTATTAAGTAGTAGTTTTTTATGAGTGTGTGTGTCTATATATATATATATATATATATATATATATATATATATATATATATATATATATATATATATATATATATATATATATATATAGAGAGAGAGAGAGAGAGAGAGAGAGAGAGAGAGAGAGAGAGAGAAATGCTCATGTCCAGCAGTTCGGACAGGAGTCTCCGTCCGAACACCGCCGTTTGGGGTGGTTCCAGGTGGAAGTTTTTGATGAAATATTTTGAGCATGTTCCTCATGAAGTCAAGTTTATCCACAAAATATTTCAGCTCAAAATTCGATCATGAAGACACTCAAATAAGTTTTTGAAGTTGATTGCGTTTTTCTATGTATAATTTGGCGCAGTAAACTTCAAAAAATTATTTGACTGTCTTCCCTATCGAATTTTGAGCTGAATTTTTTTGTAGATAAACTAGATTCCATGAGGAAAATGCTCAAAACATTTCATCAAAAAATTTCACCGAGAACCACCCCAAACGACGGTGTTCGGACGGCGACTCCTGTCTGAACTGCTGGACATGTGCATTTCTCTCTCTCTATATATATATATACACGAAGTATATAACATAATAAGGTCATTAGTGACAAATGTGATGAATCAAGTGTTTTATTTTTAATATTTGATGATTAAATTATTTCCGAAAATAGAAACGATAAATTTTAGCTGTTGCATCCAAAACAGATCACAAGTGAAAAGTTTAAACTGAGACGGATTCAGTACTATATACTCCCTCCGTCCCGTAAAGAAGTTCTCGTTCGGTTTACGATGTTTGACTGATGATAAAGCAACTTGATCCTTATTCACACTCGGATTATTTTTAGTAAATAAAATTTACATATTCAGAAACTACATTAAATCCGCTACAAAGCTCAATCACGAAAACTTAAATTTGATAAAAATTTGATATATAGAGTAAAAGATTGGACTTGATTTAAGTTGACCAATGAATACTGAACAAGAAAGAACTTCATTTGGGAGGGGGTACTAATTAGAAATAGAGAGATGGACTGGATATCATATGTGCATGTGTATATACCTGATGTTGCAAGGCGAGGATGTGGGCGACGCAGCCATAGACGGGATCTTTGATCCTGGCTTGAGCTTCGTAATCAATCGACAGAACCGTGTCCCGCCGCTCATCCACACCCACTTGCATTAGCATTTTTGACACGTTACTCGCCCCAAACACCTTATGGATGGCCCCGAACCTCGCCGCCCCGCCTTGCTCCGCCCAAAAATACGGCGCGAATATACAGTCCGCCGAGCACTTCCGCCGGAGAAACTTGCATGCTCCGCAAGGCGAGCTAGATCTCCCCGTGCCGGCGCCGGCCATATGCATACACTAGTGGTTAGAAGCTGCTGCTGCTGCTAATATATAAGTATAATGGTGGTAAAAGAGGTACGTACGTTATTTATAAGTGCCGCCGGCTTGGGAGCATCCATGGTCAGCGTGTCGGGTTCCAGAGGGACACATTTCTTTTTATAAATGAAATCTTACATTAATCGGTCAAACAATTTGCTTTCTGCTGCCTTCATCTCTATTAAGCAATAAGGTCACAAACAATTTAGGTACAACAAATTCATTCAAGCCAACCATTATCAAGCCAACCATGTATGTAGTGAATAATACTCCCTCCGTCCGTTCTGATCTGGTCTGACTTGAACTAGTTTAGTCTGGTCTGATTTCTTTGTATTTTTATAACTATCCAAGTCCGGTCTGTTCTAAACTGGTATGGTATGGTCTGATATGGAAGGAATTGCAGTCCAAGTAAAAACATCCTTAAGGTTCTTAATTTCCTTTTTAGAACATTTCAACAATTTTAGGAAATAATCAACACTTTTAATTGTCAACTTAGGGGGTGTTTTGAAATGATCCTGATTCTGTTTCTTTTGTAAAAGAGAAGCAGAATCAGAATCAGTTTTTAGAAGCTGGACCCCCATCTTCTAAAAAAACCGCTTCTAGGAGTTAATTAAATTAGAGCACCAGAAGCACTTCTCCACTTTCACATAAACAATCCAACTTCTGATTCTGCTCCTTGAAGGAGCAGGACCAGTTTTAAGAATCAGATCCAAACACCCCCTTAATCATAAAATATTAAAAATGATACACCTAAAACATCACAATTATCATCAATGACTCCATTGCATAATGGGAAATTGTTCTAAATAGGGATAAAAACGTTTTAGAATTCCAAAAGAGAATTGCAATGTTTTTCTTCCTAAAATAGAAGTCGTTATTGCCATGATTGAAAATATTGTCATGTTAATGCCTAGTACCGTAATTATTTTGGTAGTAAGGACTCCAAAATAACAATAAATAGTGACATGTTAGGATGTTTTCTTTTGGACTGAAATTTGTTGGTCTGCTCTGGTCTGGTCTGATCTGATTTGGTCTGATAAATGTCTAGTCTTTGTGTATTTTATAACTATGGAAGTATGGTCTGGTCTGGTCCGATTGAAAAGAAAAACATATCAGTCCTATTTTGAAATTCAAAAACGTTTTTACCCCTATTTAGAACAATCTCTCATTATGCAATGAAGTCATTGATGTTTTAGGTGTATCATTTTATATATTTTATGTTTAAGTTGACATTTAAAAGTGTTAATTATTTCCTAAAATAGAAATGTGAACCTCTAGTTGAAATGTTCAAATAGGGAAACTGAGAACAGTTGGGATTGGGGTGGAGGGAGTATTATTTACTACATACACTATGCTAAATTAAACAAAAATGATTGGTTTGAATGAATTTGTTGTACCTAGCGTAAAGATGTACCGTACAAATATTTGCACAATAAACATTGTTTGTATCTGATCGCCTCCTATACACACATACATACATACATAATTAACCCATTCACATTTATATAAACATTATTATAACGATGTTTGTCTAAATTGTTTGCTTTTAAATGTCAAACGAATGTATCATCAAAATTTCAAGTCATAAATATTATTCCCTCCGTTTCATAAATTTGACCAAAACTGACTTGAACGTTAAATAATAAGTAAAAATTATGTGACTGAGTTTGTTTGGAGGAGAAAGAAATAACTCTAACCACATATTCCCTCGTAGTATTTGTTATTTTAAATGGAAATGACAAAGTGTTTTGGGATGAATAAGAAAGGAAAGTTGACCAAGTTTTATGAGACAGGGGTAGTATGATAAACTAATTCTCTTTTGAAGGGAGTATTTTAATGACCTCCATTATATTTCAAAGTTATGTAAGTGAATAGAACTAAATATTTATAGGAGGGACAAATAGTTTAAATAGAAAAAATAAGCGCTTAATTAACTCAATAAAAAACCCCAAAGTTGAACTAGTAACTATGATTCAAATTTAAGAGGGTATATTATCCTTGAAAAATTGAAATTCTAGCTCAAAGTTATGAGGCACATGAGTCTTTAATTTTATGTATCCAATGCAATGTACACATGAATTTTGATAAACTCATGCCAAAAATCCGTGTCAAGTCTGTACCAATATCGTTGTTTTTTTTGTAATGAAAATAAATAATTACTCCCTCCGTCCCGCTATGATTGTCTCATTTTACCTTTTTGGTCCGTCCCACTAAGATTGTCTCATACCTTATTTGGTAAAATTTGTGTGGTGCTAAATCATTCTTACTTTATTCTTACTTTATCAATTCAATATCAACCACATAAACTCACTTTTATTAATAACTGTGTCACCTTCTCTTATCTCAAACTTAGGGGACGGAGGTAGTACTACGGAGTATTAATGTTTATGTTGCTGTAAATGTACAACTTATACAATTTAGAAAGAAATTGAAGAAGCTTTGCTAAATTAAACGTGTCGAAAAGAGAACGTACGTAGTGCTTTCTTATTAGTACTCAATCCATAATACGACTAGACCAATGGGCTCAGTGACGATTTTGACTTTGAAACATGGTGAAGAAAATTTTGCTACTCGTTCTTTGGAATTTCGTACTTCAAGAAAGTAAGGCCATTAGTATTTTATTTGAAGTCTCTTCTACTTTTTTTATGCTTTCATTTAATCATTTCATTTAAGCAATATTGGTAATTACACTTTTATATTGCAAAGAAATTACACACGTATAGGTATCACTTAATATAAGGAATTATATAGCGTGGCTTATTTTGGTATATCTTCGATCTGGTAAAACAAAATTGGTATATTTTGATTATTTGAAGCATGTAGTGAAGTATAATGGAATAGTTTTCATTACTTTCATCACTATTATTTTTAAGTGTTTCCCATAACTCTCCTACACAAAATGTTTACATGATACATAGCAAATAACTTCTACAATGGGGATTTAGTAAGGTTACTTGCCTCAGATTTGCAAAATAGAAAAATGGAGGATTTGCAATTTTAGTCGTGTAACTTTCAATTTTACCCTTTTTTAGTCATATACTTTACTCGCTTGCAGATTGATCTTATAACTAATAAATTTGTGTAATTTAAGAACTTTTCATCGGAAAGCACACTTTTCAGTGAAAAGACATTAAATCGTGTAAGTTTATTAGTTATAAGACTAAATCTTCAAGCGAGTAAAGTTATAGGACTTCACAAGCTAAGCATAACCGATAATTACGAAATCAAAATTGCAAGTCTCTCATATTCAAATTGCCGGCAACGCTAGAAGTAGGAGTGTCACTATAACTAACTAGTCTTCCCTCCATCCCACAATAAGGTCCGCGCTTCGATTTACAGTGTTGGATTGGTAAATAAAATATACATTAAAAGTTTTATACAGTCAAAAAAACTCAAATATGATAAAAGCTAGATATATAAAGTAAAGATTAAGAACAATTTAAGTTGACTAGATGAACACTGAAGGGGAACATTATTCTAGGGCCAAGGGAGTTGTAACACCACACCTCATAGTGCATGAGGTAGCTACTTATGAATGTCATTCAGACCTCTAGTATTGTCCTCACAAGCCTTAAACATGCACTTTGTCCTCACTCGTGCCTACCATGAGAAACTTGGTCACCCATCCCAAGACTATTCTCGTGCAAGCACGTTTAACTTGGAGTTCTTAGCTGATAAGCTCCCGTAAAAGGAGATGCACCTTGTTAGTATGAGTAGTACTATTAATCTCTTTAAATTAATCTCAAGTATTACAATCACCCCCACTTAGGAACGCAATGTTCTCGTTGCGCACATAAACCAATCTCAATCAAACTCCAGAATCCTCCCCTGCTAAAAGTCCACCCAATATCCAATGGATTAGCACCCTGTCGCATGGTTGCTCTAATCCCACTTGTAACACCCCACCCCATAGGGCCCAAGATAGCTACTTCTGAATGTCATCCGGACCTCTAGTATTGTCCTCACAAACTAACACAAGTCTTAAACGCACACTTTATCCTCACTCGTATGCGCCCTGAAAACTTTCCAGGGAATCACCCATTTGAAGACTACTCTCGTGCCAGCACGTTTAACTTGGAGTTCTTAACTGATAAGCTTCCTTAAAAGGAGATGCAGTACTATTAATCCCTTTAAATTAATCTTAAGTATTACGGTAGTAGTATAGGTGAACTGAACAACTGTATTGTTTGTATATGCTCCAACATACTACACTTACAAACAACGTGAAATAGCATACTCCAGGAAAATTAATTTCCACTTTCCACCCAGGTTAAAATAATCATGCTTTGACTGTTTTTCAAAATTAACTTCCCATTTCGGATTACGATACTTGACTGACTATAAAGCAACTTGATCTTTGCTCACACAGTCACACTCAAATTACTTTTAGTAAATAAAGTTTACATATTCGAAACTACATTAAACCGCTACAAAGTCTGATAAAAAATGTAAATTTGATAAAAGTTTGATAAGTAAACGATTAAGATTAATTTAAATTGACCATGTGAATAGTGAATGAGAAATTAATTTTGGGACGGAGGGAGTAATTAAAAAGCATGTTAAGGGACAATTTACAGTGGTCTCGAGTTCAATACATCTTCAGCCCTGCCCTTTGGTAATGGGACGACCCGCCCAGTGGTCTCGAGTTCAAATCAAGGTGAATCCAGAAATTAAATTTTGAACAAGTAAAGTTGGAATGAGTTAAAGAGTGAGCATATTAGACTTAAAAATTGTCATGCACTAAATAAGAAAAATGAAAAGCTTTTACACTAAGCTTAAAAGGGGGCTTTAGTCAAACACAACAGTAGGAGTTCTATCCAATGTTGTGACTTCTTGTGCATCCTATGTATCAGGCCTTTTTTTTTATAAACTATGCTTGATCATACTTGATTATTTACCCGCCCGCTACTCGATCTATGGGGACGCCAGGGTGTGGCAATTCCACGGATGATCCAAATCAATGTCATCATGCATGCCGCAGTCAACGAGAAACAAGCCGACATGCTCACGCAAACACAGAAATATATATAGAACTAGGAACACCTCAATACCTCATGCACATGGTGAAGATAACAACATCACTCTCTTCTTTCAAACCTACATACGTTTTGGTCAAAACAGGAAGTTGCCAGCAAACATTTTTACAATTTAAAGATTTTGGTCGTTTTTCTGCTTTATATATATAGCTGAGTTTTTTATGTCATGTTCCAACCAACATCACCCAGTTCCAACATCACCAAGCTGTCAGTTTCCATGAAATTACTAAAAATAGCACTGATGAGGACAGCAACATAAATGCCCGCAAATATAGTCCAAACTACATTTCTTTCAACTAGTAGCAATGTACAGTCAAATATAAAGATCCAGTTTGGATTTGTCTGGTTTCCAAATTTGATTAATATGTTACTTAGGATTACATAAAATTACATTTGGAATGGTGTCAACATGGAATTTTTCAAATTCAAGCGTGTGCTTAGCTAATTCCCTGGAATATGTAAGAGAGACGCAAGACTTCAAAGCCAATCCATATGAGACGTTAGATGTGTATTATTATACTACTACACCTTGCTTGGTAGCATCATAAAACAGAAACAGTCATCGTTAAAACTGTTCATTTATGTTAAAACTGAAAAATTGTTGATAGTCAAAGTTGTGTATTGCAAATCGTGAAGTCAAAATGATACCATTAAAAAAGAACGGATGAAGTATATCATAGTGTTAATAGTTGACTAAAAATACAATGCATAATATAAACAGACTTGGACATAAACCAAACGGTTCAGGTAGCATATACAATTCTGATTTTGATTACCGCTTCCGATCTTTAAAACTCAGTTTTAGTCCAGTCCAGTTACAGAATCATGTCGACCCACTCTACCTAGTACCTAGTAAGCAACAAAACTTGCTCCCAGTAATTATCCTCATCAAATACAAGCATGCACCTTAGGTGCATAGGATCCAATCAGGACTGTCCATATATTAACTTACCCATGGAGATGCTATAGAAGATCCGGATCTTATAGTAACACCACACCAACAATGTACAAATAAAAAATCCAATGAGTAGTAGAATTGCATGAACATTAGTAGTATTGGTTTGAACTATTGTTGTTTGAACAACAATTTCTTTCAAGTTTTTAGAGTGGTGTGAGGAAAATATTCAATGGATGCTATTATGATGACAAAATACCCTTTAGAGTTATCTTTCGCCGCTTTTCAAAGGGTGATTTTGGCATTCTTTCGATTATTATTCAGCTTTCTCTTCACATCCTTACTCTATAAACACCAGTCCATTACAGAAAGATACATTGTTGATGTGGCATGAAAGTAGAGAGTAATGAATACTCCGTTGGAAATTCATCTTGATGAAATTAAGTGTTAGATTCCATATCTTACAAAGGCCACCACTAAGACAGTATTTTGACGAAATCAAATCTCCAATCAGCCCCAAAATGAGATTTGACCGGTTCAGGCGAACCATACAACCAACCAGGCTTTTATACCAAAAAGGTAGAGTTACTAAGTGGCAGAACATCCAAAAAAATGTAGGATTTCAGAAAGCCCTACAAATATGAACAAATTCACCGTTTTCCCCTCTTGTACTGAAACCTCACCTTCACTAGGAACTGAAGCTTTACCTGAACGAATAAAAATGACAGTTCGTAAGAGTCCACCCTAAGTCATGTCTCAACACGTGTTTTTGCCAAAAAAAGTTGCAGGCAAGTTAGATATGAAAAAATTATTGTCATCAACAAATATATTTTAAAAATATAAGAATGATTTTCACGACTCTTGGGGGTGTCTGGTTTGGGTAATCTGAGATTACCTTGGTAAATAATATTAGGGATATTATGCCAAGTCACCTTGTTTATTTAAAGATTATATATTGAGAAAATTCTTTGAATAAGAGTAAATCATATTATTCTTCCTCAAATAGGAGTGTCATTGCTTTTCTTCCCAAAATATGATTCATTCACTCCTACTTTGGGAAGTTTTAATTGTTCTATTCTTTTAATAGGACTAAATAAGTCTTATTCTAGGAATATACAACACCAAGTCCTATTTTTGAACTGTCTTCATGTTTTACTCTTAATTTTGAATTTCTTTAATATATTCAGATGAAGTATTGCGTGATTTCTTATAAAGTTCAGATTTTCCTTAAGGAAAATGAGGTTACTTTGGGGGTAATTTGATTACCTTATGTTTCTAAGCTATTGTAAGATCACCATGGTAATATCCATTGGACTCCTTAGTAGGCATTGATTTGAATTTTGAAATAGATTGATATTACATTTTAAGAAAGAGGAAAGTAGGGCACATAAAATAGGACAGAGGAAGTATTTCATTTATTCATTCACATTATCTCAAATTGCCTTCCCAAAGGTAACCATATCGCTAAGATAATCATTCACTCCATCAACGAAACGCCCTCTCAACGAAACGCCCTCTCAAATTACCTTGGGAAGATTTGAAAGTTCTACCTTGAACAAACAAGACATTTTTTGGGGATGGAGAGTAATTTATACACGCATATCATATTAGAAAAACTTACCTGGGCAGTATCATAGACAATATATTCATTGTATAAAAGCCCCGACCCTTTGACTTTTGATGGCACCGGCTTTCCACAAGGTACAACTACTTCATCCCTCCATTTGACATATTCCGATGCTTGAGGAACTGTCATGCCCAGACCTTTAGTAGAGTTTTTTCCTTTTGGGGGCTTGTCCATGTACTAGATTACATCCAATAAAATATAGATGAGCTGAAAAACTAAAGAATCAATACGCCACTGTAAGGGCAAGAAAAGTTACAGTTGAGATGTACCTGAGCCTGCTTTAGCTCAAACATATCTCCCAAAGCAACTTCACTGAGAAGCATAAAACCCACTGGATTTTTCTGGTTAGTGTAACAATACTGAGCACTCTTACTTACCATGTCGGCAAAGTAAATTCCTTTTCCGAACTGCATGTCAGCAAATTCTCAAAAGGATTAGTGCATGGCCCAAACTATCTACTTTTTTAGGTATGTAAATGGAGAAATGGAAACAGATAGAGTGTATGAAAGACAAAGAACAGAGAGAATGGAAGCAGACCATATAGCCAGTAGTTGGAGCTTCAGGAGGAGCAACTCTTAGTCCTTGGCTGAGTATACCAACAAAATTTGTCAACCGTGAACCTGAAAGAAAAATAAGTTTCATGTCAGTGTGTCTCATTTAATTTCTATTTAACATCTGAGACTTGAAATGTATAATTTAGAGATATTTGACAAGTACCATGCCATAAAAGCATTTTGTTCTTTAATTTCTTTCTCAATGGAGCAAACTTGTCAAATTCCCCCTTCCGATCAAGAGAAAACACTTCTTCCACTTCGAGAGACCAGTCCTGAGGATTTTTTTTAGATTTCAGATATACTTTTTCCCGCCTCAATATGGAGGAACACAAAAAGAATCATGAATAATTTCAACAGCACAATATGTTCTTTTTCTGATCATCTACATCAAAATTATAACAATGGAATGGACAAGGTTCAACAGAACTTTATCATGACAGAAAAAGATACTGCATTGGTAAATAAAAAACAAAAGAAAAATAGGCCAGTACATACTATTAAAAAAAGACTAGAGAAAGGAAATGCAAAGCATCTAAAGCAACCTTATGAGTGGGAGCATGAGTAGATTGGAGATACTTCTCGACCAACCGGTAATCTTCACAGTCATGAGGAATAGGAGATATTTGACACTGTAGTTTTTCATACTTCTCATCCAGGGAAGAATCATTATCATTGCCACCTAGTCCTACGAGTTTGGAGGCAATCTCAATATCTTGAAGAGCTTCCAGCATTTTCACCTACAAAAGAATAAATAAATATGAGTGACTTGGATCAGATATAAGCAAAAGATGTGATAGGCGGGCGAAATCTGCTCTAAATTTGTCACAGATTTACAAGTTGTAGTATCTCACTGTGAAACTATCCAGTAATCCGACAAAACTAATTGGTTTCAAGAATCAAGATTGAATGTTTTTGACTTCTTGTAACAAACAAAGAAAGTGCAATAGTTTTAGCCAATTTAGAAACAAAATCAGAACAAAAAGATGTATTTCATAAAATCCTAAAAGGGTATTTTAATCTCAGATGTACATGCATGAGGCATTTGATGGCAAGCACCAGACTGATAGCCTAACCTTTGATTTGAAGTCATCCTCATCCTTAATCACATGTGGATGAATAGAAGGAATCATGGTAAAGAAACGGTTGCTGGCATCAATAATGAGGCTCTCTTTGAAAGAAGGGTCAACATTACTTTTCATTAGCAAATTTTGAATCTCCGTTAATGCCTCAAAACCTAAAGACAACATAAAAACCCCACTATAAATCAGGACTTCCACCAAGCAAAGTGGTAGGTTGAAGTAAAAAATAAAAGAATATACAAAAAGTAAAGTTAAGAAGATTTCTATCAAGTACATATGGAAAAAAGTACGTCAGAAGTACAACTATTTAACCTTTCTGTATGTTACTCTTGCTCAGCTTTCCTAGAGGCATTTCAGACAAATTGATCTGGAATTCCATCATAGCATCCCTGTAAGCATATATTACACTCAGATGCATTTTCTCTAAGCTAGGAAACTAAAGTACTCTTCTAGACTTCAAACCTGTATGTCTCTACATTAAAAAGCAACTTCAACAGTTCAATCAGTTGAGGTGCCAGTTTGCTACTTGTGTAGTCGATATTTTTTTGCTTTGAGGCACTCTTATCAACTCCATAATCCTACATAGTACATAATCAGAATTACTCAATAAAATTTGAGGGTATCGAGAAAATTCACTGCGCATTTTAAAGCGAAAGTCAAAATGGAAAATACATACAATGTCTAATGGATAAAATCTGCCAGGTTTCTTGTGAAAATCTACTTTACTTTCCCATGCTTCCCATGTATTGCCAGTCTTCTCAAGAAACAAGCGCTTGAAATCTAGTATAGCATCTGACTTAGACATGTTGTCAAGTTTGATTCCTCCAATTTTTTCATTTCCAACTCGACCCCATTTTCTGAACACATAGCAATCCGACCCTTTGTCTTCCTCAATGATTTGTAGAATATAGTAACTTCAAACAGAAACAACACAAATGTAAACAGTAGAAATGTGATAAAGATCTGAGAATTCAGCATCGGAGTACTAATAGTAATTATATTAAATATTACGGAGTATGAGAAAGCGTACAAAAGAAGAGGAAAAAGGCATGTTAAGTAGAGTACCTTTTAAGTTTTAACAAACTTAAAAATTTCGAAATATAAGTATTATTAAGTAGTACAGAAAGACTAAATCACTGGCTAGCAGAGAGCCAAAGAAGAATGTTTGAGAATAGGTGATAAGATGAACAGATGCTACTCCCAACTTCCGGATTCGCTCTAACATTGGCACATAGTTTAAGAGTGGTTGTGGTGGGTGGGCTATGGAGAAGAACGAGAGTAAAAAGTGAGGGGAAAATTAAAAAGTAGTAGTGGGTGGGTGTAGAGGAGAGAAATTGAAAAGGGGAAGAAATTCGTTTATAAGCTGACCCCTTTGAAAAAAAGAAATAGGAATACTATTGAGGGTCAACCCATAAAGGAAACTGGGAACACTCATGAAACAGGTAGCATTCACTTTTAACTGCAATAAATCTAATCTAATTATATAGCAAATAACAGAATTTGCCTTCTAGGCTATAAAAAAATGATGGATCACAAAAACTTGTGCTAGTCCTAGAGAAGTTGTTAATTAGTAAGCACTTATATAGTTATACACAACAATGATAAAATCTAGGAATTGGCTTGTAAAGCATGCATGGCGAAGGAAGTTTTTAGTACAAAGTACAAACCATAGTCCGGAACTAGAATTACCTATTGATACCAGTTGTGAGGTCAGATATATTTAAAGTTGTATTATAAATGCTATTCGCATCCTCAAGGATGTGTCCAGAGTCTTGTAAACCAGACGACTCATGTACTGCACTTCTACCTTTCACTTTGACTGTAGCCACACCATGTGATTCTCCAATTGCCTCCACTTTGTACAAATCAAAAGGAAGTTTTTTATTCCTTTTGAAACAGTCCACTAAATAATCCTCCCTAACAATTGGTATTTTCATCCTCCTGTCAAAGAGGAAGTATAAATATTGAATATAACAGATAAGAAAGTAGGCTTTGGTCAATAATAAAAAGAAGCTTTACCTTGCCTTCTTTACCTCAGCATCACTGCTGTCCAGCATCCCACTCACAACTAAGCAGCTTGTGTCTAGTAGAAGCACAGGAGAAGGATTTTCTTATAAATAACTGGAAAAAGATTTTTAATAGAAAAAATGAGTGTATACCTTTTTTTATCTTGGCGTGAACCAGAGCACTTGCTTCCTCAACTTTTTTCTTCCACTCTGCCTGCAAAAAGCACAGAAGAAAACTTAGAGATGGAATTCTTCAAATGGTGATATAGATTTAAAGAAACCCCTCTAAATCAGAAAAGACATTATTGAATAAAAAGGAAGTACTTGAAAATTACTAACCATAGAATCACTACAAACTCCAGCAAAAGCTACTTTTAGATCTCCTACACTATCGCCTTTCAGTGACTGACCCATTTCGCTGGCAGCTTTGCTGGTAGATGGAGAGGTGTACGAAGAAGGGGGCATAATTCTAGCTGTCTTCTTTGCCTTTTGTGACTTATACCACTGAGAATCATCAAAGAAACTTTAAGGAAACATCAAACAAAAAGTAGAAGACAATAAACTTTGGACCAAACATTAGCAGCGAGAAGCATTAAATTATCTACATTTTTAACTTTATTTTTGTACTCCCTACGTCCCTAAATTATCTTCCATAATGGGTTTTACACGGGAAATAAGAAAGAGGGAATTATGTGGTGAAGAGTTGTGCAGAGGAGAGAGAAATGTATAAGAATGTGTAAGAAATGCTGGTGAACCACAAATTCTTTGCCAAAAAGGGAAAGAGGAGATTATTTTGGGACGGACGTCAAAAGGAAACTCGAAAGATAATTCAGGGACGGAGGAGTATTTCTTAAGTCAAATACCTTGAGTAGATACTCGTTACTGGTCCCTTCAGGGATTTTCCACTTCCCATTGACGCGTTTAGGTTCAGTGGTAGAGTATGAGCACTTGGTCCATGCTGACAAAAAGCCATGGCACTTATACTTGCCTTCTGAATAATATAGGTGACCAGAACAAAGAGGACATCTAGTGAGTGCTCCAAAAAGCATCCCATCAGCACTGAAAGGAGAAGATATCAATTAAATTAAAAATATAAGAGTAGAGGAAATATGTATAAGCAGACCACGCCTCAGTAGAAGCAATCAAGCAATTATGCAATTCAACAAAAAAGCTGCCCAAAAGGCCAAACTATAAGCAAAAAACTTACACTAACAAACATTTACAATGAAATGTTATCCACCTATCTATAAGTTCTTTTATATACTCTCTCTGTCCCTAAATAATCTTCCAAATTGCTTTTTCATGTGGATTAAGAAAATGGGAATTGACTGGTGGAGAGTTGTGCATATGAGAGAGAAAACATGAAGAAATGTTGTGGACCACAAATCCTTTGCCAGAAAAGGAAAGAGGAGATTATTTTGGGATGGATGAAAAAGGAAAGTTGGAAGATTAATATGGGACAGAGGGGTAACCAATTTCTAGCAGCATAGTCGTGAGCAGGAAGCACTGAAAACACTTATTAAAGTAGATATTGAAAAACTGTACATGCATCATAAGTTAAGGGTTCAAACTTTAGATTATCTAATAAGCATGTCTAATAAACTACCATCGATCTCGTAAATCAAGTTCCGATCCTGTGGAAACATGGTCATTGCATTCAAGCATCTCACGCAGTTCTGATGTACTCACGTGCTTCCTCAACTCATCCTTTATAGCCCACAGAGATTTACTCTGTGCCTCGAGTTGTCTTTCGAATTCCAAGCTTTTTTTCTCAACATCACTTGCAAAAGCATCGGGCTCAGTTTTAGCAAGTTTTGATTTCTGATTACTATTACTGCACTGTTTCCTCTTGTCACCCGCTGTAGATGTGGGTTCTAGTAAATGTTCCTCTTTTGCAACTGCTCTTTGGCCAGAACATAGAATAAGCACACTAAGAGAGAAAATAATGAAACAGGATAAGGACAAAGGAATTTCAAAGCACCTTTTACAGTAGAGTTCTGAAACAGTGATCTCACAACTGCCTGATCACTAGCTGGAAGGATATCCCATCCGGACAAATTTTCAACTTGGGTAGCAGAGGATATTTCCATGAAACATTTAGCATGGTGCCATGCCAAAGACCTGGCTCCCTGACCTTTAGCCTTTGATGATATACGGACCTATTCCACAAATAAAGACATAAAAAAACAATTAATCACCTTTCAAGGATGTTTTCTTTTGGACTGAAATTTGTTTGTCTGGTCTGGTCTGATCTGGTCTGAACTGATGTAAACGTCTGGTCTCTGTGTATTTTATAACTACAGAAGTCTGGTCTAGTCTGGGACTGAAAACAGTCCAAAAGAAAACATACTAAATTGGTTGAAGCTTCTACTTAGATGATCATCAATGATGATTGCTTAATTGAAACATTTGTTTTGGAGTAATTAATCTGCATTTTCTGGTAGGGGGTGTAAAAATATATTAATTTGACAGTAAACCTTCAAAATAGTAAGAAAATAAAAAATATGCCTCGGAAGAATTTACTTATGAGCAAATGACCTTAAGAAAATGAAAATTCGGTAATTGAATACAAAAACTGAATGCTCAGTAAGGAACACATCTATAACTCCCAAAAATGTAGAATGTACTCCATCACTGAATATAAAAACTGACCTCTCCTTTCATAATCTTCTCGTTGCAGTTCTTACAGGTAGCACGAGAAGTTTGAGAGGTTTCAACACCATGTTCCATTGCAAGTGGAGTAGGGGGGGCACTTGAGGACACACCACTCTCTACATATTTCCTTATCGTTTCTTGGTCTTCCCAACGGAGTGACTCTAAGCCTTCAACTTCATCAGCGCTAACAATAGAATAAAGAGAATCAAATGTAAATTACTAAACAATGTAAAAATGAACTACTTGTTCTACTATATTTCTATTACAAAACACTGAGCTTGAAGTATGGAGCTGAACACATACGCTTTTATCTGCTTTGCCTTTCGTAAGATACAGCTAGCATGATTCCACATCTAACTCCAGACATACAAACAAATTATTAAATTCAAAGTAGAAAGAAAATGAAATACATCAGTTAAAAAACATTCCCAAATGTAACTAATGAGTTAGTCCTCATAAAGAAAGGCTATTGGACAGAAGCAATAGTCATTGAAAAACTATTAGCTTTGGGAACTTAGTTTGTCCCTGCTATTATGCTAGGGTATAACATCTCCAGGAACAACCTGTACAATATACATGCATATAGAGAGAGAGCAGTGAGGTTAGTGTTTGATTCCTACTTCGTGATATTGATGAATAAAGTGAAACTATCGTTTCCTAGTAAAACTAGAATTCCAATATACTCCATACTCACATAATTCAAGGGTGCAACGTTATCAAGTTCCTCAATTAGCAACGATAACATATATGTAGGTAATGTAGCCAAAGGAGGTGTTGATATTCATAACAGGAATAAAGTAACCAAACACATAGCCAAATTCACTTCGCATGGAAAAAACAACAACGTTGAGGAATTCTTAACAAGTATGAAGCAATGGGCAAACGGGTCGTGCTTACAGGCATCATGCCATCAAATTGGGTGGCTTGGACCATCTTTCCGAGCCTCAGAACCTCTTTGTTAATGGGGCTCTTGCAGGTTTTGCATGAGGATCGAGATGACTTGGCGTACTCCGCCTTCCATGGCTTCAGAGGGTTCGCCATTTGTATATCACTGGCTTCCTCTGCTACTTACGGCATTCGTTAAAGGTCTTACGACTATATACGGCCCGGCAGTGCGGGAGAACACGAGACCGGAGGCGAGAGTGAAAGAGTGGGGAGGCGGTGCACTAAGCTACAACGTACCAACCACACTTCCCTCCGGGTCGGGCCAATTAGTTAAACGAATTTAAAAAACGTGAAATAAAATACTGCAGTAAAATTTTACAGGAAAAAGGACAAATAAGCACTCGAACTAATCGAAAAAGTACAAATCACCCCCTTTTATAAGAGACTATGATGTCCGGTCGTCTCCATTTGAGGCGGTTCCCGGTAGATTTCTTTAATGAATTTTTTTGATCATCTTCTTCATTAAGTCTAGTTTACACATATCAAATTTCAGCTAAAAATGCAATCTTAAAGGCAGCCAAATAAATGTTTGAAGATAACTGTGCAGTTAAATAGCGCATTATATTTCAGAAAATCATTTGACTGCCTTCCCGATTGAATTTTTACTTAAATATGGGAAGTATAAACTAGGCTTAATGAAAAAGATGCTCAAAAAAATTCATCAAAAAATTTCACCGGTAACCACCCCAAATAGCGACGGCCAGACAGAACCTCCTATAAAAGTGATGATTTGCACTTTTTCGGTTAGTTCGAGGGCTTATTTGCACTTTTTCCCAAGTTTATAAAAATATGATTTTTATGTCAGAGTAACATTTAGATATTTATTTATTTTTGAAAGAGAGTAACATTAGATATAGTAACCTTCATTTGTAATAACTTTTAGTTATTTTTTTATAAAAAGTTTAGTTTCAATAATATTTTTAAAATCATTTTTTTGGAATAAAACTAGTTAATTATTATTAATAAACAAAATCATGATCCAAAGATGTCATAATACAAGAAGGGTAATAATAAGGTTAAATACAGCGATTAGACATAGAAACGACAACTCTTGCAAGGTCATGAGCTACCCGATTCGCAAAGCGCTACATGAAAAATGAAATACTAGTAAAACTAGAATCGTATATTTTCAATAATCAGCCCCGATAACAAGTCGTTTGTACCAAAATTAATGCTTGTAACAATTTGAAGAATGTCTTAAAACCATTTTAAAACATTGTATTTTAACATATTTCTACGTTAGAATTTACAAATGCATATGTGTTGTGTTTACGTATATGCATACATGATCTCAAGCCTTGTGGTGCACACACATCTATAATATACTCTCTCTATTCTATTAAAGTCAGCCACCTTTAAGTTTCACGTAAAATAATAGAGTAAAATTGTGGGGTTGATGGAGGGAGAAATAGTGCAACAGTAACAACAATTTTTTTTTAAACTGTACCAACAATTTTTTTTTTAAACTGTAACAACAAATTTTTGAACCAAAAATTTATGACTAAAAAGTCAAATAGGTACATGAACTAACTTAAAGCGTTCAATTAGCTCCTTATTTAGGAAGTTCTGTCCGGCCGTCGCTAATTGGGGCGGTTCCCGGTGGAATTTTTTGATGAAATATTTTAAGCATCTTCTTCATTAAGTCTAGTTTACTCATATCAAATTTCAGCTAAAAATTAAATTGAGAAGACAGTCAAATAATTTTCCGAAATGTACTGCGCTGTTTAACTGCGCAGTTATCTTCAAAAACTCATTTGACTGCCTTCACAGTTGAATTTTTAGCTGCAATTTGGTATGAATAAACTAGACTTAATGAAGAAGATGTTCAAAAAATTTCATCAAAAAATTCCATCGGGAACCACCCCAATTAGCGACGGCCGGACAGAACTTCCTAAATAAGGAGCTAATTGAACACTTTAAGTTAGTTCATGTACCTATTTGACCATTTAGCCAAAATTTATTATTTTGAAAGGAAATGTTAGGCTTTTTTTATGGTCAAATAAGGAAAGTTGACAAACTTTTTTAAGATGAAATTAATTCCTCACATCATTCTCAATTATACTTGTCAACGGAAACGCTTAACACGCCAGTTCGTATGTACAAGGGGATCCATATATATATATATATATACACACACACACATGTGTGTATATATATATATATATATACACACACACACATATATATAATAAGGATCAAATGAGAAGAGTGTTTATCGTAAGAAGTGAGAATGCATCTGGTGCGTTCAATTTAAAATCTGTGCATTAGATTAGCAAAAAAGTGCACGAAAAAGTGCAAAAAATATTAAAAAAGTGATGCTAGACGCGGTGACATTTCCGTAATTAATCGAAACTTTTCTGTCATCACAAAAAGTGCATCAGATTAGCAAAAAAGTGCATCAGAAATAAGTAAATGTGTAACTTCTCACTTCTCACGTTAAGATGTCTTCTCATTAGAACCCAACTATATATATGTATATATATATGTGTGTGTATGTGTGTGTGTGTGTATAGTAGTGTTCCGGTTAGGCCTTCTTGACTGGAACCGCCGTCCGATGGCTTTTGGGGCCCTTCCTGGTGGCTTTTTTTGATGATTTTTTTACGGCATGTTCTTCATCAAGTCTAGTTTATCCACACAAAAAAAATCAGCTAAAAACTCAATCCGGAAGATCGTCAAATGGTTTTTTGAAGTTAAAAGCGCAAAAAATACATATAAAACGCAGTTAATTTCCAAAAATCATTTGACGACCTTCCGTATAGAGTTTTTAGCTGATTTTTTTGTGGATAAACTAGACTTGATGAAGAACATTCCATAAAAAATTTCTAAAAAAAACATCGGGAAGGGCCCCAAAAGCCGTCGGCCGGACGGCAATTCTGGTTCAGAATTCCGGACCTGAACATTTGTCTATATATCTATATTGTTAGGAATATTTTATGGTGTCCAATCTAATTAAATATCTTTGTATTTGTGTAGTTATTAATTAAACGTGTAATACGGGCCATTAATGTGTATCAGCCCGGGGGCTTCCTTGTAACCCGTAAGTTAGCTAACTTCTCCTATAAAAGGAGGCTAACTTACGGGAACCCTAACGATCGAAAGAGGCTTTAGAGACGCAGAGTCGAGATAGAGAAAGTAGGATTTCCGCTGTTCTCCTTCTCCAGGGAGAGCAGCGGGGTTTCATACGGTATACCAGATTCGGTTCATCTTCTCGATATCTTTCTATCTACTTCTTTATCACTGCTATGGTTGTTTGATTGTTTAGTATTCTGGGATTATCAATTGGTATCAGAGCCGAGCCTTGGTATCAGAGAGAAAACGAAGAAAGTAATGAGAGAACATGCTCCTATGGCTTAGTAAACCCAACTAAGCCTACCCAAGGGACAAAGCCGAGCGTAAGTGAGTGAGTGAGCAAGTGAGTGAGTGAAAATTATGAGCATTAGGAAGCAGAAGGCTCAAGTGAGAAGGAAAACAATAATCAATGATGAGTCTGCTACCTCAACTGCCTGCTATGAATTAAACATTTACTCCTAGCCACTCAAATACTCTGGACAATCCCCATAGGTTCAGGACTAATTTAATCAGATCCCGGGTAGAAGTCACTGCATCTTGTCCAACAGTGCATGTTTAACTCTACCCAAGACCACTCACTTGTCTCCCAACAGACAGGTGTTTAATCATATTTCACGGGGAACCGCATCTCTCATTACTGTCTCCTTCCGAGACAAATAATACTGACTAAAGTGGCCTCAGCCCCATGCCACTGAACTTTCATTGATCACGTCGTGTCTAGTTACTCACTCCCAAATGTTTTGAAATTTTCTAGGACACGGACGCACTTTTTGAGTCAGTTGCAGGTCTACATGACCCGCGAGAACTTTCATAGGGCTCATCTATCACAGATGTAGACCAATGATTGGAAGGAAGTCCTGCTGATGCAACATAAGAATCACCAACATTTTCAGGCCATTACTTTAGAGTTTGTCTCTATAGTGATGAAAACGGGTGTCTACACGACCCCGGGGGGCTTTTATCATTTACTCTTTCTGTTTGTTTCCTGTTTTATTTCCGCAGAATAAAAGAATAAAAGCATGACGTCCTGATTCATCGGATCGTCATGAGGGGGAGAGTGTTCCACATGCTGTTAAATGTCAAAAAATCATTCTCGGACACTTCTCTCTTCCATCACTCTCTCTACTATCTCTGCATCTCAAATGGTCAGCTACACTCATAAGTCAACCATCATTTTCCGCTGCGCCACCGACAAGTTCTCCTCAAATGCATCCATTCCAAATAGTCAAAAAGACTACATTGTGGAGGAGACAAAGGTCAGATAATCAAACTCTGAAGATGAATTCCATGGGCGTCTGAAACTCATCAGAACTATCATTCTAGAGGTGCCACCGGACTTCATCCAAGCTTATCAAGAGCTACTTCTGGAAGGCAAGGTTTTCAAGAAAAAGATTCCTGAACCCCCGACATCAAAGATTAATTCGCTAAGAAAACATCAAAGGGGAGATTGCGAGGATTTCTTCATGAAGCCTTCTCAAGAAGTCAAGTTCAAATGAAAAGGAAGCTGAATAACAACAAAGACAAAGATATCTGCGCTGCAATGCTGATTCAACACGATTGAACACTATTGAAGACTATTTATTGTGAATCAAGTTTGTCTGTCTTGTCTGTAATAAGTTAGATGTTTGCTATTTCTATTCTGTACTGATTAAATATATCTGTTAGAATAGTATGCAATATGGGCCAAGTGTTAGGCCCATACACAGGCGAGAAGCCTTTGTACGCATACCTGAGCCTCGCCTATAAAAGAGGGAGGAGGACTCAGGTTTGCGGTTAACTTTCGTATCTGCTCAAAATAGCCTTAGCGCTTATCATTCTTGTACGAAAGGTTCACGGTATATCAGAGAAGGTTTACACTTGATCTTTCTGTGTTCATCTTTGTTGTTAATCTTTCATCTGTATGCCATATTATACTGTTGTTATAGAAAACAGGGATCAACAAATGGTATCAGAGCCGATCGAGAGCTGATCAGAAGAACTATCTGTGAAAGACTCTGTTTTTTTTGTAGAATAGCGAGTTTATCATCTGTAATCTTTTTTCTGCACCAAATACTGTAAAAGTTATACTGTTAGAATCGCGTTTCAAAGACGATCAAGCAGTATATCTTCCTTTTTCGTTTCCGCATCTTTTCATTCTCTGTAAACTCGCACCCATAAACTCGCACCCCTCGTTTCTCTAAGCTCTGTGCAGCTTTTTGACCTGAAACTTGGGTAAAAGGATCTCTACAACAAGGGCTACAACCTACCATATTTGTTTTTCTGAAAATCTGAAGTTTTATTTTTTCAGGAATTCGCAGCCCAAGGTGTTATTGCATAAACTCGCAGCCTGCAAACTCGAGTTGAGAAACTCGCAGCCTACAAACTCGAGCTCAAGAACTCGCAGTCCACAACTCGCGTTCTACAACTCGCAGTCTACAAACTCGCAGCCTGCAAACTCGCAGTCTGACCACGAGTTTTGACCCTGCGAGTTTACACCGCGAGTTTTGGAAACTCGAACTCTTGACCTCGAGTTCATAAACTCGCACTCTCACCTCGAGTTCCCAGACCTCGAGTTTAGGCTTTTAATACTCAGGAACTCGAGTTCTTGACTTAGTAAATTTTCTGATCTTATTTCTCGAACGGTCAGTTTTCTACAGCTACAGGAATGGCTTCTGAATCCAATGCGCAAGGAAACAGCAGTACTCCTCCATCTCTGAGGAAAGGGGAGTACCAAATGTGGAGAACTCGTTTCTTGAATTTCCTAGAACACAAAGAAAACTCCGACGCAATGCTGGAATCACTCCTGGAAGGACCAGCTGTACTAATGATTGACGTAGGAGGAGACTCAACTAATAATCCACCCATTCCTCCGGAAACAAGACGAAAGAGGCCGTCTGAATACACTGAAGCAGACAAACTAAGGCTGAGAGGAGACCTTATGGCCAAAACATACCTCCTCCAAGCCATCCCAAATGAAGTATACGTGATGATTGACAGTATGCAAACTGCAAAAGAAATGTGGGACGAGATTGAAAAATTACTCCAAGGCACGAGCATAAGCCTAAAAACCAAGAAATCTGCTATTCTAATGGCTTATGACTCGTTCAAGGCTGCTCCTGGAGAACCTCTTCACGAGACTCATGTCAGGCTTGTGAAGCTGATGAATGAAATGAGGAAAATCAAAATATTCAGAACCAACCTGGAACTGAATACTAGATTTTTGTCTAGTCTGCACCCATCTTGGAGTAAAACAGTAAAGGACTTGAGACAACGCATTGACATGGATGAAATTGATCTCTTCACCTTGAATGAGCTACTAAATGAGTTCGTCAATGACGTTGTATGCACTGAGGAACAATCAAGCCCAAATCCTCTAGCTCTACTGATGGAAGCTCAGCCCAAAAGAACAGCGAAACCTCTGCAGAAGAAGAAGAAGAAAGTAGTGGAGGTTGAATCTGATGAAGATGAGAGTGATGAAGAAGGAACTGATCTTGAAGCTGAGCTTGCAGATCTCCAGAAGAAGATGGCCCTGCTGGCCAAGAAGTTTGCCAAGAGGAACAGCTCTTCAAATAAGTTGCGAACCTCTTCTTCCAACTACAAACAGAAGAACCAGGACCAAAGCTCAGCCAGGAAGGCTACATCAACTGCTAATGCCCCTGTGTGCTATAACTGCGGGAAGCCTGGACATATCAGCAAAGATTGTCGGCTTCCAAAGAAGAGAGATGCAAACTTCTACAAACAAAAGATTCTAATGAATAAACAAAAGCTCTTCTTAGCACAACAGGAGGAAGTAGAAGCCTCTGGCAAACATGCTGAGTTGGTCCAGTGGGCGGAAGATGATACTGAAGAAGAAGAAGAAGAAGAGGAAGAGAACTTCGCTTTGATGGCAAGGCTGGAGGATGAAGAAGAGA